>OZ026618.1:71024821-71437321 GCA_964020975.1 Hermodice carunculata
GTACCTATCACCTAAGAGAAAAAATAGGTATGGACGAGCAATGTACATGAAACATTCGGGGGTACTTATTACTACCGAAGACAACGAGATATTTTTGCTACATAAAGGAGGCGCAGATCGACCCACGGTTTTGACGAATGG
Source organism: Hermodice carunculata (assembly GCA_964020975.1). Classification (NCBI taxonomy): domain Eukaryota; kingdom Metazoa; phylum Annelida; class Polychaeta; order Eunicida; family Amphinomidae; genus Hermodice; species Hermodice carunculata. Next base: position 71,024,963 of record OZ026618.1, read on the forward strand.
AACCCGCCTGCAAAACAATAAAAAGTGGTGGCCTTCGACAGAGAAAATTGTACTCTGTTCTATAATGTCGGACTACATCCATGCCATGGGAAGGGGATTTAACATATGGCGTAACAATTGCCACCATGGAACCTACAGAATGATGAAATTACCATGAGGACGTGGGCGATTTACTCCCAAATGTGTGGTCAGGAGGGCCCCTTCAGTCTTGGATAATCTGGATTTCGTATGCTTGCCTCACAGAGTTTAATTCACAAGATATTATGAAATCCTACATGAAGATAAAGAATAAGATAAATATGCGATGAGATACGTCAGAGTTCTTGGCTAGTTAGTGTTCGTATCATCTAAAGTCTCAGGCACACCAGTTTAAACCACGTATTGTCTAGTATATGTGTCCACATGTCTTGCAACCAAGTAGCCGGACATAAGACTTCTAGGGAAAAGAGGCCATCCCAATCGGCTGGCAACCTGACGCTGGAAAAAAAACAGCCCCCGAAATGCTAATGATTCTGCCCCTGTCGAATTCAGAGAGCTGGGAGTGGCCCGTGTACCATGGCATTGTGGATTAACATTGATTCCTGTATTGCCAACGGTTCTTGGGAAGCCCATTGGCACCCCAATACTAGACACATTTTTCACACCTTTCTGGTTATTATCTCACTTATAGGACACTTGCTTTTTCTGTGCCTGCTCAGGCATACCCCTAGCTACGATGTCCATTTTACATAACATTATAGAGGAAACCCATATTTTATATGCAAACTTATGTTTAGAGCAGCCACACGAGGGCCTCTTTTTCCTCCAGGAGTAAATTACTCACCTGCCTGCCTCTTCTCATTCAGGTGTGCGTGTGCTGACTGTTTTACCCCCAGGTTCCGTTTCGGCGCTGCAACTTGACCCTGCTTTCTGGTGTGTTTGTGGATTGATCTTGGTGGCCCATCCGGTGGTGAGTGGGTCATCTGGTCTTCTTTTTACATGTGTTCATAGTGAAGCTTTCATCTGATTGAACTGACATTTTTAGGCATCTAAAGTTCATGCATTTTATGTATTTTAAGCTATTTTTGTGCAATATCTGGTCTATGCTTTCTTGATTGGATGCCCACTCTCACTGAATATTTTCTCTGTAATCATGTTAACGTATATGATTTTCTCGGTAATGGGAGGTCAATAGATATTAGTTTTAAGGTCAAGACAATAGGTTTAATATGCATATTTGACATCCTATCCTGAGTGGGTAGCTTTATGAAACTTGAACGTGAAATATTGATGTAGTGTTCCAAATGAGTAACTCTATGAAGACAAGTACAGAACAAAAACATGAATAACAAAAATATTTAATCATTTCTATCACTATCTTGTGTATTTTTCGCAGCCCTTTCAATTAAGGTAACGCTGATGTTTTAAAAGCGTGTTGGTGGGTGTGAATTACCAGTCCTATTCGTATGTTTTTGTGCGTCCTGTTATAAATGTAATGAATTCTTTGATGTTTTCGATATCACATGTCATACAAGTCATCCGTGCCATGCTTATAGAATTCGCAGAACTGTTCATAGTACACTCGGTATTTTGCAATGGTTTGTTGTGGGGACTGGAAGACTTGCCCGCAGGCTACGCATGTTCTTGTTTTCTCTTGGCAGATTATATTAGAAAAGCCGTTTGAAAAAAAAATATATATTCATCTAAAAATTGCCCTATTTGTTGGATAGGGCAACACAAAACGTCCCTTTTACACCATTCAATTTGATGATACATGTACCTATTTGAACCTTTTATAAATTAATAAACTGCTAGCATGCTACTTTACATACCACTGCACAAGCCTTCCAGAATTTATATCTTCCTGGTTGGTACCGGAACTAACAACGGTACTCAAATATAGGTTACAACGTCTGGTATTTATTTCACAGACGACTTCTGAAGCGTACAATTTAATCATTTCACAAGATTATTACAAAATTTACAGCTATGCCATAGTAATCAATAGCTACTATAAGTATCACGGAAACTGTAGCTTACAGTCAAACCATATACAATATTGTTACAAAATTTACCGCTCCGTCATAGCGTAATCAGCAGCAACCACATGTGTGACAACTTATCAGTAAATGAGAATTGGGTCATAACAAATTCAAAGAATAAATTGTACATTTAAATGGAGGGTCTGGACAGAGTCAAAAATAAATGAGAATTGGGTCATAACAAATTCAAAGAATAAATTGTACATTTAAATGGAGGGTCTGGACAGAGTCAAAAAATGACATTACAAAGCGACACAGATGAACTACAGTAAATCATCGTCATAAAGACGATGACCTCAGATCTTCTTTATCACAACCACCTTGTCGCAATACTAATTTTATTTTTACTCCATATTTTGATTTCGATAATAACGTATCCCCTGTTGAGGCACATATTTCAGTCTCACGGGTGCTCTTAAGAAAGGAATTTAATTAGATGCGTTGATATTTGGCCAAATTTGCAAAGAGAAAAACATATTAATATCAAGACAAAGAGTGTACCAAATAATGAAGTGTTCACAAATTGACAATAAAAAGACATTTGTGCGTGTCACATCGAAGAACATTCCATGAAAGCTACAAATGATCAAAATGGGCAAAAATTATTTTTAAAAGGAGTTCAGCTATACGTATTGAGGACCAATGTGTCATCAGTCATACGGGCATTCAAAGTTCGGGGTCCGCCCAGTAAACTAAGAATGTCATGCTCAGAAAGCAACAAGGATATTTTAACAGCTCTATATGTAATCATTGAGTGAATTGCAAACAAAATATCCGTTTACTATGCACTAATTAACAAAGACAATTCAGATGAATAATTAAAACTGAAACAAATACTAAGAATTAACGGTCCAGAATGACGCAAACAGACCTACAGATGCCAGGTTTTGTGCTTTACACAACTGCAGAGGAAGACTCAGTAAGTGGTATTGTATTAGCGCATTATCAAAGAACTGAATTCCGTGGAAGCATCAAAGTTCAGTTTCTACAATTTCAAAGAAATGGTACCAGTTAAAATTAAGTTAAATGGAAACAATAAGCTTCTGCTAATAGAACCTACCGCAGTCAAAATGGATTCTAAGTTATGCCAACATGCTGAAAGCAGCACAGGGCATATGTAGAACGAGGAAGCAAAGACGTTGGATTTAGTATATACAGATAAGGAAGGCATGGTTGACAGCTGGTAGTTTAAGATTTTATGACGAATTGCTTTTCTAACGAGTCCCATCGACATGTAGCGGGTAACGTGTCTGGGAATGCAAACACATGATTTGAGCAGTATGTGCCTCAGATTCCTTTATGGTGGTATTGATACAATCTTAACCTGCTTAATGTTGAAAATAGGCCGATAATATTTAATTTTTATTATTACACAACAAGTCCACATGGGGAGAGCATTTTGTTGTGTGACAAATGGGACTTAAATTCTATAATGCAAGACCCACAATTGAATTGGACCAATCTTACGAGTGATGAAGACGTACAGAATTGTTTGACTGAGTTATCTGAGAAGTTGAATTATGTCATAGACAGGCATGCACCTAAAAGGAAAGTAGGTTTACCAAAGAGAGACAAGTTACCTCGGTCAAATAAACGAGCAAACAAGCAGATACGCAGAGAACAAACGGTATGGAAACATTACATTTCAAATGGCACTGGCGCAAACTAAATTTATAAAAAAGATACCAAAGCAAGAAATCAACCAAAGTGCGAGACTCGGAAACCCTTTAGACAGCACCAAAAGTTGATAGCCCAGAACATAAAAAAACAATCCTAATTTATTTTAGAAGTGTGTAAAGTTCAAGTGTTAAACATGTGAAAGTATTGGGGTCCTAGAAACGCATGTTTAAAGTTGGAAGCGCAAATTTTTAAAACGTTGAAGCATTGAAGAGTTGTGTCAGTAATGTTGTTCAAAGGAAGGTACTAGTAACATATCAGAGCAAGCCAAATGTGTACAACCAGGAGTTAGCCAATTTTGAAATAGATAAAGATAATGTATGTGTAGAATTGATAAAATAAAAGTAAACAAGTCAGTGGGGGCATCATGTTCTTCGTTGCAGAGTGTTAAAGAAACCAGTAGTTGTTTTAAAACACCCACTGCATACCGGTACTGAAATCAGTTCAGCAAAGCACAGTACAAAATGATTCGAAGATTGTAAGTGTTACACCCATATTTTAAAACGGTTCAAAGAAATCGCCAGATGATAATTATCGACCAGTCACCTGAGGAGCCATTGCATGTAAAATTATGGAAGAAATCACCGGTAAGAAATTAATAACACACATGCATCCACAACCCAGTAGCTTCAATGTTTAGAGATGTGGACCAACTGGATCAGCGATTGTAAACCTACAGATGTTTCGCGTCTGGACTTTTAAAAAAGCTTTTGATTCATCCCGCTATATCCGATGGTTAAAAAAGACAGAAAGTTATGGTACCATATACATGCTCTCCTATAGGTATCACATTTTTTGTTGAAACGAAAAAAGGCCAGTGGGTAAATGGAATCCTGTTTTCATGGAGAAAAGGTCTCAGTGGGAGTGCCGTCTTGAGACCTGTGCTGTTCAGTTTGTATGCAAACGACATACACCATGTTATTGAGTCATTTATAATGCTGTTTGCAGATGATGTGAAATTATTTAAACCAGTAATAACGCTGGCAGATTGTGAATCTACGCAACAAGACATTCAAAGACTTCGAACGTGGTGATAGCGAGCGGAGCGAGCTCTATAGATAACGCATGAAAATTTTTAAAAATTAAGGTAATTCATTAATCCAAACCTAAGTCTATACAACTTTGAAAACGCGGTCACATCCAATTAATCATCATCATAAACCTTCAGTAGCTCCCCAGCGCAGTCTTGTGGAAACCATTCACGTGGATCATTGATTCATATTCAGTTCTCTTATTCGCTGTATTTGGCATTTCTAGTTTTCCCCGATTTAACATCATTTGGGTGAATTTTTATTCATCCGAGGTCACATTTTTCTCCGATTATCGCCATTTTTTTCCTCCATGGAATTTGAAACTTCCGGTTATCCTGGTAACAACAGCACATGGCGGAAGTTTTAGAATGCCCATCACCGTATGACAGCTATATAGGGGTGGCTTTTTGCATGTAGATCATGACGCAAGGCTTTGGAATGAAAAATAGATGCTCCACTCGCTGCTATTAGGTTGAACCTACTTCCGCATTATAATTGGCAGCTGGATTTTTCAGTTGAATAAATGTTTTATCTCGCAGGTAGGAGACACCACCGCGACTACGAATAAAAAAATGTTTAATTACACAGACGAGGAAGCCAATTTAGAATCAACGTCACTGGAGAGGGACTTGGGCGTTTTAATAGGCAAAGGCCTTTTTTGTTTTGAAGAGCATGTTCGTGCAGGTAATAAGAAGGCCAATTAAACTACAAGGCTGACGTGGCGATCATTTGAATATGTTGATGAAGGAACATTCAATCTATTGTAGACAACAGTGAATAGGCTACATTTATAATATACCTCCAGCGTTTCGTCTCCTCATCTTCGGAGATTAGCACAAAAGATTGATACCCACCAGAAAAGAGCTACAAAGAGAGCACCTTCTTAAAGAATCTCGCGGGCAACGAGAGCAGCGGGCAGGTTCTTTCGTTGTCTTCAGTTAGAAGTAGGGGTCATCAATTCAGATTTTTATAAAGGCCACAGCCAAAAATAAAGAGAGACTATTTTTCAGCAATAGAGTAGCTTCTTGATGGAACTCATTGCCAGATTATGTTGTGGATGCACTTGGTGTTACATAATAATAAATTTTAATATGGACAATAATCTTAAATATTATCCAGTATTATATGATTTTAGAGCTCTTGACAATCCCGCAAAATCACAAATGACAATCCAGTGCATAGTACGAACAACTTATTATGGAACTCTTTGTTCCTTCCAAAAGATACTTTACCTTACATACCTGAATCATTTTACCCTTATATGCGAAATACACATGAGAATACATGAGTACCTGATCATAATGTAAAGAGACTGCCGACCTCATTAACTCTCTCTATAATGAGACATCTTGCTAGATGATATGTCGTACTGTTGGGTATGCTTGATACACAACAGTCTAGTCACAGTGGATGTAGCCTTGCGCGCAAGTCAGAAACCATTTATATTGTAAATAGGTAAATTGTCGCCAGAGGGTGCTATTTCTTCCCTATAGCATCGACACCATGATAATGATACAGCTGTGTTATGGCTTGAATAACATAACCTGTACTCCATTTGCTGCTTCGTACTAATTTAAACTTTCTGGCTATTTATTTACTCTTTCCTACCCGTTTTCCCTCTCTTACCCTTTCAATACCTTCAGTCCACACACATTGCAAAGTAAGCTGATCAAACTACAGAAATGGGTTGCTCACTACGAAATATGAAAGTAAAAACGACATTTGAAGATTTATTAATGAAATGTACATCGTCTCAATCCTGGCATGATATCACAGTACTGTGAACACTCTGTTTTAAATGCTTGCATTTTTTTCACAAAAATGCAGTGCAATTAAAGAGGTTTCTGATACCGCTTTGTTGGTCACAGGATCAGAATCTGATTTCCATACTATTGACGGTATAATGGAGTGAACAGCTTTCACCAGCACTGCGTCCAAAGCGCCCTCCTGAAAGCTGCTGATGTGAAAATTCTTATCTTCTTTGGAAGAATAGGGTTATCCTGAACAACAGGGTTGTGCTGCATAATAGGATTATCACATACCATAGGGTTATCCTACACAGTATACAGTTATCCCATACTATAGGCTTATCCTGTTGCACAGGGTTATCCTTTGAACATAGATATGTGTAAATTGAATTGATAAATTAACTACGGGCATGCTGATTCTTGAGTGAAAAATCTGCTGACAGGAAACTCGATTCTAAAATCAGTATGGCGACGTTTGTTTTGATTAGCACTAAAATAGATCAATCATTGATGTATATGGAATTGATTAGTAGTTATTTGGTGAAAGACTTGATCGCGCGTATAAAATTCTAAACATCAAACCCAGGCACCTTTTGTATTTGTTAAAATTTGCCTGTATGAACCTACAATATTAATTGTATATATAGTAAAGAAGCAAATAAGTATGACTTTGGGTTATATATATATATATATATATATATATGTATATGTATGATTCCGCACATATTGATCGAGAAACACGGAATGCTTTCAGTATTTTGACACAACATTGACCTATTTGTGTGGGAATATATTAAGGGCAATGATCCCCACCCTCCAGGGTCCAACTTCACACAGAAGTTCGAAACATCTCATTTCAATGTACAAGCAAAAGTCCCCAGACTCCGCATATAATGATTGCATTTCCCAATGATACTCCAAATATGGATTGCATTTTCGGACGATACTCCAAATACGTGAATAAATAAGGAATATATGATTACATTCTAACAACCCCAATGTAAGGTTAAACCCACCGCAAGAAACAAATATGCAGCTCGGTGTAACAACGAGAGCAAACACGTATTTGAGCATCTAACAAACTACTACAAGCTATTACAATAAAGTGACATGCTTTTACGCGCAGGAATTCTTTGCACATTCTACAAGGGCAAATCATAGGACATAATCCTCCGGGGCACTTCATAGTTACGAGTGTATTTGAACGCTAAGTACACGACATATTGAAATTCCATCGTCAAACAACTTGAGGCATGTTTGCTTTAGTTGTATGAGAACTGAGCCGGCACGCACCGTGGTCCCTGGCTCCTCAATGAAATTGGTAGCCGAACTCGGGGCTTTGCCCTTTTTTAGCTGGTAACCAACATATTCAAGTGTCCACTTATTTTTTACCCATGGGGTTTGATGCCCTATTATAGTTGCTGAATACGACACTACTGACGGTAGATGGACGGGTAGCATTTCGGGGCAGTGTCGCCCTATGTCGGCAAAAGTCTGTGGCCTGCGGGTCGAAGAAATACCACACTAATTTATCTCAGGATACTAAATTACAGACGAAGTATTGTTGCTACGAATCTGGCCGGGAAAGAACTCAGAGGGGAGCCTCCGATGATAGTATGATGGACTGAAGATGTGCAGTCGTAGGCCGTAAACTAAGGGGAATGAATTGGATACGTACAGAATATCAGAGGTGAGTGACAGCCCTGGCATGTTTTCACCCGAGTTTTGATAACACATGAAACAGGTACGAAAAAACATGGCAAGTTGACAATCTATACCATGTTAAATAGTTCTAATAATAAACGACACAACAAGCCTCTTCAGTGACACGAAGGGCGTATACACGCACTTTATAAAAGTAGCAACAATGACATAATGTGTTTGTTTGTCTCTAAGACCCACGTGCTGTCCACTGTCTTTTTGAACCATTATTTGAATATTGCAATACAACAAAACAAGACGAAATTTAGTCGCCAGCGCATGATTATCTTTTGCGCTTGTTGTTGCTGTTCACTGTTACTGCCAGTGGTAACGAAGTTAAGTTAGCCGATCCCTATAAGACTGGCAATATATTTACCCTTCGATCTTACACATTTGTATGACTGGTCTGAAGAAAGGAACAATTTAGGACGCATAATACAAGAAGAAAGTGTCTGCACCTTTGCGTATCTATGGAAAATATAGACGTGCACAACATGATATGGAATGTTTTTGTAAGCATTGATATGTTAACGGTTCTCCACCCAATAAGGACGACAAAATATCGAAATATTCTACACTGTACCCCCAAATAGAGACAGTACATTTTATTGCATAATAAAGTGCAGGGTGTTTGCCAAAGCTATACAGTCAAACGGCCTACAATGCACGTTGTGTTGTGATCAATTGATAAGCTAGCCTAAGCCCCATCAAAGATTGCCATTCACGTGAAGAACTAAAATAAGAATGGTAAAACACAAGAAAAATATTGCACACACGCTCACACCCCCATATATATATATATATATATATATATATATATATATATATATATATATATATATATATATATATATATATATATATATATATACATACATATATATATATATACATACATATATATGTATATATATATATGTATATATATGTATATATATATGTGTGTGTATTACCATAGATGTGCTGCGTTAGATTTGTTGTTTCTTTGTTTTTTGACCAACTGATCGGCAAACTTGAATGATATTTTTTTCAGAAGCACCTGTTGTGTACAATTCGAAAGTGAACCTCACAACACTGAGCTTTTGAGGCACACGTTGCGATTATATGACCAACAACTCACACCACATTTAATATCGTTTGCAATATTTTACATGTATACAGGTAGCAAATTTAACAAACCGATATGCATGGATGAGAATGAATCTATATATGGGTCAAACTCCATGTACACCGGAAGTTGGTCACCCTGTTTTGGTTTCAACACCAAATATTTCTGGACATAAAGGTTCCATTGAAGTCTCACTTGCATCGCATTCAGGGCTCAGCCCGACAGGTGGCTTTGAATGCATGTGTTGAACAAAAGATGACCGAGTTCTTGTGCGAGTCGGAAGCTGATCATAAACACGCTTAGCCCATTCCTCGTCACCGTACAACTGAGCCGGGAAAGGGTTGGACTTGTGCGAGTAAAACCCCGGCGAGCTTAACTCAATATGCCATTATCTGCGCAAATACCGGGGTGTCCCGCCTGGTCCAAAGGACGATTATCTGGCATTGTGTCCCGAGTGAATATTTTCGTTTAGCTGTGCTTCAGCATGTGTGGTATGCGGGTCGTTTGTTAAGAAGATGATGGGGGTATACAATCAACATGTAGCGCTGCCAATCTTGGACCAGTGAGCTCCCATGTTGATTTCTCCATCATGACAGCTGCATGCTAACTAAAGTATAAAAATATACTCTGGATACCATACTAAAGTATAAAAATATACTGTGGATACCATTTGTATTTTAACCGTGGTCAACAACTTTCCTCGGTGCACATGAATAAATGCTGTTGATAAGGGGGAAAAATACCTGAAACGATATCATAGAAATACACACACACACACACACACACACACACACACACACATATATATATATATATATATATATATATATATATATATATATATATATATATATATATATATATATATATATATATATATATATATATATTACGAAAGTGCCAGGCTTTCACGTGTAAGCTTTTCATGCAGACACGGATGAGGTAACGACGGTCGAGTTGGGTTAGTGGGTCTATGGTTGAAGTACCTCCGTGTCCGTCCCATTGGAACGACATTGTTTCATGGGTGCAGCCTTGATTTTGAAGTTGGTGAGGTAAGGTCGGCGATCCAGGGAGCAGCGCCCCTGGCTGGGACAGGAGGAGTTGGTGCCCCCATGTGTGATTTAAGTTTTTTTTTCAGTCACAGATATGGCATTTGATTGAACTTCACGCAAAGGTTTTGTACGTTCCCGCTTTTTTTTTTTAAACCGGTAATAAAGATCAACATCTCATTATGACAGCTGTCATGCCCAGAAGTTCATATAACTACAAATTTTGTCAGCGCCTCCTGTGCACACATATATGTTAGTTTAGGCACCCCCAGTCCGTAAAAGCTGCTTTCAAAGGTACTATTATCCAAAGCTGAAGCTTTTGACGAGTACATGTACTTCCTGAAACATAGAGATGTTGACGGGTGGAGTTCGAGATGAGCATAATAGGCCTATATTGGAAAAAATCGTTTTAAATCAAAGTAGCAATCTAGATATTTTGAAATCTTTGTATACTGACAAAGCATATGGTCCGGCCGGTATCAGTACACCACTGTTGAAGGAGGCAGTTCCCAGTTTAGCTCCATCTCTTCCTAAACTATACCGAATCTTTCCCTGTGTAATTGTAAGTTTCCATCAGAATGGAAAAAAGCACGCGTAACAGCAATTCAAGAATGTGGTGCAGCAGAATTGTGTGACAACAACAGGCCTATTTCTTTACTAAGCCGTGTTGGAAAGGTTTTCGAACGTGCTGTTTTTAAGCACATTTTCAACTTTCTACGTGTATTATCTGAAATCAAGTCTGGATTCTTACCTTGAAATGGGATGCTTAATCAGTCAGGTTTTCTTTATCACGAATTTTCAAAAGCAGTTAATCTCCAAAAGGAACCACGGTAGTATTATGCGATATGGCCAAAGCTTTTCATAAGGTCTATTATCCGGGGTTGGTACATAAGGGTTGTATTTGTGTCTTTTTGTCCAGAACCACTTCCTAGTAGTCATACCCTATTCCGCAGTCCGAACTCTTTACTCTCCATAAGCTAACCTGTCCCTGTCTAACCTATATACATATGGAAGTACTGTTGTCCATATTTCACACGCTTCTCTGTAACATTTTGACGTAGGCTTTATTAGCCCGAATAAATAAAAGGGTCTTCAGAGGGTAACTACTCAGAACATGTTTCGGAGCCCAAGTAAGTTAGTAAGTAACCGACGTTGTTGAGACCGTCTTTGAGCTGACGACACGACCGTACACATTACAGTCGACAATCCCATTAAACCAGCCAAAGATATAAACCATGATCTGGAATCAGGGACGCAATGGTCGATCCAATGCCTTTTTTCTTCAGTCCACGCAAAAATCGAATCAATGATATGTAAAAAACAAAAACAAAACAAAACAAAAACAAAAACAAAAGAACAAAAAAACAAAAAAAAACAAAAACAAACACAAAAACAAAACCAAAAAAAACAAAAAAAAAAAAAAAGCAAAAAGCAAAAACAACAACAACAACAACAAAAAAGGAAAAAAAAAGGAAAGAAATAAAAACAATCCTGAAAAACATCCCAACTTGATAGTAGATAACACTAGTATTGAAAATGTAAATGTGCACACACATCTGGGTCTCTTGTTCTCCGTTGATCTCTTCTGGACAACTCATATTATTAATAATATCACACAATCTGAATAAAATGGTAGGTGTTTTGAAACGTTTACAGTTTAAGCTTACCTGGAACTCTCTTGAAAGCCTCTATTTTTAATTTCTACGTCTCTGCTTAGAATACGCGAGTATGGTCTGGAATGGATGCACACAAGCTGAAACTGTTCAGTTGGATGCAGCTCAGGTAGTGACAGGGCATTTGTCCGCACAAGCCTCAGAAACCTCGACAGTGAGATAGGCTGGGATAAAGTAGCAGAGCAAAGGAGGAAACAAAAATTGGTACTTATGTTTGAAATTGTTAATGGAATAGCTGTTGTTCTTTTTGGCAACCCGTTACTTTATCTTAGAAATGCTATAAGTAGAATCCAGAAAAAAATATGATCGTTTTGCATAAAAACGACGCACTTCAACACAACAATATCCTATATTTTTCATACCACTTAATCATTCAATTATTAACTGTTACAGTGCCAACCCTTAGTCTTAGTCTATATATTTCGTCGCCTCGCTTTGGGATAAGGAACGCTGATGACCTGCACCATTATATTCTATGGGGCTGTAGGCATGCTGGTGCGTGAATGAAAGGTCTTTTTACAAAAAATATTCATCAAGTTTCCAGTTGATAATTCTGGGAAGTTAATCTTAAACACTGCGACTTTAGTCCCAGTCAGTTGTAAAAGAGTTAATGGAGAACGCGCGTTTCGAATGGCGTCACTGGTATCATAGGCCTGGTATCAAAAGCTCCTTACGAGAGGAGACACCTGCTGGTCACTGGTGGCCATCGGAAGTAGTGTCACGTGTAATTTAATTAAACAGGAAGTAGTGTCACATGCAATTTCTCTCCAGAAATATGTCCCATCAATCCATTTATTCACTGTTAAAATTCGTTGGCGTAGGCGGTAATGGTAGTCCCACACGTTTTGAACAGCTCGTTCCAACGGGTAGTACTGTACTCTTCCTGGTAAGACGGTGGCAAGTTGGGTATGGCCTGCAATATCTGTGTCCAATGCTGATAAAAGCTCAGTCTATGATTATGTGGATTGTGCCTTCGACAGAATGAGAAATTGTACAGCTGTAAACACCCGGCACTCTTGATTCGCACGATGAAATGCGAAATGGATTCATTTGATTATATTGATATCAAGGGCATTCCTCTTTGGGGGATATATTTGAATACAAACTTGATTGCCAGTACACAATATTGTATTTGTACATGTACAACATAAATGAGATTGTACCGTGTTTTTAGCCTTTTTGCAATATCAGTCCATGCTATCCGCCGAATATTATGACGCTTTGGCCACATATTCCTGTTATGGGTCGTTAATTATAGTGGAGTCTCCCTGTTAAGACCACCTAAGTGGCTGAGAAATGTAGCCTTTAAATTCGACTGGTTGTAACAGGGGGTGCAATTTAATTAAGAATAAACAAAACAGAACTATAAATTGGTGGTATGTATCTACAAATAGTACCTTTACACAGATAGCCTCAGTTGTAGATTCTATTGTACATACCCCTAAAAGTACATACTTTCGCCTATAAATAACAGAAAGTTGTTTATTGGAGATAAGGTGCGCATTCCTTTGAGATAAAGTGCTTAGCTAAATCTCTTAAATCATTTGATTCCCACAAAGGACCCCTCCCACACATACATACAGTAGTGTTGGTGGTCTTAGAGTACAAGTAACCAGGACGCAACTTCGCTCATATTATGGGCTTGGGGGGAAGTGTTTTCGTCTTTTCTTTTGTTATCCCTTTTTCTTAATCTTCAGATATTAACATGATCAAATTAACATTATAGTCATACTATTGTCATTTATGCATTACAGTCTTTCAAAATAGGAACCTTTTCAAACTAAAGCCATATACTGATGGAAAATGACCTTAAATATGATGAATTGCGCATGCGCGATCAGTCTACCAATTGAAAAAAGGAGAGTGGTTTTAACAAGTTTTCACACAAGTCTACCCGCTACAGCTTTGGCACCTGTCGGAAAGTATGGATAACGTGAGGGATACCTATTCACTATACGTTTGGCTGCATCTCTTTATTTAAACGGACAGCCAAAGACAAGGTTATCCAATCGGGCCTCTCTGATATCGGACTATTAATTAGGTCCAAATGTATAATAGTGATCGCCAGTGAAAAAGTTGTGCCAAACGCTAAGGGATGGTTCAACATTATCATCATTTTTGAATTAGTACTTAGGGTACTAAATTTCATGACCCCCCTCCCTTCCCCCAAATTAGTACTTTAAAAATGATGATTTTCCCCCCAAATCATAGCAAAACTGCACAAAACAGGCCAAAAATTGACCATCATTTTCCATATCCCTTGAAAGTGTACAGACCCATTTACCCCCCTCCCCCCTTGCGTACTGTAAGTACTAATTCAAAAATGATGAAAATGTTGAACCATCCCTAAACTATGACCAAAATAAACAATTCATTGGATCTATTTACAGATCAAAATTCCTAAGATGCCCTTCTACATAATTCGGTGACCCCCAGAGCCGTTTATTACATAAAGTCCTTTCTTAACGACTAGAGGAGAGTCTTTTCAATATAATGTTGGCTGGCAGAGGCACAAAGCGTTGACCATGTGGAGCAGTTTTTCAGTCAGTGGTAGCAGGATATTTAGGCAAGTCTTTTATTAACTGCTAACTGACTGAGCCATCTGGAAAAAAGCAATCTGTGGCGCGGGCCTTCGTGCCGCAGGAATTGTGCATGAGGTTACTACTACGCTATTAAAAAGGTGCAACTCGCAAGCCAAAGGGACAGGTCGGAAGTTTCATTTTGTCAATATTGTACGGTAGGTAATAGTGTGATGAGCAAAAAAGATATGCTGCACTCCATAGAATCTGCTATGATGGTTGTTCCGTGGGACACGGGATCGTGAGCTGAGAGGAAAAGACGAACATAGTCTCTTTTGTTCATTGGATAACACCATGCGTCAACGCGCTGAATTCTAATCAATTTCATGGTGTCGTACTCCGTGTATCTTTTCGACATTGTTTTGCCCGTTTTTGCATTGTGTATTCCGTTCTTGCCTTACAAAAGAAAACATCAAGAGTGTATCTTGTCTATGTCCTGTAGACGATTCTATTTATCCGTGTACATGACTCTTCGTGGTGATGTTGACACTTATATTACTCGCGGTTGATTATCATTGAAGAAATAGCATCAAAGTAATCCTGACATTGTCGAAGATTTAAGCCGACTCCTGCACTGGCGATATAACGTCTTTGTACATAAAACTGCAGTGTGTACGTGGCGTTATGCTTAAGAAGTAAACATTATTTCTCTTTCAGTGTCAACTGCGACGCAAGTTGAACTACTTATAAAGAACTGCTCTGAATGATAATAAGGGTGCTAAATTCATGTTTCTCGTAAAAAGACCTTTCATTCAAGTACCAGCATGCCTGAGGTTACATAGAATATAACAGCTCAGGTCAACAGCTTTCTTTGGCGCGCATTGTGATCAAAGCGTTCCGAGAAAAGCTGTCGACTCACTGCAACGTGGGATACTGAGGAGATATTCCGCCACAACTGCATACCTGGTTGCGTAGTCTCGCTTGGTGAGATATGGCGAGGAACGGGTCGGTACCTGTGGAGACAAGCGGGATACTACTAATATTTTGGAAATACAGAATACTTATTAAAGGAATGTAGAAGTTTTTCTCATATATATGACTCGGGAAGTACTAGAAGAATACCAGTTTAGCATTTATGAACTTAAATTTCTCAAAAAATGCTTATTTTGTGAGAATGAGCATATGGCCTGTCTGTGACAGTGATGCGACCCGCACGTCCCCCGTGATCGCCAAGCGTTAAACTCGTGCTTTGTGACGGGAAATTTAATATGCATACTGCGTACTAAAGCACACAAGACTTCATGTCAGCATCGACACTGGCGACACTTTCATAGCCATTGCGTAGTGCAATGATGCGGGCTTTTGAACGTGAGGAGGCGGAGCCTGCAATGCTTGATAACAACTTAAATTTGCATTCATTGAGTTGGGAGGACCTAGAGTAACTGTAAATAACAACGAATTTCTGAAAATAGTTGTAGTTGCCTTTATTGAAAAAAAATGAGAAACAGTCTTCGTCAGCACTGAGATTAAGAAAATACTCTTGGTCAGTGGATGGGGATTTCTGAGTATGGCCAATGAGTAGTTGATTTTGTTGATGAAAGATAGCTGTCACTAGATGGCCCGTGAATCTGAGTCAAGCCTTGTATCATTATTAATGCCATGTTGGGCACACATTCATATAAGAAAAATCTTTTTTTTACACGGTCTTTGTGCTATGTAACAAATTGCAATCCGTTGCTTGATGATCCCCAGTCTGGTTATTTTGTCTAAGGCGGTCTTTCTTTCTTTCTTTCTTTCTTTCTTTCTTTCTTTCTTTCTTTCTTTCTTTCTTTCTTTCTTTCTTTCTTTCTTTCTTTCTTTCTTTCTTTCTTTCTTTGAGACTTTGTGCCATGTGGCAACTTGTGTTATACAAATTATGCTTGGCTTTGAATGACATATCGGAAAACTTTCTTTAAAACAAAAACAAACCAACGAAAGAAAAAAAAACCCGGAATGTCTATACGCTTAGCCAATCAGAATCCCTGCTGCGTTTTTTTCTTCTTTTTCTTTTTGGGGGGTTTAACGGGGATTGTGACAGCTCCAGGTTCCCGTTCATCGTTTTGAAATAATGTATCTTCTATAGACATGGATGAGGGCACACAAGGTTACACGGCGCGTCAGAGTGTTCCGTATAGCACAAAACAGGCGCTAAATACAAGAACCAAATATTACTCTAACATGCAAAAAGTGCATAAACATTCTAACCACGGACTTTTGTATTGTGTAAGTAGGCGTGTTTGCTCAACAAGCCATTCACGTGGCCACATGCCAAATGCAAACCGTCAAGTGCAGTCTATCCTTTTGGTCGGTCGTTTACGGCTCTCAACATCTGTGCGGGGGTGATGGTCAGATTTTCATTTTTTTTTCAGTATTATTTGTTTTACAATGCATATCGACGAGCATACAAGACATACACGGGACTGTTTTCACCTGTTTGGATCAAAATCATAACCAACATACCCAGCTATGTCAAAGATCCTCGAATTGTACCTCCCATCCTCACTCATGACCACTCAGTAGTAGGTGTAAATTTACATTTTTGATGCAAAAAAGTCGGCTTTTGTAAGACATATTTGGCAGCACGACAAGGCGGACTTGACAAATTTAGACATTACTTTGATCATATCAGGACGATTGTTTCGATTCTGAAAAGATTGATCATTGTTGCAAAAAAAATGAACCGAATTGTTTCGTTAATCTGCAAACCACACTACTCCTGACAAGTCATTTATTAACAGTATGTTTTATTTATGTTACTCGGCATGATTCCTGACTCCGCTGTGACAAGCAGGAATTTATTCCAGCTAACAAATTACCAAAAAACGAGAGGAAATGCAATGTACAGGCACGGCCCACTTATAACATATTTCATACCCTGTGCCAGGAGCACTGCAGAAGAAAAGCACAACTTGCTGCGTCGCTTAAAAGTTCCAAACACGAAAACACGGCATGTTAGTGAACCGTCCCATAGCTCAGGAAACCTGATTCGACCCCAGCCGCCCCTTCATTGGTACTTGAAAACCGTCAAATTACGGGCAACTTTTGCAAAGCTGAAATTTTCAATACTAGTATACATGTACATGTATTGTTTCTGAGCCACGGTAACCTTGACACCTTCAGGGCCCCGCTGCTTTCAGACATAAAAATGGCTGGAAAAAATAAAAAACCCACAAAAAACGAGGCCTTGGAGGTGTCAATATTCTTGAGTCTATCTCAATTAACCATGATGAAGATTTCAATATTAAAAAAAAGTATAGATGTACAAGGGCCACTGGTCTGGATGCAGTTAGCAATCATCTCTTCCAGGAAGGTCAGCCAACCATTTGTAAATCACTGACTAAAATTTCAATCTATCTTTACGCCTCATGGAAGCACATTAATGTCACCTGTTTTTGTAAAAAAGAGATCCTAGCTTATAAAATAACTACTGACCTATTTGACTTCTGAGTTGTGTCGGGAAATTATTGGTGAAAGCAATTTTTTAATGTTGTCACCAATTCTATAATATATGATCATCGACCGTTTCGGTATTTTGGGGCAACATGTGATATTGCTGTTATCATTATTTTGGGGACAATTAGCGTAGTGGCAGTTAAACGTATTGAGGATGCATTTCAAGTAAGCCCGACATAATAATAATAATAATAATAATAATAATAATAATAATAATAATAATAATAATAATAATAATTATTATTATTATTATTAACATATATATATATATATATATATATATATATAGAACTCATACGGAAATGCAATTCTATCATTGAAAAATATGCGATAATTAACATTGTATCAGTTTGAAGAAACAATATACATATATATATACATATATATATATATATATATATATATATATATATATATATATATATATATATTGTTATCCTTAATTAAATCGTGTTTCTCTCTAAGCTGACATTTTTAAATAAGGAGATTCCTCTCTATATACACATTTCTCTGTTTCTCCATTTCCTCTTAGGCAGGAGTGATACTTTGGTACTGTACCTAAATTTTATCGCATTAATCTATGATGGAGTTGTAGAATTATGAATTGATAAAAAGTGTGGAAATGCACATAAAAATGTTGTCCACAAGAGAAAATTCATTATAGAATAAAGATGTAAATGTAGGACTGAGTTGTACATAGTACTTTCATATTCTACTTTCTTTGTAAATTGCGTGCTATCTGCTGGTTTAATTGTTGACGTTTTGTGCGATATAGGGATTTCTTGATCAAACTTGCAAAAATACTATTTGTTTGTTTGTTTGATGTAATGCAGTCAATTTTTATTTTAGTTGTCTTATTTTGATGGATTTTATTCTATTTCATGTCCTTTCATCGCAAAGCATCACGTCTCATCGCATCCCATCTCATTAACAGGCATTTATCACTTCAGGTTGAAAACTGGACACGCCATGAGCAACTGAGGGCCGTAATGTCATATACCCTTTGTTGTCAGTATTTATCCCTTTCACCTTCCTGAAAAGAAGAGATTGGCCACGTTAAACATGCAACAGGCAAATGTGGTTGTGACACGTTGATGTGCAAATCAGTAGTTACTGATGAGTATATTTCTGGTAAATATTAAGGAAAATAAAGAAAAACGATACGTCTAACTTCTTTGGATTTCAAACATACCACGATTTCTGCTTTTCAAGCAGCAAATGTTCCTTCAAAATAAACCATAGGCCAACAAACACCGTTACTTTTCCTTTGAACAAGACTCTGAATGCAACTCCACGTCATTGTTGTATCATTGGGAGCCACTATTTACCCTTTGTACTCGCCACCGTGAGCATCATTGAAAATAAACTTGTAACAACTTACTGTATTATCTTGACACCCAAACGGCAAAAAGAAGATAGTGAACAAGTAGCCAAAAAAAAAAAAAAAAAAAAAAAGAGTTTTCTGTTGGTAGACTGGTAGTGGCAACCACAACGTGTGTGTCTCTATTTGACGAGGCCACTTTTCACACACATACATTATGCGCCCACCCCCGACCCCCATATATATATATAGTACTCATACGGAAATGCAATTCTATCATTGAACAATATACGATAATTAACATTGTATCAGTTTGAAGAAACCGAAGTTCGCTTTTTATAAAAAATATGATTGGCTAATGCAGATTTGAACAAGGAACACCCAGTTCCACTTCACCACTGAGACCTCATTAAAGCGCGACAAAATATATAAAACTTTTTATTTTTGTTTTACAAATCATTTCAGATGGCAGCAGTTACTGACGACTCATAAAGCTATTTCATTTTGCCCCAGTATTGTGTCCTAGCTGTATGCCGACGGCGAGAAAGAAACATCTTTCGAATCTTTTCTAACCCAAAAATTATTTTATGGATTTGTCCACCTCCCATTGACTTATCAGTGGCTGAGCTTGTCTTGTGGTCCGTCGCCCTTCATCTAGGTCAGGGCTCCTGTCATCTACATACATTTTTGACTTCTCAGGAGCCACCCGTTAAATACTCTTCATATTTGACAGGGACGTAGATCGGAAATCTGAAAACTCCGAAGAACTCCCACGCCGAAGAAAGCTATTCACCTGTGCCGCCACGCCTGGGGCTATCTACAATTCTCAGCAAAATATTTTAATTAACATGAAAGACATAAAAGCAGACGACAATTTACATCCGGCAACTTTGGGTGATTTTAGCGGGGGCCGGTTGATAAGAGCACATAGTTGTTTGGTTAATATACTAGGAGTATAAAGAAAGTAGTCTGACCTGATCCTGTCAATTTTTTTTTTTGTTTGCTTTTTTTTTTTAGTAGGCCAGGCTTAAGTAATTTTGGATTTTTCATGATTTTTTTATCATTTGTTACAAGTCTTTCTTAAAAATCTTTCCTCTCTGAAACGATTTCATCGAAGCGACTCCGGAATGCGTCACGGGAATCGGATTCTTTATAGTTTGCAAAGGTAATCTGGCGGGCTCAAGTCCAAAGTTCGCAGAGCAATTTTATGTGATAGATTTTTTGTGAGTGATGCGTCAAAAGGAATAGGCTTTAAAATTAGGTGTAGAGGCCTGTGTAAAGGCAAAGCTAGGTTAGAATTACTGTAACTGTGAACTGATCTACATGGTCACAGAGTAACTTTCGTGAGTTTTGTTTGAGGATGACACTTCAAGAACTGACCATGCTGGTACTTAGGTATTATGATCATTGCCCGCCTTAGGAATCAATTCGACACTGAGCATGAGTGGCCTTGACCTAAATTCTAAGGTTACGATACTATGGTAAATCTATGTTTGAGTGATATTACTTACGCATGGACCAGGTACCGTTCTCCTCATGCAGTCCATATCACACACAAAACAAGGCGTTCAATACTCGTATTTACATTCCTTTTTACAATAATTTCTTCTGCATGTAAATCACGTAAGCTTAATATCCCGATGACAAATGTGAATTTATCTGAAAGTTAGACCCAAAACGTCGGGCTCGAAAAAGAATGCTGGATGG
Source organism: Hermodice carunculata (assembly GCA_964020975.1). Classification (NCBI taxonomy): domain Eukaryota; kingdom Metazoa; phylum Annelida; class Polychaeta; order Eunicida; family Amphinomidae; genus Hermodice; species Hermodice carunculata. The sequence goes on from OZ026618.1 coordinate 71,046,010, forward strand.
AAGGAAGAATGACAGAGTCTGTTGCGTCAAGGTTTTTGGGAAGTCTTCGTTAATATGTTATCCTTGTGAAATTAGAATTGCAGACTGAGGTTGACATCACGAAGGTGTGGTAGAGTTAATTTAAGGTGCGTGTCTGACACTGGGTTGTCTCGTTTTATTTTTGCCCGTCTAAAAACTATCTGCTGTCCGATTACTCAGCACATTTTGTACTTCCCAATGTATCTGTGACCCTTCATCACGGTATTTACGTACAGATCAAGTGTATCACTGACCCAACACCATTCTAATGTGAAATGACGTACAGATCAAGTAATTTGACCTTGTTAAATAAATTTCTTTCATGTGACGGAACATGGTCGGTTCGGATTTCCCCCCAAATAACCATCTGCAGTTGTATTAATTTCACGTGTTGGTCTCCTTTCGAGTTTAAAAGAGGAAGGGGTCATGGGTAATTATTCGGACGTGAATCTTCTGAAAGCAATTTGTTTCATAGTGACCAGGTGAAAATCTTATGAAATAGGAGACGGCAGTCCCATGCTATGAGAATGGTAGTATGTTTCACAATTATCCGACTCACCAGGGGCTATATATTTGCAGCGCCTTCTTCGATATCAAACCTATAATTTGGACCATTCATCGAAGGTTGGAATTTGGTCGCTTCTCACTCATTCTTTGTGAAAAAGGGGCGGTATATTTAACCCTTTCAATGTCAACTGCGACTAAAGTCGAACTACTAAATGAGCTGCTCTGAATTATAATAAGGGTGCTAGATTCATATTTCTTGTGTAAAGATATCTCATTTAAGTATCAGGTTACCTGTAGTTAGTTCATAATAGTCCTGGTCAACAGCGTTGCTCGGCGCACTGTGTGTGTAATGCGCCCAAATCGCGCCGACGAAAACTGTTGACTCAGTCAAAAATGTGACACTGAAAGACTTAATCCTTTCCGTGCTTATCACAAAAATGTTGTGATATCCATCTGAATTATTATAATGATTCCAGAGTCAAATTCCTCGTAAACGAGGTCTTTCATTTGAGTACTAACATACAAAAGAAGATAGGAATTATCGAGATAAACAGCTTTCCTTGACGTGCTTTTGGGCGGGTTGTGTGTCCCAAAGCACTCCAAGTAAAGCTGTTGACTCAGGCCCTAACTGAGCAATGAAAGTGTTAATAGGTAATAATGAAAGTTCAGTGGTAGACGTGTCGCTGGCAAGTGGTAAATAATGGCTTTGTTGCCGGTCCGCGCAATTTTCATTGCATTGTTCGGTGACGTGCAAAGTGCACCCTGAGAAGATAAACTAGGAAAATGGAGCTCGTAATAGGGGGCGGGTCTTTTCATTCTCCCGGCAGCGTGCACATTAGGATATCTTCAAGTATATAATTGGTCCTCAGTAAAAAAGCCCTAGCCTTGAGGCAAAAGAGTCCATCACAATGGCGGTTTGCATGCAATATATCAACAAAGATGGAATTCCATTGCGGTGGGATACTCGTCTAAAAAAAGGGGTTTGTGGTGAATGGAAGTGTTTACATGTCACGGCCTAAAGCAATGATCTCAGGGTTGTTGTCATGAGTTAAAACTCATATATATATATATATATATATATATATATATATATATATATATATATATATATATATATATATATATATATATATATATATATATATATATATATATATATATATATATATATATATATATATATATATATATATATGAGTTTTAATTAAAAAAACAGAGAAAGGCCAGGATGTTGTCCCAGTATCATGGACTCTGAAATGTGGTTTTGTGTTGGATATATAAAAATGCACCAGTAATCCGCCTAATTAAGTTACACACAAACTTAGGTAAAATTAAATTAAGACATAGAAAAGAGCTCAAAAGCATTCAAAACGTAAGAAGCTTATGATATTTTTTTTCGTCTTGTGTGATTTTGTTTCCAAGCAGCATGATACGTTGAAAACCATGTCATAACGGCTCGTTTATATGACCATGCGACTTGTAGTACAAAATCGGCAAAAATTACGCAGCTCGCATCTTACAGTACTTTGCTACGTATACTTTCTCAACATTATTCCACGGTTCAAATTGGCGGTTATGAGCTGCAACGCTTATGGTGGTCAACTACGTCACTGAGTAGTTTAATAATCATTTTAAGTTTATTTCATGTAAACGTACATTTTGCATTCACTTTATACCTTATGATTACTCAAGGGTTGCGAGAGCTCATTAGAGTAATCAATTTGCCTAAACGGAGATCACTTTGAATGTGACCAGTCTTCAACTTTCCGTTTAAAGAAGACTGACGAAAAAGTAGCTTTTGATAACAAATTCTTACACTGAGGCGACTTGACACACGATCCGAGTAACCGCGGTCGGTTCATTTGCGCACGGAACTATTAGATATAAAATTCAGGTTTACGCTCCCTCCTCCAAATTTTCACACATTCCTTAAAGAAACCCCCCAAACACCAACAACTATGAAGCAGGACACAGGTGTGAGTGGCTGTGTTTTGGGCATGCTCAAACGGAAGTGTAAAGTGGTGGACCCGAACATTGTTTTGGTAGAATTAATATGGTTTTGTTAGCTACGTAACGTGTCGACCGCTTCTAAGACAGGGGCCAATGAGTGACAATGAAGATACTGCCTCATTGGGCCTCTTGCTGCATAACTGAATACAAGGTATGTCGGAATTAACCTAATTCCCCACTGACATAGCGCCGTGCACTCACACGGCAGGAAAGTACACACACTCTTTGGCGAGGACGTAATGCAGGTGAGTGCCGCAGCAATGTTGGTCTATTAGCCGAGGGTTCGAAGGAGTAAAAACAGAATGCGGATTTGAAAAAAAAAAAATGTAGTATTTCTGGTGTTAAACATGTGACACACAGATGTCATGAATGTCGCGTGTGTACTTTTTTCCCTCCATTTTTGTCACAGACCCGTACTAAGAACAGTTGACACGAAGTCTTCAAATGTTTTATAAATCATATTCATTGAAGGATCATGGTGTAGAACGAGACATTAATTATGGAACTCCGAATATTCCTTAAGCGGCTTGACTGGAGCCCCTTAGTTAACTGTACCATTCCAATGCAGTTCGGGATTACCATTGTCGGCGCTGACGGCTGGTTTTCAACTTTGGCGCAAACAAGTGACCCGTGCAACTTTTGTAGTTAACACATATGTAGCCACATTTGCCTTTCTAGATCTTATCGTGACCTGGTATTTTGTAGTTTGGGAAAACATTTGAAAAACATGTGAAACTATATGACATTGGAACATTTTTTACCCTGAATGCACCGCTGGCTTTAAGGGTCTTGAAGAGCAAGAACCACCGATTACTACATTGTGAGAGCCCATTGTCATAAAAGATCTCTCATGTGCTTGATTTTGTAACATAGTAAATTATGAGCTATTCAGGTAAGGTCAGTGCCAAAGAAGGTGATGGATGGTCAGTCGGTAACAGGTACGACTTAAAGTATTTGCTTGGTCCTTCAGTCTGCTTATCATAACAATGAGCCGACGACATGAAACACCAGCCCATATATACCGGTTGAATCAGAGGCCATGATCATGCAAGTGGCCCTGTTTACGATAATTAATCATTAGCCACAACCTGATATTTCCATACTAATGACGCGGAGATTTGTCATGATAGACTCCGGTTGTTGGAACCGTTTGGCTGATTTTGCAAGTGGGCCTGTTTAGAATAATTAATTATAAGCCACAACCTCATATTTTTGTACTAATGACGCGGAGATTTGTCATGATAGACTCCGGTTGTTGGAACCGTTTGGCTGATTTTTATAACTATCGAGTGCATTTGTAAGGCCTTCAATGTGGTCAGCCAAATTGGCAAGCAGCACAGGTAGTAATCCGAGCACGTGCGCAAAATGTATGGTGGAATGTGATGTATATCGCATGGTCTTTGTAAACGTTTAGTCAATACATCGATTGCTTTGCGCACCTGTGCATACAGTACACAAAATCCGTTCATTATGTATACACACCCATGATGATGGAAAATAAGCAAGACATGGACTACATTCAAAATCGTATGACTTTAACATTTTCCTGTCAAAAACCGCAGAGCAGCGATTGGCACTTCCCAGCAATGTTGTCTTTAAAAACTGACTTTACAAGTGGGCGCCCTCAAAAGAAATTTTGAAAAAATAAAAATGAAATAAAATAAAACCAATAAAAAACAAAAAAGAAATAGAACAAAGCTCCTATAAAGACGTCCTGTTATAGGATGTTACCAATCAGGTGCTTCATCCACTCTATAATACCGTAATAGCAACAGTACACCGAGAAAAAAATAGTTTTAGTGTCGCCCAAAAAGAGTCGCACAACTGCAGCATGTAAGTTTCGCAAGGCGTCGGGGATCGATCGCTGTACAACGTCTACCAGTTGTTTTCCTTATAAAGTGAGCACATGCACCCCGGGGAAGTGTTGAATGGCAAAGAGCCCAGAGGTCGATAGAGGTATATTCAGACATAAAATGGACATCAAAGCATGATTCCTTTGGCCTTGAAAATCGTCCACCCGCATCATTCGCCGGGTCAGTTGAACCATTCCACTCTCGCAAAGGCATTTATCCACGCCAGGCTCTGCATTGCGGCGCAACAAGGCACATTTTTCACCCAAGATAACATATAACGGCCTATCAGACACATTCTGCATGTATTACCTTAAATGTAATTGAACCATTGCTCTGTGAACGCATCCTGTTTGTTCAAGTGGCCGCATGGAAGAAGTGTGTTTATTTTATTTTCTTGAATGGAAGCAGAAAATGCATAATATTAGTGCATGCTGATATAGAAATGAATTAATTAATCCGATATTCACAGGCGATAAATGAAGGATACTGTTGCAGTTTCGTGGGGTGAACTTACATAGTTTCGCAACCTGCTGAGGTAAACCAAGAGGGAATGTTCACCTCTTGGGTAGACATATGTTCTTGGTGTGGGAAATTACGCGCAGTCCCATCTGGGTTTTGTTCGCATTATGAACACACAGCAGGGAACAAGCAAGTGGGGCATTAAACGCTGTGTTCTTCCTTCCAGCGATACAAGACACAATGGTCCTCGACAATGTGAGGTTCACATAGATCATCTAACTCTGTGGAAATGTCACTGAATATCTCATGGGTTTAATGCCATGGGAAAGACATTTTTCTTCATTTTCCCCTTTACTTTTTGTATGTTTTGGTCACACGCAATCAGTGATTATACATTTAACAAAGTACCATCTCGATAATGAAGTAACAATATTTTATTTCAATAGGAGATATTCATATTAAACTGTATTAACTGCATACCTGCTTTAGTCCCACCAGTTGCTAGGCAACAGAACTATGCCTCTGCCATGATCAGGGTACTTTTACAAGTTATGTTACCCAACCATTTAGTAATAACACTTTATTTACCGAATAAAATAAATTTTCTGAATATGTTAAACATCTAGTATGTTTTAAAACTTAGTGAATGACTTTCCTTAAGCTTTTTGCTTTCTCAAGTTGCTTCTCTTGTCACAAAGGCACATTTGGCCTGGCTCAACTCATGAATGTGCCCTCCTTCCTGTCAAGTTCCTTGCTGCAGTCTAGGTGGCAGCACATAATCCCAGTTAAAATGCATACTGCGTATTTGACATGGATACCCTAGTGTATCAAAAAAGATTAGTATATGCACATACTTTGCCGTCAGTGCAGGCGTGTTGATGTTGATACTGTTTCTTATGTAATGGGACATGTGTGGCCAATCGCACTAACTTATCTCTATGATAATATACTCCTGAAATAAACCCACCTTCCCTGGTTTAAAACAGGCAGCTCTAAATACACATTTGTATGGAATACGACTGTCACATGGACTGTTATGTCATATAAAACTAAGTATGTGTATTTTAATTTACCTCTTCTTTTCTTTCTTTTTTTACTGGTATTTTGTAATAAATATTAGAAAAGTTTGTTGCCTTAGCAGGGAGCCAACAGTTTATCGCCCTCCAGAAAGTCTCTTTTGCAGGCAAGTGAAAAATCATCTGTATTTACCCGTGGAGAGGAAATATATTAGCGTCTGGCTATCCAATCCTCTTTAAAGAAATAAAGTATATTTTAACCTAAAAAAAAAAAAAAAAAAAAAAAAAAGACTTGTGTAACATGGGCAGGGTAGAAGGGGCATGCCTGAGCACTCACACAAAAAGGACGTGCCCTGGAAGTGAGATAACGGCCAGAAAGGTGCGACAAGTGTGTCTTGCGTTGGGGTGCTACTGGGCTTTATAAGGGGCCAGGAATCCTTGTGAATCCACTATGCCATGGCGCACGGTTCACTCGCAGCTCTCGTAATTCGACAGGGACAGAATCATCTGTAATGTTGGCGTCTGGTCTTTCCCAACGCAAAATGTGGCAGCAGGGTTGTCGTGAATCCGGAATTATCTTCTGTTATTTTTTTATAAATCAAGATATGATCAATATACACATGATAGTTATGTTTTTAATGTATTTAAACCAAGAATGTTCTGCAAGGCAAGTGGCAGACCATTTTGGCATATTGTTTGAGACCCCGTCGAACAGTACACAGCACGCGGAAGAGTGAAGAGACCACATTAACACCGACCGGACTGTTTTGTTGTTTACAAACGTCACACCGCCCTTTAATGATTGCATTATTTCCATACACTTACAAGGCTTTTGCATGCTAACGAATGGCAAAAAGATCTAGTAACTGACCAGCCCGATGACCCGGCTTTGCTCTCTTGTGCCCGGTGTCACATTATGACGTCCCCACTGTGCTCATGATGGAGTCTGAGGCGTTGCTGTGGGCGAATCTTTCAACTTACTTTCAGGTTGCTTTGATAAAAGTAGTTGGAATGTTTCTTATTGTTATTAGATTTGTAGTAATTATTACAACAATAGGTGTATGATAAAGCGTTTATCACCCGATTCAAGAAAGTATAACTGACAGGGCTCCTTCACATGGTGCGTGCTCTCTTAAAATTCACGCTCTCCCGCTCAAATTGCCCCCAAAGCGCACCTGGATGTCAATTGTCGTCTGCTTCGACCTTTTATCATAAAATTCTCGTCAACACGAAACATTTTGCTGAAAATTGTAGATGATACCTTTAATGATAGTATGCACCAGGTCTACATCTTTCCTTGGCGCGGATTGGGCGTAAGGAACGCTGTTGACTCAATCTTATGTTTACCAGGAAAGGGTCGTTCCGTTGCGTGCTCGATTTAACATCTGGCTTAGCCGTGATACAGTCGAGTATTGGGCTTATTAAAAATCCAATGTATAACATAAATCGTAATAAAAACATAGTTGTCCGGTACTAGAACACAGACCGGAAAACTAAATTTGTTTTCAAAACGATTTAGGATATAAATCATTGTAAGGTAGATTTATTTAACGTATCCAATAAAATTTTAAAGTCCCAAAAAATGATTCGTTGCAAGTTTCCTGTTTGATAATGATTGTTTATACTGGACCCTCCATTGACAAAGAGCTTCTTTAGAAACTTAGATGTAACTCACAAGTGACGCACTAAATTCACAAGACAAATACTATATGGAATTAAAGGTATATACTTAAATAAAAAGAGAAGAATCAGATGCTTGTTTACACTTTACAACAGAGGTAAACATGGATACACAGGTGGGTCAAAGACTGCTGGGGTGTATATTAACATATATTAAGTTAAAAATGCATCCCTATTTAAAACAAATTTTCTCGTTTCTGCGATGATTTTTTGAACAGCCTAAGTTTCTTTTATTTGGGTTGTCAGGTGGATCCATATTTCCGGTTGGTGAGATATTCTGTCAGGATGTCACTTCCTAAGTACTGCAAATGTAGTTATTATTGCTTGTCTAGCAAATCTTAGCAGTGTTTTTATTTGAAGTATTTAACCTAACTTTAAATTTCACTTTTTTTTTGCAAAGCTCCTATTTAGCCCATTTTAAACTGCTATTTGATTGTGAATTATTTTCACGTTTTTCTGTGATCAGCAAAATAAGCAAAAAACAAAAATATTACAACATTGAGTGAATTTACAATATACAGTCATGGAAATATTGACTGCTGGAGTGAATATACTGCCAGAGATGCCAACGGTCCCTCATTTTAAATGTTAACATCTGTGTGCTGCACATTGCCTTCAAGAGATTTATTTTCTGTGCAGGTGGGATATTACTAATATTTGGAAATGAGGAGTACAGGCAGATGGAAATCAATTCTTGTAACCAATTAAGGAGGCACTAAGTGACTATGATTTTGGTATTTGTAAACTTAAATTTCCCGAAAAGACATTAATTTTGTAAGAAAGGGATATCTAGACCCGTATGTCACTATGATATGCACGTGTATCCTCCGTGATTGACAGGCGTGAGCACAGTGCTTTGTGGCGGGAAATTAGTAAGCAGGTCTTGTATTGCGTGATTTGGATATGTACGGAGCAATGGCGAATGTCTTCACATATATCTCAGAACATACACCACGGTGGTGGCATTGATTCTACAGAAATGGAAGTTGAGACAAGATTCTTCCAGGCACAACTGTATACGACATACATTTGGAAAGCGTTCCCCACGATCAAAATCATTTTGCGTGGTATCAACAGGTAGGCGGATATTGTTTCCGTTTGGGTTTCAAACGTAGACATCTTCATTGTCAAATTTAATTGACAAATTGCTCCAAAGACGAATACCTGACGCAAGGAAGACATTTCCAACGCGCGTTTTCATGTTAGTGGACACTAGTTGAACTTATTTCTTAGATTTATATCAGTAATAGTTTAATTATTCTGCGGAACTAGGTCACACACATATACAGCTGTTAATATGTGTAGTATCTCATGACATCGTCTAGTAGTCTGAGTTTTCCATCCTAATTCACCGAGTAGCAGAACACTTGGTGTTTGTAGCAATGTGCTTCTATCTATCTATCTATCTATCTATCTATCTATCTATCTATCTATCTATCTATCTATCTATCTATCTATCTATCTATCTATCTATCTATCTATCTATCTATCTATCTATCTATCTATCTATCTATCTATCTATCTATCTATCTATCTATCTATCTATCTATCTATCTATCTATCTATCTATCTATCTATCTATCTATCTATCTATCTATCTATCTATCTATCTATCTATCTATTCATCCATCCATCCATCCATCCATAACACGGGTCATATCGAGTTAAAATTGCGGATAGTGATATTGCCTGGTGGATAACATCAGGGACGTGGATCAGAAAATAACCACTCTTGGTTAGGCCAAGTAAAAAAAAAAAAAAAAAAAAGGAAACAGACACAGCTTCAGAGGAGAGGTGCCAAACACCCCCCCCCCCCTTAATCCACGTCCCTGGCGTCATTGGTTCCTTCTGGTTTAGGGACATGACCTAAATACAACATTCAATGATCTTCTCCATTTGGCTCAGATGGAAAAAAAGGTACTGAATTGTATTGAATGCTATGTTTCAAAGTCAACCCACAAAAGTCTATCTTCCTGTGATCGATCCTTAACCTAACTGCGCAGATCGTATAAGTTATTCAGAATACTAATACCACCATGGCCATCCGACAGTTTTGTGTCACGTGATTCACCGGTGATATCATAAATATAAACCATGAAAAGTAGTAAGGGACCAAGGGCAAGGATCATACTTTGTGAGATCTCTGGGTCAACTGGGAGCTAATCTGAGTTGGACCAATTTTAGTTATCCGCTTAAAAATAATACAATTAATTTCCAGTGGATCCGGAATGCTTACATTCTTAGCGTGAACAGACCCTACCGCCGGACATGGTTAAAATCCTTGAAGGTGTAGGGACACCATCATAGCCTCTTTTGTGAGATCTTAACAATTGCAATTATCCGCCGATTAACAACAGAATCATTGGTTTCGAAGTCAGGGTTTTGTCTGATGTACCTGTCCCAATTAAAAGGCCATACATTATGCTTGTGTCAATACACCATATTCAAAAGTCCCTGCCATATTTGGAACACTACCGACCTCTGGTGGCAGAAACCACAATGAGGCTGAGGGGGACACCATTTCAAGTCCCCATTCACTTGCATGTTAAATTTGCTTACTTTGCTAGCTCATATCTATTATTATTAACATTTTTGAACATTACCATTGTGTTATTCTGTTAGGACCACTTTAAGACGACATATATTATATATATATATATATATATATATATATATATATATATATATATATATATATATATATATATATATATATATATATATATATATATATATATACTGGAAACCTGTTTTTCCCCTCACCGTTGTAGTCCTAGAGTTGTCCTAACAGGATAACACAATGGTTATATTCAAAAGTGTTTTTAATAATCGATATGAACTAGCAAAGGAAGCAAATTTAACATGCAAGTGAATGGGGACTTGAATTGGTGTCCTTCACAGACTCATTGTGGTTTCTGCCAGCAGAGGTCAGTAGTGTTCCAAAGATGGCAGGAACTTTTGAATAGGTTGTATGGTAGACAGAGTGTCAACTGATCACAATATCAAAGGGCAGGGTGGGTGGGTGGGGCTGGGAGAGGATTAAGGGAAAAGATGATTAGGCATTGGTCTAACCTGGAGCCAAAATGATGGTGATACAAGCAGTATCATATACTTTGTGACAACAAATGACTGTAAGTGTCGCTGTAGAATAGTACGTAATAGTGAATGACTTTAACTACTAGTGTTTGCCAATGTTCGTGAGAGTTAATGATTGTAAGTTTTATTGTAACTTATTGTAATTTGTGGGCTAAAATAAGGTAATGCAGCAAAATAAAATAACATATTACGTTTACAATCAACTTTTGAGTACGGATTTTCTGAAAATCAAGCTAAAAGGAAATATGCTCAGAAAGTAGGCTTTGTGAAATCTTGAAAACTATTTTGCAAAGTCGAAGAATGTCCGGTGTGTACTTCTGGGGATATTGACTAGTGCATGTGCAATACATAACAACGTGTACATTTAAGTATAAATATGCATTTATAAATATGCATTTATACCAAACATGTTACATACCCACACATTACGTGTTCATGAATTGCTCTTACGTGTACATACTTTAAGAGAAGACTTGACGCTATTGCTGAAACTAGACAACAATCCAAGATATTTGACTGTCAATGTAGTTGTACATTTGTCAATATCTAATATGTTTAATTGTAAATTTGTATTATGGCACCAAAAAAAAATGACAAGTACGTCGTTTAAGTTTTACATAAACTAATTTCAATGGAAGAACAGTATAAAGACAGATGAAAAAGACAGAACAGATGCCGATAATTTACAACAATCTATGGATTTTTTTCTGTAATATACAATAATCTATGGCCTTTTTCTGTAATGTACGATAATCTATGGACTTTTACTTTGTTGCAGGTCACGAGTTTACCTGCGTTGAGTGAACAAAACGCCGAGCAGATGGTCACAGACAGTTGTGGTCTTCGTTCAACATGGACGACGATCCTGCGTCACGACAGACACATACGAGGTAAGTGACTACTGCAAAGAATGTAACGTGCATTGCAAAAACTGACCGACAAAATTGCAGTATTGGCAACATTACTGATAACGGAATGACCAGCAGTCCTCGGCATGGTCCACGAGATTTAACACCTTCGATACTGATGTGCGACAATATAACTTTTTTTATTGAAGTGGTGGTGCAGTCTGCACAAATATGAATAGCCCAACACCTACACATCTTAGGATCCAGCTTGTGGTCTTATCTACTCGAGTGTGCCCTTAAATAGAAAAAAAGGGAGAAAAATCTTATGAAGAGTAATTAATGCGAACCAATATGTTTTTAGACATTTTGTGAACTAACAGTGGACCAACAGCCACAATATGTGATTGTTGACATGATTGTACAGAAATTTATAACTTGTAACACTTGATTTAAACAATACACACTCACTCTCTCATATATATATATATACATATATATATATATATATATATATATATATATATATATATATATATATATATATATATATATATATATATATATATATATATATATATATATATATATTTATTATAACGTCAAGATTTCTGTGCAAGGTGTAGAATCACGCAAAACATGGTAACTTTTCTAAATGAAACGGAGTGTCTCTTAAAAACATCTTAATAGCAAAGTGTGTAAAATGTAAGGACACGACTGACCAGTTTCAATCTTTGCATTAACACCCCGAGGACTCCGTCAACTGCTTTCCTCGGCCCACTATACCCGTAATGTGCCTCGACGAAAGCTGTTGACCAAGCATCTACAACATTCTTGATGGGCAAAAAGAAGTACGGTTAATTTACTACACGGGGCCATTTATGATCATCATTAATGAAAAAGGCAGCATGCAGATACATCGATGTCAGTTTTTTGGGAAGGTTAAAGATGGCTGTTCTACCCACACGATATTTACCATGGTTATGTCACACAGCTTGGACACAAAGAGTTTATACGTAGGAAACATGCAACTTAATTAAATATGTTACGGTGTGTGAAAATAAATAAATAAATATATATATATATATATATATATATATATATATATATATATATATATATATATATATATATATATATATATATATATATGCAAAGACATTCATTTTCATTGAATGTTTCCGCAGTATCTCTCTTTTGGCAGCAGATATGGACGGTTGGAATTTTTAAAGACATTGAATATCTTTTTCCTTATCTGCACCTCTGACCTCTGATTACGATCGCAGATGTGTAAAGACAATCGTTGATTAGAGATCCCTCTGTTTAATAGTAGGACGCGCTGAGACATATCCCCTGATTATGTCACGTGACATGTACATGTGAGCTTCACCAGGAGGGAAACTTCCCTCGTGAATAAAATTTGCAACTGAATCTTTTTCAATTTTGTTTTATCTTGTTTGCAAAAACCGTGTTATTATGTGACGTGTATTGATAGATATATTTAAAAGAACTTTTTTCTGTGTGACGATAAACTTCTTTTAGCAACCAAATATACTAACATTACCCTGTAGCTTAAAGTAGACTAAAACGCAAGCTCATCGACAAAATGACTTGTTTCGTGCTTGATATTTGGAACGTACCTCGCGGGGACGAAAATAAAGCAAACAGGATTAGGCCTATATGAAGGCGTTGCGTTTATAAGAATTCCATTTTCACAGTTCATAAGGCATTATACTGTTATTCTGTTCACACGGAAGGAAACAATTAAAACAGCTTGCGATTTTTTGTTGGTTATTTATGACAAGTAGTTTGCACCAATAACAATTCACGAACGTTCTGATTGCCCTACATATATACAACTGAAAGTTGCTAATCACGGTATTTTCATTTTAAAGTCTAATCTGCTTATGACGAGAGAATATAAAGTAATGAACACCTGAAGTAGGTACCGTGGATTTGTGACAAATCAAGCAGGGATTTCTCACAAGCTTACCAGTGCATTGTAACGAACAAATGTACTGTTGGTACGAATATGTTATAATCTAAAACAGGAAAACTACTTGACTAAACGAAATAATAACAAATAAGATCTCAAATGGTGTGCGATCAAAATAATCAGCTTTCAACGCAACGTGAAGAACAAGAGGCTCAGAATTATAATAAAATAAGCCTGACACAAATACTTTATAGGTGCCCCAATAAAATCTCACCAATGTACTTTTTATATTTATGTCAACGTGCCAACACAGACGTACTGTTTTTTTGAGGAATTGATCCATTCTTTCAATCTTTGTTAGTTTTTCTTTCTCTGCACATTTTTTAAATTTATATGGGACTTGTAGAAGTCAAAGGTCAAGGTTGTTTAGCCCTTTGAAATTTCCATAGAGCCATAACTTGGTCAATTTTCATCTGACTTGGTTCATGCTGGGTTTAACTTGTAGACATTTACATTTTTGTAATTTACATGTAACGGATAAAGGTCAAAGGTCAAGGTCATTTGGACTTTGACATTTGCATGTAGCCATAAGATTAAAGGAATGTGAAGTACCAAAAGACAAAAGTTGTAGCATTTTACATTTACAAGTTTTGAAGGCACATAGACACGCATGCTTTGAAGCTTTTCTAATTTCTTTTTTTTTTTTTTCAGTATTATGTGTTACGGGTCAAAGTGTATGTCATTATGTATTCTATACGAAGCGAAGAATTTGCATTAGCCTTTGGCTATTTTTCTAATCCTGTTGAAAGAAATAAAGTACGCAAACAAAGCCTCCCCATTTTGAAAAAAAAAATGTCGAATAATTTTGAAGAAATGACTGGTAGATATGTGTAATATATCATTAACTTTTATCGTTGATACATACTGATTGTAGAGTGCACACAATTAGTAAGTATGCAATCTACAACAAACACAATACATTGACGCCTGTCTTTGAGGCAGGGTGTCAGATCATTTTGCAGTCCGTATTTTACGGCCTGTGATGTAGTGTATTCACAACAAGGTCAGCTGTTATGGACAGGGGTCATTGGCCTGTTTGACACACTAGAGTTACGGTATGTGGATGCATGCCACTAGTGCCAGGTCGGAGACTCACAGAGGGCGCTAATTAAACAAGTATTTAAGCTGAACGTGGTACTGCCAACATTAATCTATGCCTTTTAATTCAATCCTCACGCCACAGATCCTCCGGAAATAAGAGCCACGCACCACAGTTAGCAAGCCAGCCACCCAAGGTAAGTCTGCACAGACCTTACGTGCCAAAAGACGTTCATACAATGGGACATGTTCTCCCAGATGACGCCAATGTTCATAAGTACGGCGGTTGCTAATACTTGCTGGAGGAGACATGGAGGGAATAAACAAGCTGAACTCTCCTTTTTTTTGGCCAGTGGTTGTTAAGAGGAATTAGTGTGTCATGAAAACATAGACTGTGAACCAGTGGTAGCACGTGCGAGAAAGTGCCTCATAGTACCTCTGCGACAAAGACGGATTTGGGAGTGGGTGGAAGTGGGATGCAGTATCGGGTAAAAAGTTTTTAAAAAATGGTTGTCTTTCTACAGAGATGCAAGATAAGCTTTTCAGATCTCATTTTTCCTGGCGGCCCTTAAATGGCATCAGAAATAGTGCCACTCCCAAAATCTGCAAATGAGCTAAAATGGGAAGAATTTCGTGGAGTAAATTTACGTAGTGTGCGACCAAAAGAAACGTTACGTAAACCATCGTTAACGACATCATTTATGTTAAATGCGTGCTCCAAGCTATACCACGAGAATTAAAAGCAAATAATTCTGTTACTTTCTGGTCTCCAAAAAACAAGGATTTAACTCGCATGCTTTTATACAGAGTTCACATGCATGGGACTGCAGCCCTGGAAGATACTCTGCCGAATCTCGGGAGAGACTGGGTTCCACGAGCAGTTCTTCGGGAGATAGCCTGGCTGCGTCCGCATCAAGGCCACAGGTATGAAATTGAACGATCCGAGTTATTTGGCTCGATGATGATTACTGTATTGATGTAATGTAGTATAAAATCCAGTTGGTAAAATTATGTACCTTTAGAAATTTGCGCATCATCTCTTGTAGATACATGTAGGTACGTCTCAAAATTTCGAAAGTCTGAATCTGATACAGTGTGATGAAACGAAAGGAACTGAATGTTTTCAAAAGTAAGGACTCAGGAAAGAACCTTAACGACTAGGGCAATTGTCTCAATTAAGGGTAATATATGAATGTAATTTAAAATCCCTTTGGTAAAATTCTGTAGTATTTGAAATTCCCTCATCATTGCATTCAGACAGGTACACCTAGCATCTCTGAAAATTTGGAAATCTGATCCTGATACGATGTAATGAAAACGAGTAGCTGAATGTATTTCAAACGTAACGTGATTACCTAAGGATCGTGTTCAAAATCTCATTTTGACTAGATGTATCTCGACATCCAGCAATCAAATAAAAACTTATTGCAAAAATTGACTTCTTCAAAATGAAATGTTATAAGGTATTAAAGTTATCGTTTCGTAAGGAAATGAAAGAGTTTCAAAGTGTACTTGTCTAATCAACGTCGATACACAGATCAAATTATAACTTTGTCGGTTTTGTGGACAAAAAAATGGCAAAATTTCTTTAAATCCATGGGACAGCGTTCGAGTATCATTGTCACTAATAAAAAATTAGGAAGCAATGACTCACAGATTAATTTTAGATATATCAACAAGTTGTTGAATATGCCCTTTTCAACATTATGTTAGGTTTATACGATTCATTCTCAAGGCTCTTAAAGTCAGAGGATATTCAGTTTCATCACGTTTGTCAATGATGTTGAAATATTTGGCTATAAACAGAAGCCGCGCAACTCTCGTCTACTCCATCATCGCACTCGCCTCTCATGAACCTAAAATGTTACGAATCAAGTATCAATTCCATGCATCAGTACGCTTTAGCAATGTACTTATAGCATGTTTATTGATCTAACGATATGTTTTCCGAAGAACCTAAGATACAAATAAGGTAAATTGAGAGGTGTTGCAGATAAATGATCAACTCTGCCAAAGACTCTGGATATAAGTGCTGACTATATAAATGTCTGTCAATTTTTCTTAGCTTTGATGGGCAAGATATAGTTGTGTAATGAATCAGAAACTTTCCAGACGATATCTGTCATTGTGAGGACGCTTCTCCGTCCAACCGTTTGACAATTGTCAAATCTGGTCTCTGTTTGATTCTTGTTTATAACTGTTTCCTAACCATTATGTTGTCGGGATTTTTCATTCCATGAAGGCTGTGTGTTTATTGCAACTGCGCACATTACGCTTGACTTATCGCACTCCACGTATGAGAAAAAAAAATCACAAACTGAATATAAAGCGCACGTAATTATATTGATGAATGCTGGCTTTTCGGCAATTTCTATCATGATCTTTTGATGTAGAGGTTTGATTAAAAACCCGATCAACTTAAAAAAGATATATGCCTAATCACGACCAAAAGTAACTATCAAGATAAATTATACCTAATACATGTATTGTGGTCAAATAGCAATGATAACTCTAAATATTTAATGCAATCGAACCTAAAGTATATGGCATTTAGTACTAGGCAGGAGGGGAAGCACAATTTGTCTTTCATTTGATTTTCAAATGATATTCAAAGAAAATATTGAATTTGATTTACTGTTCATATCAACTTTCAAAACAAGGTATGAGCAGTATAAAAACATCATGCTCATGTACAAGTAATCACGTACCTTTTATTATTCTAGTCATACAAATAGTAGTTACAGAAATTGCCCGACATCGCGGGATCAATTTATAGACTTTATACAATTTTCCAGCATATGCACTGTTTTATTTTGTCAATCACCACGAAATGATTTTCATTTCTTCTCAGTTGTGAAACACCAGTAGATGCATACTTTTATGGACATAAAATGAATCAATATTGTTTCATTTGTCGTACAGACTGGTGGGTGATGACGCAGTAAATAATGGGTCATGGTTGTACAATGGTGTAGTTAACGAGAGATGGATCCAATAGTAGCCTTCCACAAAAAAGTACAGGTAGAGCCACCTTGGGAACTAACGTGCATAGGACCTCTGATTGGTCAGTATTTGCGAAAAGGAAGTGGCGTCTCATAATTCACCATGTGCTAGTGGCTCCATTTGTTGGTGACATACGCAATTGTTATTAGAGAACTGACACCCATCACAATGGCTAGACTGGCAGACTAGTAAGACCAGAGAAACATTATTCTGGCCCTCAAAATGGTTAGACTGGTAGACCGGTGAGACGGAGAAACATTACGCTGGCCTTACAATGGTCAGACTGATAGACCAGTGAGACCAGAAAAACATTATGCTGGCCTCACAATGGTTACCTTGGTAGACTGGTAAGACCAGAGAAACATTACGCTGGCACAACAATGATTACACTGGTAGACCGGAAAAAAACAGAGGAACATTGTGCTGTAATCATAATGGCTACATATGTAGACCAGTAAAACCAGAGAAATATTATACTGGCATCATAATGACTACACTGGTAGACCGGCCAGATCAACGGTGGATAAAAATATGTCACCGAGATGTAAAGCAAGAGTGTCTGGTCTCGTAATTGCTATTCAGCTTAATAGGTCTCATCTATAATTCTCATTCAAGTTGTTTTCATTCCTTTTGGAATTAGTGAAAAACATTGGCGCAAGCAACATCTGATTACCAGCCGGCTTTCGCTGGTTTAAGGGGAGAAAGGGTGAAAAGGCATAGAGATTACATTAGTACTGAGCTTGATGTAATACTTTGTACCATATTCCTGCTGTATAATCTGGATTCCTAAAATGTTGATCTCCAAGGATTGTGTCTCAGACTTACGTCCCCTGATCTCCATATCATTGTTACCTCCGGTCCTATGTGTAGTTTGGTTGTCTGGCAAAGCTTTCCATTCAGGAAAACTGCCAAAATATTTGATACAAATGAATGGAGCACGATTAGAAGTTTCCAACGTATAAATTATTTAATGATAAAAGGGAATAGGGAACAAGGCTTGAATTATGTGCTCATAAATGTAGAACATGTGATTTTTAGCATTGTTATTGCAAGCATAGTCCATAATTGTGCACGTCAGACGCCTCGGTATATTGATGTGATCATGCCTGACTTTTTTACATTATTTCTAACTTGTCAGTTTGTGTCCTCCTGACCTATTAGAGAAAAGCATCACACGTATGCGAAATGGACCATAAAATCTATTTAGTCCATATTGATTGACATCAGGGTAACTGATCGATCATATTAATGACCTGTATGAGGTAAATTGAGACTATACTTCAATTCGCGTCAAGATAACAGATTTACTGATTCCTCAGCAAGATAGAAAATAATCATGAACCTTTTTATTTGTTTAATCAATATTGTAACGCATCACTGCAATTTTATTGTACTAATGTGTATAGCGTTCCAATAATGTATGCCCCAAAAATTAAAGACAAAATTCACTTATGCAAGATTGACACTTGTTTCGTAATTACTACCTCTCAAAACTGGCTATCTCGAGAATTGACGCCAACATTTACCTTGGGATCAATAAAAAAGTTAAATGACTTATTCATATAAATTTATTTCTTGTCCGTTCTAGTTTGAGCACCAGAAACGCCACAGCACGGCTCTACTTAACCAAACCAAAGGTAAAGAGTCAGAGAAATCAGCAGATATGCCTCAAGACGAGGAATTGCTTCAGCTACAGGATTGTCTCAATAAACTGCAACAAAACAGCAAAACGGTATCAATGGCCTACATTAGAGGAACCTCACAGCGTCTTAACACTACGGGTAGTACCACCCTGGGTGCTCTAGGGTCCACTTTGACACAATGTCTCATTCATTATGAGCCGCACTTACCGTCCGCTGAAACGTGTGTGCGCGGATATACAAAAACGTGCAATAGAGAAATTACCTCAGTAGAAGATGAATTATCATGTCTCGGCGATACAAAGAAAAGGATCGAAAGCCTGGAGGGTAATGACAAAGGACGTCACAATTTTCCAGGGCTAAGAAGTGGCGGGAAGATGCAGACTAAGGACTTACCTATTGCGACATCTTGCAGGTTTGGTATACTTAAATGGTAAATTGGTTGCGTGGGATTGCCCACTTCATTTTTGTTTTTCCTTATTATATAAATTTAGAAAGAAAACAAATCAATAGAAAACAAATCTTTAATTCCCTTGGTGCTGTGGGACTATTCAGAGCAGAAACGAATTAGAAAACAAAAAGTGAAATAACGAGACAACGGGTCATACACTCCATGTCACAACAAGATCTCCTTCTGGGAAGACTGCAACATTTTTAATCGCGAACGTGACAAACTTTTATATATAAATGGTCACACTAAGAGTAATGTGACATTTTTTGTGTGGGTTTGTTATGCATATTTGTATATCAAGCTGCCAAGTTGAAAGCACTGTGGGTCATAAACTCTTTGAACGCCAACTGCGACTTAAGTTAAACCATTTAGGATGAACTGGTCTCAATTTTCATGAGGCTGCTAGATCCATATTTCTTGCAAAAAGAATTTCCATTCAATTACCAGCATATTTATAGTTCCAGACAATATGATGGTCAGGGTCAACAGTTTTCATGGGCGAAGGAAAGGATATCTGCTTCTTAATGACAGATTACACACTATTTTGTTAAAATAGTATCTTAAATAAAGTAAGGTAATTCTTGTTGGCCTTGAAATAGATAAAAGCTATCATTCATGTTAGCAAGAGTCCATTTTATGTGAATCTCGGCTAAATAAGATATATGTTTTCTACAAAATAATATCATACGCATCTTTTTCTCAATCAAACAAGAATTAAAACTATACGGTAACCCACCATGTTTACTTTCCTAACATTTCAAGGAACCTATGTCAAGGTTACAAGGTAGTTCATTTATTCGTGGCCTCGGTTTACTAACAAATAGTAAGGCTTGGCAGGTCTGCAAAAGGTATTACCTCAATGAGGGATGTTCTCGCAGATGGCAGCTCTGGTGCAAAGGCTGTATTGTGATGAGACGCCATTTTTTGTTAAGAACCACTGGTCAATAAGGGGACTGAAGTTCGTTTATGCTTCTGGTGTTTCCATTCACAAGTCTCAGCAGTCAGAGTACTTACGACCAGCGGCGTCATCTGGAACATGGTCCATTTGGGGATTAACCTTTTCCCTGCAGTCCTAGGACATAAAGGGTGAAGCAGGTGCCAGCCGCAATATCTAAAAAATATCGTCCATATGTATAATCAAGTAATTAAGCAAGCAAGTACATGGGAAGGTAAGCAAGTGCGTAAGCTACGTTGTATATTTATGCAGCGATATATAACAGAAAAGGAGAAAGGTTATCCTTTAGTTCATATGAACTACGTTAAAATGTCTAACGCAGAAATTGCATGTTAACATAAATTGCGTTACTTTGCAGGAATGATACTCAGTTCGAAAAAATCCCCGGGAAAGACTTAGTTGCAGGATCAAACGCAGGTCCACCATATCCCAAAGCGATATCACCGACCAGAAAATCCCTGGAAGACAGCGGTATAGATCTGAATACGTGCCCTACCTCAGACCATGAAGCAGATAATATCGAATCAAATGAAAGAGTGAGGGACTTGAAAATAGAGTCAGAAACAATCCTGCCCCCCGCGAAAAACGAAGGTGATATGGACAGTCCTGCTTTGGACGCTTCGTTACCGTTGTCTGTCTCCACATCACCAAGTTCTTGTAGTGCATCCCAAGAGTCTTTCTTTCATGTGTCAACTCTTACAACGAACGCGGAAGAATACAGACAGGAGAAACAAAATATGATCACTAGATGGCAGCACGAGGAAAAATGTGGTAAGACACTAAAGGAATCCGAAGGGTCTTCAAATATAATTCTCACGGTATCTTCTGATTCTAATAAAACGTCACCGTTAGAGGCAAAAAGTGAAAGAAAACAAAAAGACGCCAACCAGAAAGCCTCTGAAACAAAGCGGCAAAAGGACATCAACCAGAAGGCGTCTGAAACTAAGCGGGTACATAAGCATAAATCCAAGCGCAGTAAAAATAAAACAGACTTTTCTCAACAAACGGAAGATCTCTTTGCTTTGAAAGGAGCAAGAAACATGTCAAACAAGGAACCAGATTCGTTCAGGGAGGATAGATATATTGTTGATAAGTTATCATTACTAGAGAGGGTGACCACCTCTGGTGGTTTACTGACAACGAAACTCGTCGAGAATTATGACACCGTTTCGTTGGCATCTGAAGAGGTGGCAAGCATTATGTCAAAACCACCGTCAGAGGGCGTGGGTGTCACAAGGAGCGATGGATCTCCCTGGGAATACCAGGATAGTGGAACGGGAACCATAGATAGTAGACACAAAGGAAAAAGACAAAAACAAAGCATAAAGGAAGATATTGCTGTTTCTAATGCCCAGGACACTAAGCGACCAAAGCGACCTCTTCGCTCCCTACAGACATTTGTCGATCAGTCTATTACGTCATTTTTAATAAATAGTTTAGGAACGGTTCACACGTATGACCCTTCGACAACCGGAAGTAATAATAGCAATAAAAAGCACAGCAGACACGATACTAAATCCTGCTCACCGGAAAATGATAGCATAAGGAGTACTGAAAGCCACAAAAGTCAAATGAGTGATGAACTATTACCTCCAAGAAATCATCCGTCTTTGTATGGAATAATGAAGACTTGCAACTTGATGTCTTTCACTCTCAAAAACGCTGAAGGAAACGTGCATACAAAGAAAAAGTATGGTCTAAGGGATACTGTATTTTATATGGGGAACTCTAAGGTTAAGCAAACAGAGGATCGTGGGAATACATTTCTGGGCGGCAAAAGCAGTGCATTTTCAGTAATAAGCCATAATGAGGAACCACACGAGCAAACATTATGGCTTATATCTTTTGCTCGCATTAGCCCATCAGAAGCCGAGAGGCAGTCGTGCGAGGAAGGAGACTACTTATTGGAGGTAGACTTGACAAGTTTTCATCAAATTAAATACTACGTGTCAATTTGATCCCGAGCAGTTTGACATGAACTTGAGTGTGCATGAAAAAAGCATTTATAGTTTGTCACCCAAAGCAATCATGAAGATATCGATCGAGTCAATCAATTATATATCACGTAGATTTTTAACTAATATTTTAGCGTGCACTTACGTCTTCGTTAATATACCCAGAAGTTACTGTGCAATATAATATGATACCTTTAGTTCTTTTTCTCGCCCCGTTCAAGAAGGAGAAGGAAATTCTGTTGGCGGTGGAACAAAGAAATTAGGGATATCTCAGGGAGGCGTGCATATGTGTCATTGCACCATAGGTCGGTGAATTTGTCGGCCACGCAAAGAACTTGATGTGTGACGTGAGATACACCGAAAATCAATAGTTAATTTGTTTTGAATATTCGGACTTGAGCTGGGGATGCCTTCACGGGCATTTTTAGCACACTTTTGTTTCCATGAAAGGCCAAATGTACATGACAAGCTGTAAAATTTGAAATTACAATGTTAACTACAGTTCACTGAACAAGGTCTCAAATGTTTGTTCCTGTATGTTTTCCATTCGATATATCTGTCCAGTCCTCCTATTAACTCTTTTAGTGCCACTCACAACAAACGTTGCGGTCAGTTGATCTGGTATGATGTTTCTGGACTCAAATACAACGTTAAAGGACCTTTCATTGAATCACCACGTGCTTATATTCCTGGAGTACGAAACAATGGCCCAGTCCAGCAGCTCTACTCGGTCTGCATCAGGTGAAACCCAAAGCACGCCCGGGAAAACTGTTCACCCGATCGCCAACCTGGCACTGAAAGCGTCTAACATATAACCGCTTCCTGTTTGTAGGTGTTAAGGATGATACTACAGATTTACATTGGATTATTTTCAGGTGAATGGCATCCCTGTAATAGACAAATATGCTGAGGAAGTATCGGCTTTAATCAACGCAGCAGGAACGCTTAATATTGTGATAGCCCGACAAAAAGCGCCATCTGGTGGCAAGCATCAAACGCACAAGTCACCAAAGGTACTCGTGTTTTAGAAGGTAGAATGTAGCGGTAGACCTTACTTTCGTCTCTGTAGTTAGTTGCGTAAAAGAGCCCTGAGAACTCGTTATTCAGACTTACCTGTAATTAATCTAATTATTGAATTGGGCGACGCTATATTCACTGAACTATCAAGGGCTTGAGCTTGGTATTAAATTGCAGGATTTTCCCTGGTTTAGTTCATGAAAATAACAGGCATTTTAAAAAGAGGACAAAGGCAAGTGACCGAAATGTTTATTTAAATTTTTATTTATAACTAGATTTCTCCGATGGCAAGCCATCGCTGCGAAGAAGCCCCCTCCACTTTGGCGTTCCTACCTTTCGCAGCATACATTTAAAAACCTTCGCCGGAGCCCTTCTGGAATTAAATTAAACTACATAACATATGCATTGTAAGAATGAGTTATATCGGATGAATCTGACCCAGTTAAAGCTAGATGAAAACCGTCGGTCGGCCACAGAATTCTCGACTTTTGTCATTTAGCGGTCATTTATAAATGTGTATAATTTTTGCCTTGAGTTAGGCCATAGAACGAACTTAACAGCATTCAAATCCATAGATAACTTTTTGAGTTTTCTGTAATCACATCTGGATACCTGCAACATTAAGGTAAGGTCACAAATTTAACGCGTATTATAAAAGTATATCAGATGAGGGTACAAACACTGTTCAATATTGTTCCAATGGTCACTGACATGCCTGTGTGATGACCAACCAAATATTGACAAAAACAAAAACTGAAAAGATCATGACCTTCAAACTATGGTTCAAGGTTAATCAAGGATCAGTTGCGAAACTTTAAAAAACAAGAGAATTTCACTAGAATAATTACTAGCCGCCGTTTTGCACCATTTTTTTTTTAAGAGAACCAAAAGCTTTGTTTTTCAAGTTGCCACATAATCTTGATCTTCGAACCTTACGGAATAAGTCATTTGGTTTATGTGCAACTTAATTCCAGCTGTCCATAGAGCTCGACATCACTTAAATCGGTTGAATACTTTTCGAATTATGGGGAAAATCTGGTCAACATGGCGCCCTTATTGAAGAAAAGTATATCAAAATCAACAATCAAACTAGAAAAGGAGATTTGCTTCAAGGGAAGTGTGTCTTTGTCTTCAAAAGTTGTGTGTGTTAATGCAGCCCAGTCACGCAATACAATATTCAAAGCCTTTGGTACTTCACATTTCATTAAGCTTACGGCTATATGAACATTTCAAAGTTCAAATTACCTTGACCTTTGACCTTTAGAGGTCACATGTAAATTTGAAAAATGTGCAGTGTAGCAATACATACAATTTGCGCCTGAAGTGACTGAAATTCGATGAAAATTGATCAGGTTATGGCCAGATGAACCGTTTAAAGGTCCGAACTACCTTGACCTTTGACCTTTAGAGGTCACATGTAAGTTACAAAATTGTACAGTTTTGCAATATCTGTAATTCAAGCAGAACACGAACCATATAAAATAAAGATTGACCAAGCCATGGTTAGATGAAAATTTCATAGGGTCAAATAACCTTGACCCCGTACGTTTAGAGGTCACATGTAAATTATAAAAATGTGCAGTGTTGCAATACCTTCAACATGATCAAAATGGAATTAAAAGTGACATAGTTATGGCGAGATTAAACTTTCAAAGGTCCAAATGATGTTGACCTTTGATATTTCTAGGTTGCACGCTGTTACAAAAATATGCAGTGTTGCAATACCCTCAATTTGAGCCCAACATGGTCCAAACCGGATGAAAACTGGCCGAGTTATGAAGAGAATTTTAAACTGCAAAATGACATCGACCTTTGACCTTTAGAGGTCACACGTAAATAAAGAAACGTGTACTGTTACAAATATATGAATTGACGTTGGATTGGCACCTGTACCTGTAATAGTTTGGAAGATATTCAAGTATTAAAACTTCAAATGGCCTTGATATGCATAATTTCATAAAAACCGTCAAGCTTCTTTACGAAAACCGAAGGCATTATGCAGCCAGGCATGAGTTTGGAGTTTCTACGTACAATAGTTTTCAAATGATATGTCGCAAAATTTGCCTGTAAAGAAAGAAAGAAAGAAAGAAAAAAAGAAAGAAAGAAAGAAAGAAAGAAAGAAAGAAAGAAAGAAAGAAAGAAAGAAAGAAAGCAAGAAAGAAAGAAAGCAAGAAAGAAAGAATATGCTTTCCCAGTATGGGGAAGGCTTTGTAATAAAACTAAACCAGCAACTGGATACATCATTATCAAATAAATGATGGTTATGACTCTGAAAGTAAACTTTTATAGATAAATCAGGATCATAACTACACACTGATAACTCTGAAAATAAAACATATGCACTTTTCCCTTTGGAGCAAATTTTGAGAAAGGTATTTAACATGAAGTATTAGCGATTTCTTAATGCCAACATGGTACTGAATACCTTTTTAAAAACATAGAAACACTTTTGTAGCCCAGTCGCATTTCAAATACTTTGATCGAAATATTTTGTAACGATTCGGCTTGTTCCACTAGACCCACAGATTCCTGCATGCAGGAGCAAGAAAAAATAGTACGGAAGTATTTTGAGTAGACTAATGTATGTAATTGTGACTATATTTACATAATTTAAACACATTTTTAGAATATGCATTGTCCATATACCCCTCAGGGAAGACCAAACCATTGTTTGATGCGAACGATATTGTTTGCTCATCGAACTGCACTCGAATGATTTTATGTACATTTTTGTGTCTCGACTTTATTTACAAACCCACAGGCGAGAGCCTCATAATAATAGCTGAATGTACCTTGACTCAATGTCCACCTACTTTATGCGCTAAGTGATGCCAATATTGGCTGCCTTAAGTACACGATTGTTTTAAGTATACGTAATGATCAGCAAGAGTGCCTTGTAGCCTGATTAGTGTACGGTAACCAGTGCAAATGTACATGTGAACTGTTTTCTCCAAAGTCGTTGACAAGATCCAATTCAAATTGGCAGATATTTAAGCCAGTCTGCAAAGCTTATGAAGTCACTTTGTATCCGTCGTCCGTCTGCAGGCCTGTCGGCCTGCCCGTCCCTCCGTCCGTTTTGTTACTTTTTCATTTTCGACCTATTCTCAAAAACGGTTCCATGGAATATTTTGAATTTGCACATGGATGTTCCCGAGGATGATCGAGCGATATATTTTTTTCCGATTTGTATGAGTTTTAATGAAATCTATTGCTTAAAAATCAGAATTTCTTCTTCTTAAGGGCCAACAGGCCAATTGCTGTGATATTGCACACAAGGTCACCAGGGATCTTGTAGTTCTTATTTTGGCCACCATGTGGCATGCAACTTTATTTTATTTAATTTTTTTTAAAGAATTTCTGCATTTTAAGGCTGTTTTTGAGATACTGTTCCGAACGGCTTAACAGACTTGCATACAATTTTAGCATAATATTATTTAGCTAAGGCAGATGGAAGTGTGCGAAAATAATTTGAATATGTTAATGCTTGACGAAGTTATGGCATATCGAACTTTGGGATCATGTGTCGGTGAATGCTGATATCTTATGTGCATGTGGCAACACAGTGCATGTACGGCAATGTTGTCACATAGGTTACCCGCTTGATATCCTTTGTTAGTAAGGATCCATATGTCTGTCTATCATCTATCTGTGTGTTCAGGGAATTTTCGCTTTCTGCTTCCAAACCACATATTTGACTGGCTTCAAACTCGGTTGAAAAGTATTTTGATTCTATCTGGCGTGGTCACGAAGTGGTCTGGTTGTCACTTTCGACGAAGCTTATGGATTAATTATTGATCAATTTATGTCAGCATGTTAAAAGTATAGATGGTTTAAAATGTATGCGGCTTAAAGTGAACTGGAAAATAATTGGCTCGGTGCATCAGTTATTGGAGCAGGGGAATTTATGGCGCTGTTGTCGAAATTATAAAAGTGTATACTACATTCAGTAAGAATCAACAATTCTCCACGTGGGATTCAAGAGGAAGCTACGACACCACCAGAGAATAAAAATCAAAATATAAAAAAATATAGATTAGTTGCCAGGAATACCCCCCCCCCCCCCCAAAAAAAATATATATGTATGTATATCACAGAATTGGCAAATACGTAACACTTAATCGAATTATTTTCTAGATTAATACTGTCATAGATAGTGGATAGAGTTAACCGGTCTTTTGCATCTGAAAATAACGAACGACAGCTTTGAAAACATTATGTATGCACCTGTGGTTTCCCTTACGCAAAAAAGCAAAAATGAGAAAAAGCGTAAAAATATGAAAATGGTGTTCATCTGTTATTTTCTGTACAAGCTCTCTTCAAAACGACACCTCAACATTTTGAGCATACCGGACACCATATGTCTTCCAGCTTTGTATCTATGTGTTTTTTTTTCTGTGCTTTACCAACTTCCTTGAGCTTATGTACCTTAATTCTTTTTTCAGATATCGTCTAAAAATAGCCAGGAAACCCAACGTCTGCAGGATGGTACTGCCTCGACGGTAGATGTTGAAAAAAGAGCCACACATAAAGGCAAAAACAGTAAAATTGACCAACGAGAGAGTTCTGTGGACGTTAGCTCAAAAATACAGAAAAGTGAAAGAAAGGAAAAAAACCCAAAACATGCGGATCCAACCAGGAATGTTCACAAGACATTGATCAAATGCTGAACATTATGGTATTTAAATCAGATAACATTGGCAGCTTTATGGTTTTAACGGGTATTGTATTTTTACACAGAAAACCGAATATTGTTAATTGCCCTATTAATATCCAGCGGCTATCAAGACTCTTCGTCATAATTTTATTATTTTAAACACTGCTGACTGGCAGCGGGACTTACGAAAACTATTTATGTCCGTCGAACGTTTGTCCGTCTGTCCGGTCCATTGGACCTATTAAACGACTTTCTCTCAAAGGGGGCACATGTAGTGCTTTGATTTTACACATGGCTGTTTCCCAGGACTTTGCCAAATTTCCGGAGATGACGATGTAATAATTCTATTGTTTTATTTTATTTTACTTTATTTCATTTCATTTCATTTCATTTGGTTTTACTTTTAATGTGCTGAGGTGCACGCACAAGGTCTTCCAGTTCATTTTCTGGCGACCAGCTGGCGCTTAAAAATCTTTGAATGAATTTGTGTATGTTGAGGCTATTTTCGAGTCCTGCAGAACGGCTGAACAAAATTGTATTGTGTCGTTGGGTACTACTATTATAAGGTATGTAGTACTATGGTGCATGCCTTGCGATATTGTCAAAATGGTTGGACAGGACGCTTTAACGTTACACATGCGTGTTTCGCAGAAAGGACTCTGTCAGCTTTGTAAAGGAGAAGATGCGGTTCTGATTGTTTTTCTCTTTTGGGGGGGTGGGGGGGAGCTCTTCTTTGCAGGAACTACGTAACCACTTGCTTTGAAATTGCACACAGGGGCACCTTGGGTCACCCACCTCACCTTTCAGCAATCATGTGGATCTGCAATTGCCTCCAAGCCCTATTACATATCAGTGTGTTAACCGCAAAGGATTATGGGAAATGCGGGGGAACCCGTCTCCGAGATGCGTAACGCAAGGCATCGACATATTAAGCTACCGACATGGTCGAAGGTTTGATAATTTTAGACAAAAACTATGTGCCAGGAGCAAAACTACCCTTGGAGAAATTAGGGGTATCTAATGCATTGATAAGCATATGCCGAACAATATTATAAACGTAAAAGCTCACTACAATAACATGGGAAGACGGGAGCTTTGCCAAAAGATGTGTAGTAAAGGGATACAGATTAATTAATATTCAATGATTATTCATGTTAATTTCAAAATGGCGTAGCCGTGATCGTCCGTCAACACACTTCCGATTTTATTCCATAGTTGTCATATTACTTTATTCATTCATTCATAAGATGTAACGAAAATTCTTTTCTCGACAACGCCATAATCTTTAGACATATTTCAACTGCTGAATGGAGATAAGATCATGTTTGTGAAACCATACCACAATCGCGGTCGGGGAATGGCCACCCTATTGGATTTTTACGATCGCACGGTGGTTACAGTTTATACGCACTGATAAGTACAAATATATATATATATATATATATATATATATATATATATATATATATATATATATATATATATATATATATATATATATATATATATATATATATATATATATATATATATATACAATTTTATAAGCATGAAGACTGCTATGATAAAACTTATGTACAGCTGCTGAAATTCGCCTGTTATTATGCCAAATTTCGGGTCACCATTTGTAAACTGGCCAAGGTTCTCCGTGCCCGTTTTAGTGTGGGTTTGTTTGGTGGTGATCTAGTTGGCGTGGGTAGCTTTAGAAGCCTTGGTTCCAAGATGCACCCATAAGCCTTTGCGATAAACCCTCTCATACGTCGTAAGGCAATGGGTCTATTACATACATGTGTGTGCGTATGTATCCAAGCCATTTTTGACTTTTACAGAACGCCTGATCAGAATTGTGCAGAATCAGAATATTCTCTTACAAAATCTTTCAAAAATGATGGGCTTATACTAATTGTTGATAACTTTTTGGATACATGTATATGATAACACCGTGCATGTATTGCAGTAGTGAAAATGTAGTTGCATGAAATGCATTGGTTTTACACATGGAGGTTTCCCAGGTGGGCAACTGCAAGCTTTGTGAAAAAGGCTGCATGATGATGCAGAATTTCCATTTAGTCTTCTTAATCATGACCTCATTTAGTTTATTTTTGAAGAAAAATCTTTTCTTTCTTTTGAGAAACCATTTGCTCCATTGCTTCTGCACCTAGAGAATCACCTACTTCCAAATTTGGGTACCAGGTGGCGGTGCAGCTTCCACATATTGTATTATTTTTTGTGTCCCTGGACTATTTTCAACTTTTCCAGAGCAAAATGGTTTTGAAAATATGTGATAATATTACTTTACGAAGGATGATGCAAATATGTGAAAATTAAAAGGCTATGTTAATTTTGGACAAGTCCCTGGGGTAGCATATTTTGGGACCTTCTGTATACAATGTATTTCTATATACATATCGCAATATTGTGAAATGTGTTACATGGAATGCTTTGATTTTAAACACGCATTTTTGCAAGGAGGACCTCTGCTTAACATATTCCAGTCAGCATAGCACAGGACCATCGTGGTCCTTTTGTTATTATTATTATTATTATTATTATTATTATTATTATTATTATTATTATTATTATTATTATTATTATTATTATTATTATTATTATTATTTTAAATCATTTTTTTAAACAGTTTTGCCTGGACAGCCTGGCTAAATATGGGTATATCCTGTGTGCAATTTATTAAGAAGACTTACAATATTTATGCAACTATGTTCAGGGACCAGACGTATAGCACTATGCACAATTTCTAGAATACATTAATTATGCGGGTAAAAGTTGGCCTTTCTGCAAACATGAGCTCCGTGTTTCCCTTTACATAGTTTGCGCGCATTCCACGATTTTATATGATAGTGGGCAAGCAAAGTAATACAACTATAAGGGGGCTTTCCCTTGGGTGATATACCATTCAAGAAGGTATCACCGCGACCAGTGGTAACAACTATTGTTTCGTTACTGCTGATAACTACCATGGCGACAAAGGTTGACCGACCAGCGACTGAGCGCCTTAAGGATACAAGATTGAACATACACAAACAAGTCAGGAGGTGTAGTGAGAAATACATGGGATCTGTTCAACAGACAATGGTAAAGGCGGCTGCCTACAAAACAGGCCCAGGGCTCATTACGCAGATTTTACCCCATGACACTTGTCGGTCACCTCTTTTCAATAAAAAGTCATTGAATGACAAATATTATCTGTAATACACATTCCAATGGTTTCAAAATAGTGATCTCTGAAGCTAAAGGTTTTTTTTTACTCTATATATGTGTGCTACAGACAAATTTGGCTGTTACACTTTCCAATTTATTAACGAAATTTACACTAAACCTACAACACAAAGCGACCATTTCTCATAGCGCTTATAATCCACTTTGCCCTTTCCTTTTAACGCCATGGTTGCACTTCTTGGTATTAGTCCACATAGTAGAATCAGAGTAAATGTTCCAAAGTTAGCACCCGCAAATTCCGGACCCACTTAGTAAATTTTCGACCGAACGAAACTTGGGATTTTTATTGCAAAATTCCATAGAGCATAAAATCCATTGCAAAGGTTCCATGGGACAAAGGAACACGCACCACAATTGTAAAAACTGAAAGAAAAAGTGATAAAATTCCGTTGACCGCCATTATAAAGTTTATTGACACTTATCGGCTTTCCTTACATGACCTATTGCTTTATTTTAAACATATTTTACTAATGCAATTGA
Source organism: Hermodice carunculata (assembly GCA_964020975.1). Taxonomy (NCBI): domain Eukaryota; kingdom Metazoa; phylum Annelida; class Polychaeta; order Eunicida; family Amphinomidae; genus Hermodice; species Hermodice carunculata. Next base: position 71,077,920 of record OZ026618.1, read on the forward strand.
AGAACAGGGCCAGTCCAAATATGAATCTCTCTTTAAAAAAAAAGTAAATAAAAGTACATGACCTATTGGCTGTTCTTAAAAGTGGTTGGTAGCACATTTTGGAAAGATATAAAGCTATTTCACTTTGCCACGTTTTTGCGCTTTGTCCCTTGTTCGCCGGTCCATGCTACACGTCTGTAACTCCAGAACTACAATTGCCAGATCTCAAGGAAATATAAAGATACTGGCACGAATACCGCAAGATTACGCAACACATACCTCTAATTGTTGGTGGATTGTTTGTGACGTCCGTAACGGATATTACCGCTTGCTCTCTATGGAATTTATCAGGCAGCATTTTCCATAATACCTCAAAAATTTATTGGGAGTATACAATTTTACAATAACAAAATAGATGTGGCCATCATTCCGCCTACAGAAGGGGGGGGGGGGCTGTTCAGAAGGAATAAGGATATCGACAGTTCTGAGGTAATATGAAGAATTTGTTTTACAAATGATATCTTTATCGGCAGACCCTCTTTTGACTGAAGCTGCCGTGGGATGTAATACACGTGTATATATATATATATATATATATATATATATATATATATATATATATATATATATATAATTTTGTATTGCAGCGGGACATTGAAAACTTTGAAATAGCACAACATAGGAAGAATTTTGAAAACACATCTCAAACAAATGAATGGATCATCGAATGAACAAAGAAGCAAATGAACCAATGAATAAATGAGATGGGTGTGGCAAATGTTGATAACTTGGCCGTATTTCTCCGCACAATCCATGAAGCGCCACCTACTTGACAGTTGTGCACAGAACGGCAGCGGTGCTTATTAACACAATATATTCACAATTTACAGCCTTGTCTATGTTTTCATGGTCACTTTTACCTAGGAATGTGGTAGTTTTGCACGCTTCCACCAAAACTACAGAGGCTAAAGAGTTGCGTATGTGTATCTGTGCGTCAAACTTAGTCAAAAGAATGTCTATCTGCTAATTGGTTGGGCACGGTATTAATCAGGCTGGTCACTTTATGGCTCATTGCATTCTTCAGCAAAATAAATGAAAGAGTTGTTCTTATACCGATAATGGTAAAACGAAATAAGTGACGGACGAAACTGCTAAAATTCGGACATAGGCGTACTTTATGTTGATTAGCTAGTTGAGACATGGATCACCCATGACACTTTTCCATTTTGGAATTACCATAGAACAGGATCAGCAATTCTGCCCGACTTGCTGCGTTTGCCTTTCTGGTCGGCATGCTATTTTAAGGGGTTTTGCCCAATGGTCTTAGTTTGGATACGAGCCCTACACCTGCGTCAATATGGAAGCAGACTTCTGTGTGTCTGAGCCCTACCTCTTCCAACACAAAAAAAGAGTAATATCTATGAATGTGTCTGAGTATGAGTGTAGGCCTATACTGTGTAGGCCAGTATCATTATAACTGAATGGTAAATTAAAATAATCACCATTATGCATTGTGTTACATTTATTTTTCCCCGACATTTCTGTCTCACGCTTTTTCCCGACGCACACACTTGCACGGAGAGACACTTCATCAGTCCGGTGATAAATTCATCCTCCTCCAGCCAGAAGAAACGGTAATTTGCGGAAGCCCATTGGTGTCAACCTAACAGAGACTGTGTATTCACTTGTTGTGTTCCATGGATTTACCAAGCGAAAGGAAAAGAACTTAACCAAAGAAAAGGGAAAAAGAGTTTTTGCGTGGCTCTTTGTCGGCAAAGCATTCTATGTTGCAGTTTGAGAGGGTGTCCTCTGAGTTGTCAATTTGTAGTGCTAAAACAGTTGTCTCCATTGGATTTATGCTTGTTGTGCATGTAATAACAGGTTTCAACGAAGTCAATAACTTTTCGCTTTCCAAGCTCTTTAAATCTATGGGGGTAAGGTACAGTCTGGGAGACCTTACCTGCACCATTTCAAGCAATTGTGTGTCGTTCTGTCAGTACGGGCTCCAGACTGGAGCAACTGGAGTTTTACCCGAGTTACCCTTCTTCTCTCACAAGAGATAGCTGTTAGTGGGGAAAATGTCAGTCGTAATTTCCCCCCTTCGGTCAATTGTGATTTTCCCAAGCAACAGCGATTCCAAGTGACAGAAAAAAAAATGAAACTCACTGATCCGCAATTATACAAACAAGTTTTGCCGTTCAAAATCATCAGTGTTGTTTTGAACAAAAAAAAAAAAAAAAACAGAGAAAAAAGGAAAAAAAAAAAACAAAGACAAAAAAGAAACACAAACAAACAGACAAAAAAAAACACTCTCTCTGCTCTCCATTTCATGTCTCCATGTGAGCTGTTCTTCAGGTCCATTCTATGCTTGCATAGTATTTACCGAAATGAACAATACTCGAGACCTACTTTCAACGCCGACCTGTGTGCGTCGGTCAGCATTTATCCCAAGCCACAATAGGGAAGTAGAATGAAACAGCTCAGCGCGCGTTGGATTTTGTCTACGACGCGTTCGTACGCTGTAATGTTGCTGGCGTGTCACAAATTCGTTGTAACAATGTGCCAGATTATGCGACTTAAAGTCAGTCGATATGTTTATTTTTTCCTTAAAATTTCACTCTAAACTTCTTTGTTCTCGCGGCTGAGCCTGAATCAAATTTGAAGTCTATGTCCGAGCAAAATGCGATCGACACTTCTCTTAGCCCACCTACTAGCGACGGTAAGACTTCTCATTCAAGTGAAAATGTCATACACGAGAAGATGAAAGACAGTCAACTTAAATCGGTTAATGATGAACAAGTGTCCAAATGTCTCACAACTAAATCAGAAAAAGGCTACCGGTCCTGATAACATCCTACCAAAACTTCTTAAACTTGATGCTGGGGTACTGTCTCCTTCCTTGACAGAGATCGTAAATATGTCTATCAAAACCAATACATTTCCATCGGATCTGAAAAAAGCAAATGTGCTTCCAGTCTATTAAAAGTCAGACTCTCTTAACAAATCTAACTATCGCCCTATAAGCATCTTGTCTAGCCTTTCTAAACATTTGGACGGTATCTTAAATGAACAAATGACAGATTTTTTCAACGATATATTGAAATCTTTGTTATGTGCTTTTCGCAAAGGATACAACTGCCAAAGTCTGTTAATAAAAATGATAGAAGATTGGAAACTAGCTCTTGACCATCATGAAATTATAGGGGTAATCCTAATGAACCTGTCCAAGGCATTTGACTGCCTTCCCCATGACCTCTTGGTAAGGATATTGGAATCCTATGGGATGTCGAAAAATGCTTGTGAGCTCATTCACAGCTACTTATCTGGAAGACAACGAAGAGTTAAGTATGGGGGAACTTTTAGCGAGTGGACAAATATCTTAAGAGGCGTGCCCCAAGGTAGCATTCTTGGACCTTTGCTCTTCAATATTTTCATGAATGATTTTTAATACTGCATTGAAGGTACTGCCAGTTTATATAATTATGCAGATGGCAATACACTGTCCACCCATGACAAAGACTTGCACAATGTAAAAAATACTTTAGAGACTGCAGCATAAATTGGTGTTAAATGGTTCGAAGAAAATGAAATGAAAGCAAATCATGACAAATTCCAGTCTATGTTACTGCTACCAAATGCTACATACTGTCCTGATGACATACTTCGAAATAGATGGTATCAAAATAAGGCCACAAAAATCTGTTAAACTGCTGTGCGTTTATATAGATGATAAGCTCAAGTTTCATGACCATGTATCATACTTATGTAAGCAGGCTTCCAAAGAAATTAGTGTTTTAAGAAGATTCTCAAAAAGTTTGAGCGAAAAAGAAAAAATGCAGATATTTAACGGGTTTATCTTATCTAACTTTAACTACTGTCCTTTAGTGTGGCACCTATGTAATCAAGCTGATACGACAAAAATGAAAAAAAAAAATCAGGAAAGAGCATTGCGGTTTGTCTTAAATGATTTCACCTCATACTCAAACATTTTACATCAGGCAAGAAAATCATCACTTTATCTGAATAGATTACGAAAGCTCTCTATTGAAATTTGAAAGATTAATATGAAAGACTGTCCTAATTTTCTCTCTGACTTATTTACAAGAAAAGAAACTCAGTATGATTTACGTGACAAAATGAAGTTTGAGCAGCCTGCTTACAACACTGTTACTTACGGCAAGAATTCTATACGGTACCAAGGGTCCAAGCTTTGGAACTCCCTCCCTCCTGATATCAAAGAACAGACGACTCTACTCCAATTCAATAGACTTATAAACGCATGGCATGGCCCTTCCTGCTTATGTTCTGTATGTGCCTTATGCTACAGCCGAACCTAGTTGTGACATTTCCATTGCGAACGTGCACCAAGTGTAAACATCTTTTCATTGCGTATCCATTGTATATATCATTTTCCATTCCTCAGACTTCATGGTCGAGTAATAGTGCCTCGGCGCTAATGCTTTAATATTGTACTATGTTCGACTTGAAATAAAGATTATTATAAAAGGTGATAATTCACGGCCAAAAATTGAACATCCATACTGCAGTCTCCTGAAATTGAAAGGCATGCCATAATTACCAGGGAGGCAAATTAAACTGGTTTAATGGGGGTGGGGGGGGGGGGGAGTGTACTGTAACCAGATGCATGGAAATAGCGGACATTGATTTGGACTCTGGAGTCCACGTTTTGCTTTGAATTTCTGCCTATTTCTTAACACATCATTTGGTTGAAGTTCAAGAAAAACATACACTTGAACAGTAAATAGCATGTTCATAAAATTCACATGTTGATACTTGTCAGGATGTGTAGTGAGAACACGGTGCACAAAAGTTCAGCCAGTAAGTTTACGCACTCTTACATCAAATTGAAGTCGCGGTCTGGGCATGTTAGATATTATGTATATACAAATTTGTGTGATAAAAGCAGACACTCTGAATTATTTGTCATATTGAAATTAATTACTCACGTCATGCAATCGGTTCAGTTTTTAATGAAAACAGACTATAATGTGGGGATTCTATACTTTGAGAAAATAGAATAGGATATATATATATATATATATATATAATATATAATATATATATATATATATAATATATATATATATATATATATATATATATATATATATATATATAATCACATATTTAGGATAGGCAGACCACGTAAAGTATTTTGGTTTAAACATTTTTTTATCGTAAAACTCAAGTTATACAGAGTATAAGTATTTTCACAGTGACATATCCTCTGAAAGTTTGTTAGAAAAATGCTATTTTATCGGCATTCAACTTTCCGCATATTTTACATTTAAGAACAATATTAAGATTTTGTAGAAGATGGCTGTAATTGGCCCAAAGTTTGCTCTGCATAAAAGTATGACCAACTGGATACCGACACGATCAGGAGTTCGACGTACTGAACCGCACGCCGAATTATAAAATGGCCAATAGAGGGGCGGCACTTGTAAAGTGAGGGAATTCCAACGTAACTGAAGAGCAATCAGCATTTCGACCACAGCCATAACATGCACGAGAAGCATCCACAATAAATTATCGAACATGTAATTGATTGAAATAGCTTCATGTACATGGTATAAGCCCAAATTTTGTATAATTTTACATGAAATCTTCCAGCAAGAATTTTAGATCGTACCTTCTACGGATACAAACATTTTGTATCAATTTCTAATAGGAAGATTTTGCATTGCCCGGTACAAATTCCAGTCAATACTTTGTCACGGATAGATTTTAAATTTCAAATTCAATTCTGCTAAGAGAAAATGAGATAAAGTCACTGGTATGATGGATTACTTGGTTCTGGGGTAAAATAGTTTCCAAAGAAATGTAATTTTGGATTGGGTATGAATCAACAACTCACGTCTATCACTATGCAGAGAATTTGATTACTGTATTTATTACAATCAAGGTTAAAAAGCTTCGGATCAAGGTTAAAAAGCTTCGGCAGTTACACAGACCCAAAGACACTTCTTTGATAAATAATTGTTTGTTTATCCCAAATGCAAAACGTTTGGCTTAGCCTCAAACCACAAGATAAACACAGAAAACGATAAATGGAAATACCGAAATATTGTGTTAATGATGGACCAAACAAGGGATAAAAATGAATAGAAATATATCCTATGATATTGTGATGGTTTTGTTTGTTCCTCCCCTGTACGTTAAGTTTTGTCTTAGACTTACACAAAATGAAATAAACATATATTGATCTTATGATAAATGATGAGGAATTGACACAGAGGGGAGTTGCTAGTGTTTGGCTGACTAAATGATAAAGCAAATAAGTAAAACTATACAGCCTCGGATGAACTGTTTTGAGATTTTGTTTACAATGTTTAAAACAGAAATGAATTGAAAAATAAATACAGATGATCTGGCTAAAGTTCAAATTGAATAATGATGGTAATTGGTCATAAAATGATTGACTAATTTTTCTGGCAAGGATTTGAAATCAAATCACTGTATAACTGAGAGAGTCCTGATTTGAAAATCATGAACTGAAACAATTTAATCAAATAAAAAGTGCCAACTGAAATTAAATGTACAGCATACCAAATAAAGTAATCAACTGGGCTGTTAAGAAATGATGAATGTAATATATGATATCAGGGAACAGCACATTTGGGACTTTTTCTTTTCATTTATCGGAATTCATGGTTCAAAGGTTGAACAGTTTTGGTTTATTGGAAATTAAATTGATTTGAGATTGACAATATATTTGGTCGGAATTCATAAAATCTTGTTTTAATATCATGTATATACCTCGGGTATGCCGGCATGAATGAGATCACTGCAATCGATCAAGAAAGTATTTGCAAAACATTGATATCGGGCAGGTATCTGACCAGTCTATTTTTTACAAGAAAAGGTTACAATGTAACACAGGACACATTTATACACCATGATTTATATTGCTTGCATGTTGTATATAGTACAATGCACCGTAATGAGAATAAGTATGTTGTACATATTGCTAGTATACAGGTATTCTCTTCATTTGATGCGGAACAGAACCGACCTGGTCTGTCGGTGCCCCTGTGGCAAAGGTAGGTTCTACATAAAATTAAGTACATGTATATATTTTTCTTTCTTTCTTTCTTTCTTTCTTTCTTTCTTTCTTTCTTTCTTTCTTTCTTTCTTTCTTTCTTTCTTTCTTTCTCTGTCTCTCTCTCTCTCTTTCTTTCTTTCTTTCTTTCTTTCTTTCTTTCTTTCTTTCTTTCCCTCTCTCTCCCTGCTTACCCCTTTCCGAATTAATTTTGGATAATCATATGACATATGTGTGCTCAATACTATAAGGTTGTCAAAATAAAGAATTGTAAAACTTTGTAATTTCTGTCAGGGCTCTGGTAAATACGTCCGTTTGAAATTATCCATCTAAGCAGGTGCATCGTTACAGTGGCTCAATATTGCGCCATCGACATCATCCCATGCATGTTGATGAGGTTGTCCATGTAGAACAATAACTGAACGGCTTCCTAATCTGAAATAAACCATGGATGGTAAATCACTATGATAAAGATGATTATATTAAGCATAATGATAATGACAGATTTGCATCAGATGTAGACAAAACATTATTTCTTTTCTTTCTTGTTTCCTTTATTTATCTTTTTTTTCTTGCCATATGTTTTGTTTCTCATCATTGTCTATATATGGTAACATGGTAATAAGAAAGCAATGTATATATATATATACATATATATATATATATATATATATATATATATATATATATATATATATATATATATATATATATATCTGTGTTTGTCTCTATGTGTGTTTGCTTATGAGGGAGTAGTTTTGGGTCCTCGGGATCACCTTCAGCTGCAGAGACGTGATGTGTTGCAATAGACACTACTGTATGTTCTTGAGTAAGTATCATGAGTTAGTTGATATATCCTTGTTATACAGAATATCAAAGATCAATTCTTGTGAGAGCTGGAGTGAACTGCGAATAAAACAAAACATACATGCTACACAGACATGCAGTAATTATGCCGATGCATATTCCAATGCCCTGATCACAACATGTATTTAGTTTTGGATTGTTGCTTTCATGTAATTTTACTTTATTTTATTTATGGTGATGATACTATTATGAAAGAGAGAGAGAGAGAGAGAGAGAGAGAGAGAGAGAGAGAGAGAGAGAGAGAGAGATGAGAGAGAGAGAGAGAGAGAGAGAGAGAGAGAGAGAGAGAGAGAGAGAGAGAGAGAGAGAATGCAATTCATCCTGAGGTGGCCACTGTGGCATCATGTGGCCGTTTCTGACGGGAGCATATTACCCCACTCCTTGATTCAGATGAACAGGGCCACGTGAACACAGTTTACCAAAACCAAACCGAATACCAAATCCATGCTTCGGTAGATTCTGATTCGGCCGTTCGGATTAGACCAGCCTCTGAATATACTCCTTGCCAAAAGAAACCAGCCTATCTGTCCTTCGTCAATATTGTTATGTGTTGTTTTTGTGTCACTGGCGATTTTATTTCATTGGTAAATTGTGTATTATAATTTCTTTTAAGTATCTGATTGAGTTCAACAATTTATTTCATGTTTTACTATTATCATTTTGCATTCATATAACTTCGAAGTATTTTACATGTACTTTTACTTTCTCCCCTTGTAGAGGTTCAATAAATTATTATTATTATTGTTGATGTTGTTGTTATTATTATTATTATTATTATTATTATTATTATTATTATTATTATTATTATTATTACAGTGTCTTCGCCGCTTGATCGACGGCGGTTATCTTGATGTGGCCTGTGGCCCGGCTTCTGTAGTTTCTACCATGCCCACCAGAAGGCATGCTTTCGGCAATGATAATGACACAGGTCTCCGTGCTTGCAAGACATGTGTCAACTCCACGGTTGTGGAGTGCATTGTGTCCACGCATCAAGACAGGCGGGTGGCTCGGCGCAGCAGGACTGAAGACCACTGTAAGTCACCTACGATGATGCTGAGTGTACGTGTAGCGATATGGTACCACTCGATCTTCCTATGCAAGAGTTCCTTAGTGTTTGCATATTTGGTCGGAACGAGCGAGTACTCTGCCTGATTCGACGTCTTCAGCGCACTTTGTACTTGCAGACGATTTTGTTTCCGCTTTTTCACCCTACATCCAGGAGTTGCGTGATAAGTCTATGTGACCCATATTAGAAGTTATTTAGTACAATAGCAGAAACAGATGTTGGTGTAGTAGTAGCAGTACTAGTAGTAGCAGCACTACTAGTAGCAGTAGTAGTGACTGTATAACCGGGACCAGGGGCCCGTCGCTGTAGTGAGAGGGCGTGTGGTAGAGGTCTTGGATCAGTAACCCCTCAAGGTTGGGTCAACTGATCCAACTTTTGATCGAGTACTGAATACTGTCGCTGTGTCTATTGGATGTTAATATCACAGGAGCAGAGCATCCCAAAGTAAGCCCCATCATCATTTGGATAGGAAAATACTTCTCAACTGTGAGTTTTAAAAAGGCACTGCTACTCTAGAAATATTTTAAATTATTTGATAACTTTGTGCATTTTTGGAGACATATTTGGCGCGGAACGGTCAATCATGGAGGTAAGGTACACAAATGCACCTGTAAAAGAAATCTAATCACGTAAAAGCCCATTTTCTTGGTTTTAACTTGCTGCTGCCGGTATAAACTTGAAGTAGAATGCAAAGGAAGTTGTGGTTTTACGTTTCAAATAGGAGAAATAAGCCAGCGAATATCGCTATTTTAACATGTAAATGCATTAGGCCTAGGTTACTGGTCCAAGACCTGGACCTTCCGTCTGGGCGCTGGCCCCGGGAATCCATAAAGCTACTATATGGATAATAGCTCTATGGGGAATCATGACAGCAGCAGCCATGATTTCCCATGGTTTCTCTATTATTATTATTATTATTATTATTATTCTTATTATTATTATTGTTGTTGTTGTTCTTGTTGTTGTTGTTGTTGTTGTTATTATTATTATTATTATTATTATTATTATTATTGTCTAGGATCCACCTGTATCATGTGATACAGGGCCACACAAACAAGCTGAAAGCCACAGCAATATGTATTTATTTATATAATTAGAAGTAGTAATTTTATAAACTGAAACTCAGGTCACAGGTCATCGATAATATAAAGGAAACGTTACCGGTACAGGAACAAAATTAAACCAGATCCGCACCATCCAACGTCAGTTCTCTTTTCATTCGGGGCGTGGATTACAATAGGATTTACGTGGATGAATTACTTTAATACGCTGCTGCCAGGCACTTAAGAAAGGACAGTATTGTCATACAACAGGAGGAAAAGCACCACATCTTCCGTGAAATTCTGAATAAAAAAGCACAATCCAGTCTCTCTACGCTCCATAGCCAATGCCTCTGCCTAAGTCTATACGTTGAGTAATTAATATTATCACGTTCAATACCTAGTTTTGAAAATTCAAGGCGTCACAAGTCATAAATAAGATATATCAACTTGTCACAAAGTACGTGAGCCAGACAGGTGATAAGCGCAGCGCCATATGTGGCCATGGACGTATAATATATCACGTGTACACGGTTAGCATTTGCTGCATCATATAATATGATGAGACAAAAATATAAAACTTGTAGTGAAGGGTCATTCAACGATTTGAAATAATATATATATATATATATATATATATATATATATATATATATATATATATATATATATATATATATATATATATATATATATATATATATATATATATATATATATATATATATATATACATATATATAGTGCTACGGTCTGCTTAACTAACAGTGTGAAGTGTTTCAGTGGGATTCGGAACTGCATTCATCAAACAAAAAAGACTTTGTTTTTTTTTCATCGGCAAAATAATTGATACACCTCACAATAGTAATGCACATGTACTTTTATATTCTCTTTCCTTACGTAGAATTTTCTAAATACTCAACTATGATATGGTAAAAAGATTATAACATTCATACTTACATTACACAGGACACCTTTGTAAATCTGCACACGTCCTTTGCGCAGAATTTTCATGTATTTTGCCATCTCGAACAAAAGTGTGGCCACGGTAGCCTGACATGTGTGTATTGTCATGTGCACTCTTGTTAAAATTGTTTCAGTGCCGTGATATGTTTGCTCGGGCGAACTGAATGTATCTCCTGGAGGAAGAGTTTGACAAGTAGGCAAATGACGCGCGTTCAGAATACATGGCACCCCGATACATGGTTCTGACCTTCAGCTTGAATGCAGTCGTGTTAAGATGATTGGAGTGAAAAGAAATACCTGTCGATCGAATCTTTCTAAGTAGCTACTGCGATTCAAATTTGTATTTTTTTCAATATTTACAGAGGTTTCTCAGGAGTTGGAAATGATACAATGAAAATCACATATTAGCAAATATAACTTTATGAATTTATAGATATACAGTTCCGTTTTTTCCAAACCAGAATAAATGATAACAAGGGAAAACTATCTGCATCGAAAATACAAAGGGACTTCATTTTTTGTCTATATCCAAAGTACAATGTAAACGCTTTAAACGACAAAGATGATAAACAATTAAAACAAAAGCAATAACAAAAGAAAAAAATGTTTAGTTGAAAATGTGGGTCAGTGTCTGTATTGTATATCAGATAGGGTTGTGGGTCAGAAAATAAAATAAAATAAAATAAAATAAAATAACCGAGAATGGTTCCAAGGATCAGAGTATATAGAGCGACAAAAGGGGGAGTTGCACATTAACGTTTAATGTGATCACTGAAGATCAACGACCCGGACACTGTTTAGGCATGCGTACTTGTTTGACATATTCCGTCATATATGATCACCGTGTTTAGGTACTTGTTTGGCATATTGCATCATATATGGCCACTAAGTAACTGCAGCTCCACAAAAATGGGCTCCTGTGCCTTTTGTACCGGAATATGACTGTCTAAAATTAAAAGAAACAGTATAAATGAGGTTATTTTTTACACCATAACCTCGAACCAAATAGTGGTATGAGACCATTACGTGTCAATATCGTGGTTCTTAATTCAGTCAGAGTCAAAATCTGTCCAATCTTGATAATCCTATCAACATGAACATCCCCAGATATAACAGCAAGACGTAAATATCCACCATCCATACATGCATATATATATATATATATGTATATATATATATATATATATATATATATATATATATATATATATATATATATATATATATATATATATATATATATATATATATATATATTAATTCAATATCTAAAGATAATAAGGTGTCACATTCACAACATAAGATAATAACTGTCATGAAAAATAGAACTGGAAAACAGTTTCCAACAATGCCAGAGAAACTGCACCGAGCATCCGAGCAAACAAGAACCATCCATGATCAGAACTCGCCAGCCATCAAAGAAAGTCAGTCAAAACCTGGAAGTTCACGGTAGACACACCAATAACTAAGTATATATTTTAATAGAACAGGGTGGATTATGAAATGCTGTATGAAAGAAACATATCTCTCCTTAATTGAGACAGCCACCAACTATAGTTAGTGGTAGTTTAACTCATTCACGGCGTCATTTCTACCCAAGGCAGGTTAACCTCTGACCGCTAAGTTTATAAGCATATTTTAAAACTATTTTGACTAATTTGATGCCACATATTGAAGTTGTCCTGGTATTTATTTCAACCTGTCAGCACTAGCAGTATACATCATGGTTTTTATTTTGCAATGTTAGTCTCAAGGTCAAAGGTCACTTTCAAGGTCAAGGGTCATATTATTTGGCAGCTATTTTGGAATTTAAGACCTAAAACACACAAAGCAAGAGAGGTATTTGTTAGTACCATTTATTCCATCTAAAATTGATCCATTTATGTTCTTTATGGTCATTAAGAATTCTTGTCAAATCAAAATAGACAAAACATAATGATAAACATGACCACAAATGTGAAACACATTACAACAGCATTGTATCTCAATGAAAACATACACATATCAAACGTACATCAGATCATATATCAAGTAACATTCATGTAGCTTTACTGAACTGCGAGAGGAGGCTCGTCTCGTACACCTGTCCTGGCCTTTTTTTCAAGGCGGGTGAAGGGGACCCATAGAGCGTTCTGAGAGGGCTCACTCTCTATCTGTACCAGGTATTCCCTGGTGTACTGACCTTCACGCTGACCCAAGATACCCTTCATTTTATGCTACCCTTGTGTATCCGAGGATGCTGGACTTGAGGGAAATACACTGTCACTCAGGGTCTGTGCTTGAACCATATCTTGCCGGGACTTTACTTTGTTTTTTGATCTTCTGACAATCGGGGTCGAGGTCACTTCACCTAAACTTTCATGACGGCCTGTACTGGCATCAGCTTGACTGTTATCCTTTTGAACACAATTTTCAACAGTCTGTGAATCTCTGGCAGCTCTGGTTACCTTGGTGGACACTGTATCTGGAAATATTACTTTGGATTTGGGTGTCTTACATATGCAAAGTTTAGTCGGTTTAAATGTACTGACCGGTCCACTTTCTTTCCTGTGGGTGGCTCTAAAATTATCTCAATGTGGGAAAATTCAATGGAATCAATTACATAAGGCCCGTCATGACTATTTTGCAACTTTTGGCCAATTTTTGATGATTCTCTCAGAACGTAAACATAGTCTCTGACATTCACATTTGGAAGGTTTCTCTTAGCATTTACAGGCACCATCATTCTCTCCTTAGCAGAGATAGAATTTTCTCTCACATGATCCCCAATTATAGCATTTTTCTTTCTTTAGCTGTTTCGATAATGCGTGTGCGTCTTCAAGTATATTAGCGAAATTTGCCCATTTTTGTGGGAACAAAGGGAACTTTGGCCTTTCTCCATATACAATTTCAGGAGGCGAAAATCTAGTACGGGAATTAACAGAATTGTAACAGGAAAAACGGTCGCTGGTAACATATTCTGCCAATTACAACCTCTTGGTTGTATATAAAGGCTTTGTGCCAAAATAAGATTACTTCATTCCACCCCACCCAAACATTTGTGAACAAAAGATGGTTAAAATTGTTGTGGATTTTGTAGCGATTAGCAGATATCACGTGTTATACATGAGATATCCTCACTCGCACAATCACTTAACAGTGTCTTCAATACTGTCAATCAATACTGTCTACCTGGACACTGTCCCGTTACTCATTTATAGGTACACTGTTTTCCTTTTTACACGTCTGTTGACTTAAAACTCGAGAAGCCATAGTAAATGCAACTGTTTCTCGACGCTGACTTTTGTATTTTGTTATCTCCCCCCACCCTCAAATACTGGGCTCTATCTTCATCAGAGCTGGTTTCCGAGGCAGCATCATACATACCACTTTTGTTATCCATAACTACACATGCATACACTTAGCACTGGCCCAAGTGGAATATTACTATCCACGTAAGTTTTTTTTACTGTGTTAAATTCAAAATCATCACTTTTGTCATATAAATTAAAGTGTAATTCACTATCATCATTATATCCGGAAATAAACATTATATCTAGAAATGAAAAGTGCACTGAAGTGAAATGACAATCTCAGCGGAAAAGGAGGAATCATAATCAACTGCTATTTGTAGGCATTGTAAAATAACTTCTCAACAGGGACGTAAAATGAAGCACCTGATACTCACTCCCTCACTTGTTTAAGCTTTGGGTTCTTGGGCTATTATCAAACATACTTCTGCAATTAGAGATTTGTGATCTTAACACTGTTTACCACTTTCATTTTCATACTGAATTGCAATAAAGGTATATGGGGTGTGTCATTGCTGCCAAAGCATGCCAGTGGTTTGTATACAGTTTCTTTTATGAGTAGTTTGATTTAATGCAATTTAAGTAGTTTATACTTAAGTATTTTGAGAATCGACAACGCTTTCTTATTCGCCATTCCAGGTTTTTTTCATCATCCACCTGACGTTCTTTCTTGCAACAGAAGTTCACCGACCATATTGCTCTGTGACGTTGCTTTTGGAAAAGCCAACAAAGCACGTTCGATCAATCAACCAATCAATATATCTTTGTGTGTGTATATATATATATATATATATATATATATATATATATATATATATATATATATATATATATATATATATATATATATATATATATATATATATATATACATACATACATACATATAATTATGCAAGGGCGATCTGCTGACCTAAAACAGTATTTTCGTTTCGACATCCCGGGTACCGATTGCCATGATTACGGATAACCCAAATGATTTGAAACGCAGTCAACAATTCTCAATTGTGATATTCTATGCTGATTACATAAGCATTTAATTGATGTTTTGAGTTCATATGAGGCACAGTATCTACCCTTTCACTGGATTGTAAATATTTGTTCCGTAATACTTTATCTATTGCAAAACAAGCCTCTCAAAAATATTCTACATTAAAGGTTATGATTCAAGGGTAAAGGAAAATCAATTTTCAACTTCGCCAAATGTCTTCTCTGCCAAATAATGTCTCCCGGTGGAAGCCGGGGGACATATTTTTTTAGTGCCGGTTTCTTCCGCTTCTTCTGCTTGTTGTTGTTGTTGTTGTTGTTGTTGTTGTTGTTGTTGTTGTTGTTGTTGTTGTTCAGGTTCTTCAACACTTGGTTTCCGTGCGATAAGTCTTGAAGAACTTGACAGAATTTGATGAAACTTGGTAGGGTTATGTATCTAGGCAAGACCTAGATTGGGATTGCATTTGGATGACCTTGAGCGAATTCTCAAGGTCACAGGGTCACTTATGTGAAATTGGTTTCCGTTCGATAAGGCATGAAGCACAGGGTGGAATTTGATGAAACTTGGTATGATTATGTATCTTGGCAAGACCTAGGTTGGGGTTGTATTTGGATGACCTTGAGGGAATTCTCAAGGTCACAGCGTCACATATGTGAAATTGGTTTCCGTGCCAGAAGTCTTGAAGAACTTGATGGAATTTGATGAAACTGGGTAGGTTTATGTATCTTGACAAGACCTAGGTCTGAATTGTATTTGGCTGACCTTGACTTAATTTTCAAGGTCACAGAGTCACTTATATGAAATTGGCTTCCTTGCAATAAGTCTTGAAGAACTTGATGGAATTTGATGAAACTTGGTAGGAATATAAATCTGGGCAAGACCTAGGTTGGGATCATTTTTGGGTGACCTTGCCTAAATTCTCAAGGTCACAGGGTCAGTTTTATGAAATAGGTTTCTGTGCTATAAGTCTTGAAGAACTTGATGGAATTTGATGCAACTTGGAAGAATAATGCATCAAGGTGAGATCCACAATTGGATCATAGTTGGGTGACCTTGACTTAATTTTCAAGGTCACAGGGTCACTTTAATATAAAATTGGTTTCTGTGCGATAAGTCTTGAAGAACATGATGGAATTTTATGAAACTTGGTATGATAATGTATCAAGGTAAGACCTAGGTAAGCATTGTTTTTGGATGACCTTGACCGAATTCTCAAGGTCACAGGGTCATTTATGTGAAATTGATTTCTCTGCAATAAGTCTTGAAGAACTTGATGAAAATTGCTAGAGTAATGTATGTAGGTGAGAGCTAAAATAGGATTGTAATTTTCAAGCAAACTAGGTCATTGCAATTTGTTATCACCTGTAGCTTATTCAGAGACGTAAGTGTTCCACCGGGAGACATTTGATTTTCTGTTGGAAAATCAGTCAGTTCTAGTTTTATATAAGTCTGATAATACACCAGAATAAAAAATAATGTCAACGGTGCTTTTTGACATTATGCATTGCTCACACTCTTTTTGATAATTTTACCCTAATGTGATGTTTCTCATGGCATTTCCTTTGAAGATGTCAAAACATAATGGAATGGAACAATCAGCGAGAAAACCATGGATTGTGTGTTCTCACAGCCTCCGGATAGCCGAAGGATTCAATATACCGGCCAACTTCCCTGAACGGATTGAAAAATTGTGTAACGTGATATGGGAAAATGAACTTACTAATACGACAGAAGAACTGAGTAAAATTGAAGCATTTGTGCCAGGATATGAATTTTTCTATGGAGAAAAAATTTTGTCGAAATTTCCCAACCTTAAATGTGTATCAATTCCATCGAAAGGCCTCGAACACGTGGACGTGAAATATTTGCAAGGCAGGGGGATTGCAGTGGGCTATGCAGAAGAGTCGCAGAGTGAAGGGGTCGCAGAGTTTGTTCTCACGTTACTCTTTGCTTCTGCAAGGTATATACATGATGGTAAGATACTTTCGTGACTTATTTAGCTGCCTGGTTATCATTTGGAGACTTATTCATAAATGCCCCTGTTACCCATATAATACACACTAAAGCGTTTATTCTATAAAATGAATCAGAAGGGTTCACCATTTTATACATTAATTAAATGTTAATTCAGAGAGTTTAAAAAAAAATTAAAGGACACAAAATAGGAACTACTGGTATCTTAATTGCTTCCTTGTTGAGCGAAGTCAATCATATTCGACCAAAAAGTGAGAGAAAGACAAATATGTTAATTGATATGAGGTATTTTTATGGTAAATTATTCCGCAGGACTGGCTTTGTGGAAAGGAGATATGCCGGCTGACAGAGCCCCATTATATGGGCAAACTATCCAAGGCAAAACACTTGGTGAGTAAGGTTTTTAAACCAAGAGAGTTTCATTTTGCATAAGAAAGAAACTCCATAGTATAGCTTGTATCCATATACAGTAAATGCACCTAATATTGTCGTGTTTTTGTTTTCCCTGATTTCACTGATAGAGTGTAACCGAGAAAATAAAAACTAGCATTTTAACATAGGTTTATTAAGAAGTGTGTCAAAAAATCCCGAAATCAAAGCTTCAATGAAATGTTTGAAATGCACAAAAAAACGCATAGATTTATATACATAAAATAACTTAGTGTTGCATAAATACTTCACCAGAACAGAAACTCGTTGGTGACATGTTATCAAGAGAACAACGCCAAATCAAATGATTAGGGAAAATGCCAGAATTTGTGCATTTACGCTGAATAAGTATTACATGCGATGATTATAAAAGCAGAATATAGAAAGCATTTAATGGTGCCTTACTGATTTTGCATTTTTTGTATGTCATATTTGTCATGTTGCATTCACGTTAGTTTTTGTTAGGAAGAAAAACTTTGGATACGCAAAAGGATTATAGCATTTCATGAAGTGGCAAGCGTTATCTACATCTTGTAGTTTGCCTCAGAGGTATGGCCATGTGTTTGATTTAAGTTACATGGAAACAGTTTTTAATTGACGATGTTAGAAAGTGTTTACACTTTGGCAGCCCTAGTTAAGTATGTTATACAAAGTGTGGAGAATAAACAATGTATGCAGCTGTTGGGTAGACCTAATGAGTAAAGGTTGACATTTCAATCTATGGCCATGCTGCTTTGATCCAAAACAAATCCCATTGACTTGCATTGTAATTACCACAAATTTTCCAATTGTAATATAACTTGCGTCTCGATACATAAACTTATCGTGTTACTCTGGCAGAACTACAAAATTACATAAATAGCCTGGTTATGCATTGTTTTAAGCACAAACGTATTGTGACATGTAATTTACTGGTGAGATATGGTACATCTACAGGAATTGTTGGAATGGGTTCCATTGGGAAGTTAGTGGCAAAGAAGGCATCTGGATTTGATATGAAGATTGTCTATCACAATAGGAGACAGAGGTAAAGTCTGCTGCGTAACCGCCGTAGTTTCAGTACTTCAGCTTACAAGCGTAAAAACAAAAAAAAATCTATTCGAATTTCTCCAGATGGAAACATTTTTTCAAGATATAAATAGTGGACTGACGAAAAATGGTGAGCTGTGACATGTTTCTCTTGGGTGCTTCTTGAGGTTGTACTAAAATAGCTGCGCCGTTATAACACCTATGTTCAAATGTATGTTCTTCACATTAAAAATTAATGTCACGAAATCTCAAAACTAAAACATGGCGCTGTCGTTGGGATTTTTCAGCAGCTGCAAGTTCACTATATACAGATATCCATTTCTCGGTCTGGTCTGCTGTGCCGATATCCTATTTGTTCCATACAAGTGAACTTTGCGTTTGAGATAACAGTGGAGGCAAAAATATTTATGTCAAGATTTTTGGAACTGAACCCATGAGGAAATGAGCCAATGTTTTTCGAGAGGCGTGAAGGAAAGGTGGACATAGTGTCGGAAGGACCTCGTAACTTTTCCAACTGTCCTAAATTATAGTTGATATATGTATATATATATATAGGAACACCGTTTTTCCTTTTACTCAGTATTTGAACATATCATTAAATGTTTGATGATAACATTAAATCGAATTCATTTTATTATTACATGCATTTATTGTAATGTTGAAATGTTCTTTTTTTAATCATATCACTAAATGCATTTAGTGTGATAATCAATTGCATTTAATGATATCAAAACGGGTTCATGATAAGTGAGAATGGGAAATTATTCTCACATAAGTAAAGTTTTATTTGATGATAAGCTGAAAGTTATTGCTATGATTAAATAGACGTTATTTGGTCTTATGTTGAAATCCATTTGGTGCTATGGTTATAGCGATTGAAACATTAGCGATTGAAACATATCATTAATTACTTCTGCACGCTCCCTTTTTGGTCTGAAGTGATTATAAGACGGAATATTTAGTGATAACACTAAATATTTAATGTTATGATCAAATAAACAGGAAGTGACCTTGGTAGACTAATTCTGTTGAATTACTTTTGGGCGAACGGTTATACGTTACTTTCGACTTTCGTCACATGTGTATCTGAATCCCGCTGGCTACGTACTCTGTACAAGTTAACCAGTACTTGATCAACTTGTCCTGTAATGTCATCTGTAATGTTAACCTCTTATGCGTTGACAGAAATCGAATGCGTTGTTTGTCCAATGGCCTCTAAAGCACCGACCGATGCGCTGGTCGCAGTTGCTGTGGCCATTTTACTATGATGGCGATGCAGTGGTCTGTTGCAATGGGTAATGTCAACTGGTCATGGTCTGCACGCCTGGGCCATTTTTAAAACACACATGCCATACATTCAATGTGACAAATATGGCTTATTTGTTTGTCTTGAGTCAGTAAATGAAAAATAATAACGTTAAAGTTAACCAATTACTTGTTTGATTTTCAGAGACCGCCACGTTCGACCGTTCAATCTCTTGCTAAGCTTTTATGGTATCAGCTCCATTCATCGGGGGAGCATTTATTATCTTGCTTTGGCCCGGATCGCATTTAAACATAATACGAACTCGAATTGAACATATCATTAATTCTGCTTAGTAATAAGATTAACTCTTTGGATATTTCAATATATGATCAAAGCAATTAGATGATGTGACTAAATACGTTTAGACGTATGTTAAGATATACCATATTTACTCATAACAATAAATCGAATTAGTAATATCATTAAATGCAATTGATGACTTCACTGTATGGATTTTGTCTTATGATTAGATAAAAGAAAGCTTTTCCAGAATTAGACATATCTTCAAATGCATTTAATGATAACATTACATCGTTATCTATAAATTTCTGATGATATCTATGAATAATTAATGTTATCAAACATTTCAGGACATGTTCAAATAATGAAAAGGAGAAGCGGCGTTCCATAATATATATATATATATATATATATATATATATATATATACATATATATATATATATATATATATATATATATATATATATATACATATATATACATATATGTATGTATATCCAGGCCTGTCGCAAATACTTTAAACTGTTACTAATTAATTAGATAAGATGACACACTAATGTGTTGATCCTTGTATTCTTTCTGGACTTTCCTTCAGCAAAGAAAGGTGTTGGTCACGTTTTTAAAATCACAGCAGATATCAGAAGAATTCTGTGCAGAACTCGGCAATTTGGCGACTTCTTTTTTCCCAACCATTAATCAGTAAATCATAATGCGATATCCCGATTAATGACAAGCAATCCCCAACCTTATGCCTCTTGAAAACAAAACGTTATGAAAGTCTGCCATTGGAAGAGAAACCCCCATTGTACTTTGCCCGTAGGCAGCGTTTCCCTAATATATGCCAAGCACAATTAAGGTTAAGTCATTCAGCTTGGGTGTGTCACCTGTGTGTGGTTAACTTTGATGGTGGCTTCCTTTGAATGTCCTTTCTTGAATACTGCATTATTTTTCTTATTCTGTCCCGTACATGGTGAGATAGTTAAATTTCTTCCATAACTGACAGCCTTGAATTTGCACCATGAGTTACATATCACCTTATCATTTTAGATCAGTTATTTCTTAATCTCTCTCTCTCTCTCTCTCTCTCTCTCTCTCTCTCTCTCTCTCTCTCTCTCTCTCTCTCTCTCTCTCTCTCTCTCTCTCTCTCTCTCTCTCTCTCTCTCTCTCTCTCTCTCTCTCTCTCTCTCTCTCTCTCTCTCTCTCGGCATATATATATATATATATATATATATATATATATATATATATATATATATATATATATATATATGTATATATGTAATATATCTCAATTTTGTTATTGTTCCGGTAGTTTAGGATGAAAGCAAATAGATAATCAGTGATAAGTATGCTTATAAGTTATACATGCAAGAATATGCGTGGTTTGATTTTTTTTGAAGGCGAACCTTACTAAACATAAATATCTGAAGCTGCTCGGCCGACCTCTTTGAAATTATACACAGACACATGTTGAGACTTCAGTTGTCAGCTTTGTTGCACATGCAGCATTGCATTTTTGTATCTCACTAATATGTTTGTATTTTACGCATATTTATTTGTATTTGTAATTGTTTCGGTTCTCGCCGATGCTACGGGCTGTATTCACTTGGAAGGTGGCAGAATGTTCTTTAACTTGGTCTTTTCTTAAATCTGCTGATATGACAGATTGCATTTCTAGAATTATATCTTCCTATCGACATGCTGAAGGCGAGTTTGCATAAGAATTATGACACATACATTTTATTTTTTTGTAAAAATGTAAAGGCATCTGGCCACATGAGTGCCGCCATAATTCTTACCACTATTTGTTGACTGATGTGGAGAACTCCAGCTTTACGTAATTCTATGATTTGTAATTTCTCACAGGCCAGAAGGAGAGGAGAAGGCTTTAAATGTCACATACCACCCTACACTTTCGAGCTTGTTAAGGGAATCCGACTTTGTTGTACTTATTATGCCATTGACTCCTGAAACGGCGAAGATCATAGGCGAGGAACAGTTTCGACAAATGAAATCGACTGCAACGCTTATAAACGTAGGGAGAGGTATGAGCAGATTTGAAATCCCGCGTAAACTATGTTGTCCAACTTTAAGTATCTTTTGCCTAATTTAACTAGATATACCATGAACTCTTACATGGTAATTCCTTGTTCGTAATCGGATCAAATGGTACAAAACACTTTCTGTCTACTAAACAAGACCATTGAAATTGAAGCTTGCCTCATGCTCACAAGAAATACGAAATTGAAGCCATGTATCAGCTGCATGCATATGTCTCAGATATTATCGCGTGATTATGTTGGCTCATGTATACTCTTGAGGAACATCTTTCCCGCCAATAAATTGACTGTAAGCATCGATAGATTTTCAAATCTGTATCTTCGATGTGCAATGCAAGAAAAAATCTTGTTTCCTCAACTACTGTTTTAAGCAGCTAGAAAATGAGTTGAAGCATTTTTGACACAATCGCACACAATCATTATTATAATGTCATCAATGAAAGAACCTCCCAACCATTTAAATAATTTCATGATAGTTATATTTAGAAAAATAGCAGCGATGTGTGTCTGTGAAATGATGTTATTATCTTGACCCAATTTACCTCTCAAACATCGATTCGGCTTTCAGATCGCAAAAGGTATTTTAAAAGCTTAACTGAAGATCAAAATGTCTTCCATGTTTCGACTACAGGAGGGCTGGTAGATCAAGAAGCTTTGGTCCATGCACTCCGCACCAAACAGATACGAGCAGCTGCGTTGGACACAACCACCCCTGAACCGCTACCACGTGACCACCCATTATTGCATATGCAGAACGTCATTGTAACACCTCATATGGCATCGGCAACAGAGGAAACAAAAGAAAACTTAGATGATTATACCATAGCCAACTTGATGGCCGGATTAAAAGGAGATCCCCTGCCATATCCTGTATCGTAATTGTGTCAATAAGCACATTAGGTTGCCGTTTACAATCCAAAATATCTTCAATCAACTTTATCTGTGTAACGTAATCGATGTGAGCATATAAAAGGCTAATGTTACATTTAAAGAGGCGACCTGAATGGTGCGAAAGCGACAACGCACAGAGTATTACTGAACGGTCAGAATTGGAGATGGGACAAAAACCAGCAATTATGAGATCAGAGCAGTCTGATCAGAAGGTCCAGTAATTGTTTTTGTAGTTGTGTCTTTTTGTCTAGAACCACTTCCTTGTAGTCATTACCCTATTCCACAGTCCGAACTCTTTACTCTTCATAAGCTAACCGGTCACTGTCTAACCTATACACATAAGGAAGAACTATTGTCCATATTGCACACGTTCCTCTGTAGAATTTCGACACAGTAAAATTTAAAAATAAGTTGGAAATAGAGCCTTACCTAACTATGATAAAGGATTTTAATATCCGTAAAAATTTTGTACGACTCAGAACTAGTTCACACAATTTATATATTGAAACAGGTCGACACAGAAGCCCTATGAAAGTACCTGTGCATGAAAGACTATGTAACCATTGTAACCTAGTAGAGGATGAAATACATTATGTTCTAGCTTGTGAAAAATTTGATGAGCCCCGGAAACGATTTTTAGACAAATTGTCAGAGATATTTGTTACATTTGGAGAATTGGACTTAGAAGAAAAATTTATTTTTATTATGAAATGTGACGATTATGAAATAATAACTCCTCTGGCTCAATATTTAACCGAAACCACTAAAATAAGGGGTGATCTATAGTTTTTTTCTCCAATCTGTATACGAAGCAAGGTTGTTTATGATGGACAAGAGTTAGTTTTCCTAACTTTTCCTCTTTCTTTTTTCTGTTTCTTTTACATATTTTGTTGTTGTGTATTGTATTTGGCAAAATGCCTCCATCTGTAAATTGAGGTGCAGCAAATAAAGAATCAATATTCATAGGCTGTATCAGCCCAAATACATTAAAGGGTCTTCAGCGGGTAACTACTCAGAACATGTTTCACCATATTTGTTATTAAAAGGCTTGATATACATTGCATACACTCATATTGAGTTACTTTATGCATATTTTTGCGTCCTTAATTTATTTTTTTGCTTTTGCCCACATATATAATTTTTGCTATCAAATTTCTGTAGTCCTTACATGTATCGCTATCTACAGACAAAAGTAGCACCGTGACATGCCATTTTTTTTGCCAATTTTTTGCTTGCATTTTGTTTCAAATGCCAATATCTTTATTCACACCAAAAAACCCAGAGATTTATAAATTCTCTTGACCGAACGTCTTTAATAATACCACCTTGTGCTGATTCGAGTCTGGCAATATAAAGTTTGAGTACGTGCACAGCATCAGGACCATATATAAGACAGGGTACAAATAGCTTTCCAAAGATACACTCTAAGATCAGTTTGGAGTCCGAGGTAAGTCATACCTACACTACAAAGACCAAACATTATTCAATGATCAAGTAGTGCATGCATGGATAATATCAATGAGAAAGGTAATAATATATGATATCTGGAAATGGAGTCCATTGTCCACTTTACGATAAATGTCAAAGTGAGAAACAGCTGTGACAGATTGAAGTGTTGAAATCAGAGTGTGTATAATCTCTTTCTTAAAAAAATATATCGCTTCGGGAATATGAAAAGCTAGTGCGCACTACAACGCTCACTACCCCAAGAAAATAAATTGTAATACAAACAGTCGCCGTTTGTGCAATATGAGATTGCAGTCCTTGTATCTTGAACACGAGACAATCCGTAAGCAGAACAAGAGGTAAAAGGTAAAAGTCAATTATTACCTTTGTACTTCTACTTTGTGTTGACTTTGTGTGGGTGTAATGGAGTTTGTAGCCCATGGGATGATTATTAACAATACAAGTCTTCGTGTTCTTAAGAATGAGTTGCAAAGAAAAGCTGATGAGCATATGGCTCGCAACAGAAAGAAAATAATATCAGTTACTGGAGTCTAGAACCATACGTATCTAGATCTTTCTTGAACAACCAAAATGTATATTCTCTTAGCATTATGATGATGCTATTTTCAAGTAACCATGTCAATTGTCGAATAATTAATGGGGATGCTAACAAATAAAGTAGGATCTTCTATAATAAATGCCACGGCATACTTGTTTCATTGGTGAGGAAAAGCATGGGGTCTAATATTATATCTTAAGGCTGGACTTTCGACAAGTTTCAACTCTGATGCTACCTATTGTCAAATTTTATATTTGATTGCTTTTGTCCCTGTATCACGGGAAATTATGATGATGTGGCCTGCGATATGGATTCTGTAGTTTCTGTCATGCCTACCAGAAGGCGGGTTTATGCGATGAAGGTGGAGGAGCTCATGCTTGCAAGAAATGTGTGAGCTCCGCAGTTGTGGCATGCATTGTGATTAACTATTAAGACAGATGTACGGTTCGGATCTGCAGGACTGAAGACCACTGTAAAGTGTAAGTCTTATAAAATGATGCCATGTATACGCGTTCCTAAGTGCACGTTTGGCTTAAAAGAGTATTCTGCCTGACCAGACTCAAAGCGCTTCATAAATCTATTTGTTCCACTTTGTTTGCCCTATATTCGTGCGTTGCATGATATGTAACCTATATCAAAATTCGGGACTCATTTTTGTTGTTGTTGATGTGCATATATAATGCGCAAGGTGAGTTTCCATATCCGTCAGATGCCATCGGATTTATATATTCTCCCCACCCTGTGGGATAGACCATTTACTAGAAGTCAGTTTATTCTTTATTACTTACTCGTGCTCTTAGGAACGCGTATACATGGGTGTACGGTTGGCTGAGCGGTAACACGCTCGCCTTTCACCTCTGCGACCCGGGTTCGATTCTCGTCCTGGGCAGCATGTGGAAAAAGTTCCTACCACTTTAACCGTACACGGTGGTTTTCTCCGAGTTCTTCGGTTTCCTCCACTAGTCAAGGTAGGAAGTATACGCCAACATTTGTGCCATGGAGAGTGACTCGATAAGTCAATGCTTGACTTCTTTCACAATCCATGTAAAACAAATGTGTCTATACTTTTACTAATTGGTAAAATTTGTGCTACAGTTACAGCGATGTTACTTACGAATAATAGCTTCCGAGACCGTGTTCCCCACTCCTTACTACTTAAGATTTTGCATTCCAACAACCGCGACTTCTGCGCGTCATATCCTAGCCTCTATAGACAATCATAAATTATTAGCGTCCAAGACGAGTTGTATTCTTCAAGCACTTGTACTGCCGTAAATCATCTCGTGACTCCATTTCGATCCTGACCTAAGTATTTAGAAACTTGTATTAATTATTGATATGGATAAGAATACTTTCTTTCACGTGCGTTATGCTAGAAATTTTCTGGTCCATAGATAAAAACGGGGTAAGTAGGTCACCGGCGAGCCCTACTGGGAACGTACTCCTTATTGTTCCATTCCTCTTCGCTGAGCCGTTCCTCCGGAATAACCCTGTAAAGTTACCTCTCTTGTCCGTTTCATCAAAGGGGGAAATCGAGCTCCAAAGGCTTTGGAAGACAATAAATTGACTGTGGAGCTTTATAGCTTGGCCGAATTAGGTTAAGTCTTATTGTACTTGAAGGATTACATGAGTCTGGACATTCTCACAGGCTGTCACTCAAACAATCACACTGAGATGAGCTTTATGGCCTTTGAAGTGGCGATATCATAGTCTTATGCGGCATCAGAAACTAATTGGACTAATGGTTCTGCCCTGTGATGTCATGTGGGGGTGGAACTTTTCTCGCTGCCCAGGACTTAATCCAGAGCAACCTGGCCGTCGATGCAGGTGGGAGGTACAAACTGCCCCAGCAACGAATTATCAATGGAGTGTACAATCAGCAAAATGGAAAACTTTGCAGAATTCTGTGACTTGTGGGCCTTGGCGATGTTAAACTGAATGAAGATGTACAGATTCCGTGATCGTGGATGGGATCACAGAATCGGTAAATTAAAACGGAAACATACATTTCTGTACAAAATAGAATCTTCCGACCCTGTTTTCAAAAGTTACCATACCCGAATCCGCTTTTTAAAATAATGTATTCTCAGAAAGCAGAAATAAAACAAGCCAGAAAAACTTCAATTTACGCGAAAGATAACGATGTGTGCGTAAGCCGGGCTATGAATAAACAACGATAGTCAATAAATGGCGTGAGACTACGTGTCAAGCATTTTAAGATTTAATACGATTGTGTGCAAACTTGGCTACATTTGATCATGATCAGCCCACTTCGTTATTTTCATCCATGCATATTTGCAGTGCTGAAAACATGTAGCCGCGATTCACTTTGATATGAAAAGCAAATGTTACTTTGGCTTTCTGAGACTGTGTCACAATGTATTGCGTCATGTTCAAAATGACGCTCACCAACACGTGTGTGTTTTGCCAGCTAGGGTATTGTATTACATTTTGCATTTGAAACTGACGATGATAACTGCTTCAGACACAACAGACCACGCAGATTATAGTTAAGAGTGTAAGCCTTGTTTTCAAAATATTTTAACGCTCATTTGCCCAGGTAACTCGGAGGGCGGACACCTGTAATCTGGCGAAATGTTACAAAAATGATCACCGAACAACCGCACCGAACAATGCTGTGTTTGAGTCGACTTCACTGCAAAATACCAGGCCAAATGAATATCTGCCATGCTAAGATCCGAACTCTTTCACAAAACAAACGTGCCGATATCAAAACTTCCTTAGCCGGGTCTAAAGACATCATAAAACTGTCGGAAACCTTTCTTATGCCTGATCAGGGTAGCGATGGTCTCAGAAAGTCCGGCTTCCACTCTATCATGCGGCGTGTTGGTGGGATTGTTGGAGTCTGTTTCTTACGCTCAAGCTGTTAAACGTCGCCTCTATTTGGAAAGTCCAAACCTCGAGCCAATGTGTATGGAGATTCAGCTACATGGCAATCGTTTGGTAACAGTTGTTTACCGACCTGGAGATTCGGGTGTCCTATTTTGGGACGACCTCCAACTGAACTTCGATCTTATTTCTAGTGATACCGACTGCACTAGTTTTATGATTGTACGCGATTTTAATGCTGGCCCAAAAGCACATCAGGTAAGAAACTGTGTAACTTTATCCTTCACAATAATTTAAAACCCCATATTTCAGAACCAACTAGAGTGACAGACCAGGGGTTATCATGTCTGGATCAGATAATTAGAAGCATGCCCCAGTTGGTTGAATCAACGACTGTGGTGCCAACTAAGGGACAAAGTGACCACGGCACAGTCGCGGCCACAGTCACCCGGACTCGGTAGTCCAGACGAAATGATGACACGTTTGCTGACCTTGGCTTCTTGGATGACTTTGGCAAGGTTATAAAGTCCGTCAGCGACTTCTTGTGGGTCCTTTTCCTTCACATCATTTGTTATCAGGTGTACAATTGTCGTGTCATAAGTGTCCTTCGTATTTTCTACCAGTTTTGTCGCTTGGTGAATCGTTGATGCCGTTCGATGAGATTGCACCGTTCATGTATGCCGCCATGTTGAAAGACGTGTGGTTCCGACAGGTGGCATATGTGTGCTTTGATTTATACTCTTAAGAATATAAAAGAGGTCAACGCCATCGGTTTATCATAGGCTGCTCCAAACATTAGTTCGTATAGAAAATATTGGTGCCACATAGGATGTTTAAAGCGCGGGCAGGATACGTACAAGTAAGACTGAACAGTCACACAAAAAGGGAAATATGAAGGTAATAAAAAGCCAGAGAGGTGCGAAAAGTGTGTCTGGTATTTTGGTGTCAAATAGCTCTATGAAGGGACAATGGAAAAAGGGAGCAATGTGAATCCACAATGCCATGGCGTACGTCTCACGCGCAGCTCTCTGAATCCGACAAGGCCGGAATCATCGGCATGCTGGAGGCTGCCCTTTCCCAGCATGAGGCTGCCAGGCCACTGGGGTGGCCTTTTTTCTCGATTAGCATAATCTTCTTTAAAAAAAAATTGTTTCAATGTCGTGATACCGGAAGATAAACTGAATGTTTCCTGCAGGCAACCGAGTGCCAATCAATGAGATTGCACCTTTCATAATGAATCGGGCTCTAATTTTATACATGGATCCTATTTTCACCTTCAATGCAGCCGTCAAAAGATTATTAGGGTGGAAAGAAAAGCCTGTAGACGGAATCTCTCTGTGTAGCTTTAATATTCAAACTGACCAGTTAGCAGAGTTGCAGGTGCTTTTTGTGAATAACAGTATACAGTAAAAGTACATTTCAGAATAGAAAGAAGTACCTGTTGATACATTTTTCTTTCCTGAATTGCTGCTACATTTAAAATTACTGTTTATCAGAGTTACGACATGATTTTTCTGGTGTTGTAAATTATACAATGACAATTATAATTCATCAAGCAAAACGAGATCATGATGAAGTTGAACATACACAGTTGTACATAAACAACCGGCTTAATGTGCTTACTAAAGACCAACGGACAAGATACTGTTTATATTTACTCATCTTATAAATTCCGGCACATTTGACTTTTAACTAATTCAATCTCAAAAAAAGGTACCGTGCATTAAAACCGGTTACAAGGTATGACTTCCTACAGCAACAATGAGCCGTCTATGGGAACCTATTTTTCATATCACACCCTCAAATCGAAGGTGTTCTGAAGTCAAGTGGAATAGTCCCAGCGATGAAGATAAACTCTATATTCACGAGCCTTCAAAATTAATTAAGCAATACGTAGGAGTGTTTTTTTTATTTGTTTGTCCGTTCGTTTGTTCCTCCGTTCGTTTATTCATCCATTTTGGGGTTCGGGGGCTATTGCAAGGCACATTTGCTTCTCAAATTAGGGATTGCCGATGTTACTGTTTTACTAAAAGCAACAAACGCATGTGGCTGTGTCCCGTTGCTCCCAAATATGCCAATGGCTTCAGTAAACGCTTTCCCGTAAATAGCTTGATCCCATGGTATCGTGGTGGTTGACATTTATGTACTTGTGAAAATCAACTGCACTTTCTTTTTGCCGTTCCACTTCCTTTCTTATTGGTCCACTCAGAATAAACTGTGGGGAACTGTGGGGGCATTTAGAATCACTCTAGCCCGTGCATCCGTCCGTGCGTCCGTCCAAAAGTCCTGAAATTTTACACATTTAGCAGTATCTGATGTGCCCCGGGGTTTTATTTGTCAATGCGTGCGCCGTTGCGTCCGCCTCACACTGCTGACACTAAAACTTGCCGTTGCCAAATGTCACATTTATGTCAAGCTTATACAAATAAAAACCAGCATACACAGATGCGAACGTGTGGGTTTGTTTGTTCGTATGTCCATCTGAAACCACCGACATACTAAACATTAACATTGTTTGACGTTAGACGCGCATTGTGCTGCGGGTATTTCCAAACGTATTGGAGCTGGCTGCCGTTACAGCCATCCGTCAACGTCCTTAGAGTTGTAATGGCCATAAGTGCAGTGAGAGTCAGGCATAGTGTGCTATGGACAGCTTTCCAGTTTTACTCAAAACTCCGAGGGAAAAAAAAACCCAAACCCCCAAAAACCCACAAAAAAACACAAAACAAACAAAGAAACCCAAACAAACAAATGAGAAAGAGAGAGAGAGAGAGAGAGAGAGAGAGAGAAACAAAACAAAACAAAACAAAACAAAAAAAAAAACAAAAAAAACAAAAGGAACCCCTCCTCCTTAAAACCTACAAAAACACAACCCCCGCCCCTCCCAAACACCTTTCCCCTAAATTGCACCTTTTGTGATTTATCATAGCTACGGGTACAAACATGTTTTTATTCTTAAGTTCTAATGGTATAAAACCGTATAATGTAGAAACCTGTAATATATGTGATATGCCAAATGCTTAATAAAAGCAGAAATTACATTCCTTGCTTTGGTGATGTCTTTCCTTCAGGTTGATGTGTTTCATGCCATCAAATCACTTCAGGCCCGTTTGAATCACATGATCAAATGTCTGATGTTAGGACAAAATTGGATGGTAAGTGATCCGATGAAATGATTAATTATTTTACCATTTTAAACATTCAATTCCTGTTGGATTTAATCTTATTATATCATAAACACTTAGTAATATTATCATATCGGATTGGAAGTTATTTAATCGTATGTTCAATCATATAACTATCTGTCAAAATACTTCCGGCAATTTGAAGCTTGATTTTTAGCTAGTTTCTGCAGAATGATTGTATTTTATCACAGTATCAAATATACCTATCGTCACTTCTTTTAATCACATTTCTTTTCCAGATGTCAAAACATCATGAAATGGAGCAGTCACCCACTAAGCCATGGGTTGTGTGTTCTCACAGTCTCCGGGTGGCCGAAGGATTCAATTTGCCAGGCAACTTTCCCACAAGGATTGAAAAAGTGTGTAACGTGATATGGGACAACGAACTAACCAATACGGAAGAAGAACTGTGTAAAATTGAGGCATTTGTCCCAGGATATAATGGTTTCTATGGGGAAAAAATTTTATCGAAATTTCCCAACCTTAAATGTGTGTCGATTCCTTCAAAAGGTTTTGAACACGTGGACGCGAAATATTTACAAGACAGAGGGATCGCAGTGGGCTATGCAGAGGAATCAATGAGCGAAGGGCTCGCAGAGTTTGTTCTCACGTTACTCCTTGCGTCAGCTAGGTATATACATGATGGTAAGATTTTTTAATAGGGCAGTAAAATGTGTAATAATCGGTTGAACGCCTTTTTATCATTGACTAACTCTAACTAGCTAAACACTGTGAAGAACACCCTAAAATTAATCGAATGCGAAGATATTTGGAACAGTTGTGGCGATGAATTTGGAGACCTTTCGGCAAATATTATACGAATATTATAACAGGAGAAATTTCTCATTCAATGGCACAGTGACGTTTCTATACAGTCTTTTCCAGACAAAAAATTAAGAACATATTCAAAATTTAAATCATAGTTTCAAATGGAAAATTACTTACTGGTATTGAAGAATATAGATGGAAAAAGAAACTTAACCCGATTAAGATTCAGTGCACATAATTTAAATAATGAAAAAGGGAGACGCAAAAGGTCAGTTATCGTACCAGTAGATGACAGAGTATGTGATTTATATTTTGAATTGGAAGACGAATTTCATCACATTTTAATTTGTCAAAAGTTCTGTGAAGCCAGGAAACAACTTATTGATAACGTGTCAGAATTTCTAGCTGATTTTGAATTCTTAACTCCGGAAGATAAATATACTAAGTTAATAAAATGTAATGGCGTGGAAGTAATTTGGAATTTGGGAAAATTTATAACAGAAACTGTAAAAATCAGAGAAAGTTGTGATGCAAATTCATCCTATTCTTTTGGTTAAACTCGTACACATATGTTTGTATGATTTTTTTATTCAATTCTCATTATCATCTTCATCTGTATGTGCTTGTAAGTATTGTTTATGCTCCCAACAGGGTTGTGGATGGGGGATCTTTATGATGTAGACTATGTTTGTACTGTTTTGGTTTTTTTTTAAGCCCAACAAAATACCATGGATATGTATGAAATGGTGCAGTTGCATTAAAGGTCATTCATTCATTCATTCATACGGTTACTTCATGAAAATGAATCCGAAAATTTCACCGTTCTATTCTTTCTATTTCATGTAAATTGTAAAAAAAATAATAATAATGGTTTGTTAATGGCAAAAAAGTAATAGTCATTGGTAGCAATATTGCTCCGCTTTCGAGTATTTTCAGTCATATTCGACCAGAAAGGGAACAAAGGAAGACGTTCTGTGTCAATTAACATCAGATTTTACACGGTAATTTATGCTGTAGGAATTGCCTTATGGAAAGGAGATTTTCAGACTGACAGATTCCCCGTGTACGGGCAAACTATCAATGGAAAGACGCTTGGTAGGTGCGAGTTTATTTACCAATAGACTTCAATTACGCATACGTAAAATCGAACGTCGCTGTGTAGCACTCATCTATATATTGTAAATTCACTTATGTCTTTATCTTCACTGATTTTGATGATGCACAAAACCGTGAGCACAGAAATACAAAGTAAAAGTATATTAATATAAATTGGAAAGAAATTGTCCAAAATAGGAAAATTGAAATTGAAGTGAAATGCCTGAAATGCAAAAACTGTGAAAATATATGTGAACGTTTACAGCATTTCATCTACTCGAAAATATCCCTGAGTGATGTGTAAAAGAAAGAAAAGAAAAAGAAATCTAAAGAGGAGAAGAAGGGAAAAAATCACCGAAACTTCTTCTGTAAATTAATTTGAGATGAACGTGAAAGTATAGCAATGAGTTTATGCTACCATTTAGATAGTAAGTTTTGTGTATATGTGGAATTCGTTACATTTTTGCTGTGAAAGATGAATATACACAGATACATGAAAAAGTTATACAATTTTATCAAGTGGCAATTGACAGCTACAACTACCTGTACTTGCACTTGCTTCAAAGGGGCGTAGCCCTGCATTTTGCCTGCTGTCATACTGCAGATATGGGGTTGGTGCCGAAGGTTGCCGGTTCGAGACCTGGCCCTTTCGTGGTCACAACACAAATGCAGTAACAGTCTTTATTTTCGATACTACAAAGTAGTTGGGCACACATTTTGAAAGCCCTGATCAACTGTCCCATACATACAATTATCCAAATGTTCATTCATTCAAGATTTATTTCTTTTTTCATTCATTAGTATGCAAGCTAAGGATGCCCGCACATATTTTTAACTTAACGTGAATATGATAAATATTGTTCTTTGCTGCAAGGCAGGAAAGGTTGTAGTTTAGATCCTGTATTGACGGCATCATGGCATCTTTTAATTATGAGTGGAAGGTAACATCTGCCGTCTGGCAAAGAGATGCTGAAATTAGCCATTTTGTAGAAAGGCCTGGCAAAACCAGAAAGTTTTGCTCTCGCCACTTCTCGTCACATCAAATTTTACGAGATTTTTTGTTTTTTATGTTAAAGTTGGCAACAAGTCTCTCTGTTACGCTTTAACATGCGCGACCACCCGCTCATACTGTACTTGACATGCATTCCTGTGTGTCCACTGTGTACGCTCGAACATTTAATTGTTGGTTGAATGTGACAGTAATGGGCAACAAAAAGTAAAGAAAATCCACAGTATAAGGGGCTTTTTTATGGGCATAATGAAGAGAGGTGGACATTCAAAGCTATTGGTGTCTGCCGACTGGCTAAATTGATACGGCATTTTTATTTCGATGTAACTTGCTTTTTGATGCTTAGGATCATTCGTTATATCCTGGAGTTACACAATTGTGGACAAAAAATGGCTTTGTCTGACACTGTATCAAGCACAAAATCATTCCTACGTAGATACAATTCACTGATGTCTTATGGTGCACCTGCAGGAATTGTTGGAATGGGCTCTATTGGGAAATTTGTGGCAAAGAAGGCATCTGGATTTGACATGAAGATTATCTACCACAATAGAAGACGGAGGTAAAGTAAACGGTGAAACAGCTTTCGTTTGGTACTTTAACTAAGCACAAAACCAAATATTGTCGTTTATTTTCTCAGATTTAATGAAGCTCTGAAGATACATTCGAGTAACGAAAAACGAAGAGTAGTGGCATGCAACTCATGGGGGCTTTGTAGAGGTTTGTACCACGCCATTTATGATATGTACATCAAAATGGATGTCACCTATTCTTCACATTTGACACTAAACTCCAGACCAAAACAGCGTTATCATAAAGACTTTTTTTCAGCTGGTGCAAGTGCATAATAAAAATTGTCCATTTTTCGACATAATCTTTTAAGTCAAAATCGTCTTAAACTCCATTTCGATAAACTTTTGTTTTTGAGATTACAATAATTAAAAACGACATTATGTCATCTTTTTTTGTGAAAGCCGAGGCTGAATAGGTATGACTACACATGGGGAGCTGAAACCACATTTTTTTTGTTTTGGTAGGTGTGGAGGACCGGCGGATATTTTGTCTGTTGACTTTTTGCTCATGAACAATTCAAATATGTTGAGTACTGCACTGCACGCATAATCACGTCCCCTTTCTCGACCTCTTTCCATATATAGTGTTCCCAGAAAACGAAAATATTTCGATGTCCTACAAGTACTTGATACGAGTAAACAACATAAGAGCAAATCTAAAATGTACTGATTCGATTCCCAAAAGATTAGTTGATGTTGCAAAAGTTGAGTCTCGAAGAAAATTGTTGAACATTATGCACACAATGAACAGGTTGGATATGAGTTTGTGGCCAGTTTACTGTCTGCCCATTGCAATCAGTATGTGCCATGAGGTGATCACAGGAAGCATTCCTTCTTCAGAATCTTTCCATCATAAAAAAGCTTTATTAACCTATTTTGCCGTCGCGTGACAAATAAACGTAATAACGCGTCCTTGTATAGGCAACAACTTCGTCGCATATTTCCTCTCCCAGTTGTCATGAGGTTTCTTTGAAGAACTGAACTTGACTTGGGGCGTCTTCTTACAGGTGTATTCAAGGTTTTCTGACACATGTGTTAAACTTCAACCGGTATCAAGGGAACTATGTATGAAATGTAAACTCGGGAATGCTTGGGCTGCAGCAAATCTCTTCGTAGCATTAACGCTCTCAGTGCCAATTGCGACTTACGTCAAACTACCAACAATAAACTTCTCTCAATTGTAATATGGATACCATTTTCGTGTTGCTTGTGCAAAGACCTTTCATGGAAGTATCAGCATTCCTGTAGTTCCAGAAAATATAATGGTCCGGATCAACAGCTTTCCTCGGCGTGCTTTGGGCGCCCAAAACGCGTCGAGGAAAGCTGTTGCCTCAGTTCAAAATGGAGCACTAAAAGCGCTAACTGACCATGATTAACTTAAACTTACAGTTGAACATATACATATGTTTCGTTTGTGAGGTAGCTAGTGATAATAATTCTACAAATTGCTGAGGATTTTTTTTTCTGAGATCAACCTGAGCTTGCGTTTTTTGTGATGCTAGACACTTTTGAACGTATCATTGAAATGCAAACACCAGTGGAAAAAACTTCAAGGAATGCAGTCATCTGTGGTGTTTGATCCTGAAGTTGAAATTGCTTTTATCTGTTCAAAATATAATGATATTAAGAAGAATTTACATGAAGCAGCGATTCATAGAGGTCGGTTTACTCTGTCGAATGTTCTGGATGGTTCAACTGACAGTGTATGCTCCAATATTGATTTTGACATCGGATGATCGATCTTTTCAGTGGGACAGGATTGTTGTTTTACGCAGATTTTTTAAATGTGCATTTTCATGCGATAATCGATATCCATTTTTTCTATAAGTTTTAGTTCGGAGCTTATCTGACTGTCCCGTCTCCATCGTGATCGTCCAATAACAATTAATAAGCGAAAGTTACTCATGTGTTTTTAAGATTTTAACTCTGATTGTACCTGTCGGTATTTGTGAGCATTTCTAGCTGCATCTGGGTTATTTGTCACGAAACCTCGAAGCGGCCTTTTCTTCTCGGCATTCCTTGAAAGCTACGCCACAAGCAAAACGTCCCCGGTATTTGTGAGCATTTCGGGCCGTTTCTCGGCACCAGCATGAAGGCCTCTTGGCCGAGAAACGTCGAGAAATGCTCAAAAAAGCCCAGGTGTAAATGCGTTTGAAAGGTGTATGGAAATTCTTGGCCGAAATGCTTATAAAAGTCGAAGCATTAAGATTGGACTCCTGGGCAATTTTTGACAAACTTGCCGATAATTGGCAAGACTTCCCAGAAAAAGCCAAGAAAACTTTGAGATAGTGTCCTTTTCTCCGTGTTATGGATATCCTGGTGACTTGTCTGAAACATGGTGAGACCATTGTTATTGTTTGTAATCAATTACTTGTTATCGATGGAGTTCAAGTACCGCTATGCAGAGACACGCAAGTATCGGCAGGGAAATGGAGACCCCCCCCCCCCGCTTAAAAAAAAAACAAAAAAAAACCTTGTATCTTTTCTTTAACGTCCTGATATTGAAAGCGCCACTTGCGAAAGTTTGTGGATCGAAATAAAAACGCGCCTTACTAACTGCTTTCGCCTCAGTCCCGTCCACCTGGCCAATCAGCTGGAGGCAGAAAGAACCTTCATGGGCACTTGTGCAATTCATTACCCAATGCCGCAGAAATTTATCCTATTGTTTTAATAATTTTGGGCAACTTTAACTATCATTTTGTTGGATAAAATTGAATTCGTGGCAGTGAGGTCACAATTCATTCATTGAAATGCATGTCTAATTATAACATGCTAGTATTCAACTCACAAAACAACCTACAACACACTCAATTCACAGGATCAATAAAGAGTACTTATATAATAATTGCCTTTATTTGCTTATATATGTGTGAGTTCCCGATTTATTTTTGTGGTTTTTTGGTTTTAAATTTATCACAGGCCACAAGAGGAGGAAAAGACATTAAAAGCCACGTACCATCCTACACTTTTGGGCTTGTTGAGGGAATCCGATTTTGTGGTACTTATCGTGCCACTCTCTCCTGATACCACGAAGATGATAGGCGAGGAACAATTCAGACAAATGAAATCTACTGCCACACTTATAAACATAGGACGAGGTAGGGACCGATCTGAAGTCCTGTTTAATTCATATTCTCCAACTTCAGATATTCTTTATGTGATTTATTCTCATGTATCTGTAAATTATTAAATTGTTTGTTCTTCCTACATTTGAATTAAAGGTGCAAAGTATTTTCGGTTTCTAAACAAGATAATGAGATAATGGTCATTGGGCTTTAAATCCATGTCACAGAATATCCGAAACTGAGGGCATATTTCTGCTGCACGTGTATATCATCAGATGGAATTACGTGATTCTTGATTTTACTCTTTCGGTCTCCAAGAACATTATTCCCTCACACAAAAAAAAAACAAAACAAAACAAAACAAAACAAAAAAAAAAAACAAAACAAAAAAAAAAAAAACAAAAAAACAACTAACCGTTGATACATTTCCGGATCTGTATCCATAGTGTGCAAATTAAGACATAATCTTGTTATATCAAATATTTGTTTAAAACAAATCGAAATGGACTGAGTGTATATATTTTGCTGCAGTAATGCACAACAATTGTCAGATTGTTATAATGATATGGATCAAAGCTCAAGAACCTCGCAAGCATTGAAATGGTTTTCGTGATTATGTTTTGAACCAATGTTGCAGCGAAGTGCATCCGTGTAAAGAAATACATTTCATAACCTAGTTTATCAGTTAAACAATAATTCGACACCTCCTGGCTCGATAGGCAACTTTACGCATAAGTCACAACCAGCACGCTTTGCATATTTCGAAAACAGGAGGACTGGTAGATCAAGACGCTTTGGTCCATGCACTCCGCACCAAACAGATAAGAGCAGCAG
Organism: Hermodice carunculata; assembly: GCA_964020975.1. NCBI lineage: Eukaryota > Metazoa > Annelida > Polychaeta > Eunicida > Amphinomidae > Hermodice > Hermodice carunculata. Next base: position 71,116,494 of record OZ026618.1, read on the forward strand.
CATTGGACACAACCACACCTGAGCCCTTACCACGTGATCACCCATTGTTGCACATGCAAAACGTCATTGTGACGCCTCATATGGCAATGGCAACAGAGGAAACAAAAGACAAATTAGATGACTATACCATAGCTAACTTGATGGCTGGATTACGAGGAGAACCCTTGCCGTACCCTCTGATGTAAGTTTTTATAAGGGAAGTATAATTGTTGTTGAAGACGCTAAACATTTTCTACCCAACCAACTTGTGTCACACAATCGTTGTGTGCACACTAACAACTTGGACATTAAACATGCTGACGCAAGTGGCAGGGACACAGGTGAACTCGACAGTTGGCCCAACAAATATCCTTCATCAGAGGCAAGCTGGGTCAGATGACGAACTTTCTCGATAGAGAAACGAAGTCGCACAATTGTGGTTATTCATCGGAAGACTCAGCAGTTTTTTTATTTGCACGTTGGCTGAAATGCGCTCGTGTAACGAGGAAAGGTGACCTCTGATGGCATAATTTTGATAGAAAATCAACACTGAAGACATTTACAAGACTGGGCACTTCCCGCTAGATTTATTTGGGCAGATGTTATACCTTGACGTTACAACTCTTATAGTTTCATGGCGAAAATCTACAGCCAAAATGTGCATTGTGACATGTGAGACAGTACGGTGCTGCAAAGTTTAAATAGAAATAGTTACGAACATTAGTATTATACAATTTATTATTTTCAACATATAGTCTCGTTTTATGCATAAGCACCCTTCCCCCCTCCAAAAAAAAAAAAAAGGAAAAGAAAATTATCGAATCGACGACTTTCTCTGATTGTAATAGATATAAATTTTATGAGTAGAATGCAAAATGCCGGTTCTAGTGAAGTTTTCAGGAGATGGATACTGTTGATACCTCTGAAGTTAAAACGATTAACACAATAATTAGCATCATAATTAACGGGATGATGAACGAATTATATAGGATCACTTGCCCATACATGATTATGGTGTCATGATGATCAGCGCCAGTGGTATGGACGCTAATCCTCTTATACATACTCGGGTACGACATAGTCCCTTATTTTATCAATATACGGTCTATGCATAAGTTCACCAAGCGGGAAAAGCCCGGCAGTTGTCCCATTACGAAAGCGGGGCATGCGGGCTGATTTTTTGCTACCAGATGGCGCGCTGTGCACCTTCTCAAAAGTGGTCGCAATAATGTATGATGGCGGACACTGATCTCGTTCGTGTCAACATGAACAGAAAAGCAGGAAATGGACCAAATACAGGAGGTGTAGAGATGTCTACTATTGTAGATCGGTGGCAGAGTGATTACGGCAAGCATTGATAGTTAGAACGTTGAATGACAAGGCAAATTATCATGGTAAACTACCAGTGACAGTTGTGTAGAGGGCTGTAATTTTGATACCAGCAAGAAACGTCAAACTGGCAAATAATAAAAATAAAAGTGCCGCTTTATTCCTTCCATTACCTGATATTCCTTTGTCTTTCAAATACTTTTTCAGCCACTCTAGATTCTGGTTTTTGAAGAAATCATCGTCCGTGTTTCACTGCTCGTTACTTGGTGTATTCAGTAGCGCTGTAGCCTGTGCGGTAAGACTGAGTGGCCCGCAAATTATCCAGAAACCTGTGCGCGCCTGGCTCTGAATTTGGAATCTCCGCTGGGGTTTCCCCGCTTGGTGAACTTATGCACAGACCGTATAGTAAGGAGACAGGGGTCTATTTCGACTTGCACCCACTTAAAGGGGCCCGCCATTTTACAGACATCACTTACTTATAAACTCCTCCTCCTCCTCCTCCTCCTCCTCCTCCTCCTCCTCCTCTTTATAAGTAGGCCCCTGAGCCACAGTAGTCTGTCTTTGCAAGAAACAAGGCTATTGAATAAATGAAGATGTCATATGCTTGTAACATTTGTGACAGCAGATTTACTCGGCCTGACATCCCTAGCAGGCACCTGAAAGGTGCATATCGAAACACAGATGCAGCATCTATTCTAGTCACCAGCTACCTTTTTTAAGAACCATTCTCCACCCAAAAAGGGACAAGAGGCCTATTTCAGAAGGACATATGACAGAGACATCGAATTTTGCATTCACAAATACATTCACCATGGTTGTGGCAGCGTCAGGTGGATTTGGCAAGACCTCATTTGTAAGATTTATGTTAGAACAAGCTGTTCACATCATTAAGCCACCGCCTAAAAAAGAAAAAAAAAGTTATGGTGCTGTAGCCAACCAATGTTTAAGCAAATGAAAAGATCCATACCCATGGAAATGAAAAGATCCATACCCATGGTATACCTCCAAACTTGGAAGATGACAGTCCTCTCGATTTGAGAGTGAGGTATATTATAGTGTTTGATGACCTCATGAACGATGTGCTTAGAGACCCTCGAATTGCTGATTTGTTTACCAAAGAAAACTGTCACCGCAACTTGGGTGTCATCGTACTCATGCAACATTTCTACCAACCACACACGCCGGCCATGCGGTCAACGGTCTATTCCAATATATGTGAAAAAAAGGTGTTATAACTCCCATCAATCTGCGCGTGTACCTGTCTCTATTACTCTTTCCGGTGCTATATCCTGCGCATGCTAGTGACGTCATCCATTATCCTCATTAGCCTCCACGACAAAAGTGTCCCAGAACCGGCAATTTACATTCTACACTTAAAGTTTCCCTTTGTGTTTTCACATTGTAATCTACATTTGGCATCAAGAGATCAGTTTTGAGAAAGAGACAACAATGAAAAAAATGGGCCATTTTTACGGATGAATACATATATGTTGCTAATCTAACATACCCATCCCCGCCTGTTCTTCGCCTCAAGTGTAGCAGAGATCATAGGGAGCTTGTCTGAATTGCAGATAAACAAAAGTGTGGCATTTGCCAAAAATGATGAGAAAACCGTGTTTCGCAGCAGCCAGAAAAACGGGTCGGTCAGAATAATCGTCGGGATTTTTATACTCTCATTCAGATATAAGAGAAATATCATACCCCAACAATGCAAAAAGGGCAAATAATTGAGTTTTTTTCTGCTTTTGTAAATTTATCTTTATTTTTTGGGAAAATATCTATTTGAATTTTACTCACAGGTTTGTTTATTCAATGATAATATTCTGTTAATACTGTACAGAACATCACATGATGCGCATAATGTGTAATTCCTTAATTATATTTTTTAATTACAATAAATTTAGTTTTTAACGATTTTATGGAACATGAATTAGAGTAATCTGTCTTTATCTATCTATCTATCTATCTATCTATCTATCTATCCATCTATCTATCTATCTATCTATCTATCTATCTATCTATCTATCTATCTATCTATCTATCTATCTATCTATCTATCTATCTATCTATCTATCTATCGTTCTACCTTTCTATCTATCTATCTATCTGTCTGTCTGTCTGTCTGTCCGTCCGTCTATCCATCCATCCATCCATCCATTCATCCATCCATCCATCTATCTATCTATCTATCTTTCTATCTATCTATCTATCTATCTATCTATCTATCTATCTATCTATCTATCTATCTATCTATCTATCTATCTATCTATCTATCTATCTATCTATCTATCTATCTATCTATCTATCTATCTCTGAATGCTTTTCCTAGGGGTCAAATTTAGGTCCCTATCATAGCCAAAACATTTTATATTCAAGTTTATGCATTTTGGACATTTTGAGTTAATAGTATCTTACTTAGGAATTTTCTCCAAAAAACTGAGTGGAGTTTCAGAGGATTTTTATCTTGAAAATTATTTAAAAAATAAAAGTACTAGATAAATTACCCTTCCCTTATATTAAACATAAAAAGTAGTTAGTTTTCATATGAACACATTCATATATTGTAAAATAGTTCTTACTCATCCAATAAATTTTGGTGCGTCATTTTTGTTTTTGCCGTTGACATAAATGAATCTTTCAATAACATTACTGAACCGATACAAGGTATGTTTTGGAAAGTAACCTAGTTTAACACTTTCCAGTCTGAGTCAACAGCTTTCCTCGGGGCACTTTCCGCGCAATGCGCGGAAAGTGCCCCGAGGAAAGCTGTTGACTTCCCGCTAGTGGTAGATATGACATGTTGGTATTCGTTGGAAACGTCTTTCCATGAGGAATTAAAATATGAAATCGTAATATAAATATTTTATAACCTGTGTGAGTCCGCATATATGCGGACTCAGACTGGAAAGTGTTAAAATGTGAATAACAGATGTGTAGCTCATGAACATAAATTCGATCTTTGTGCAATGCTGGCAAGTTTTATTGCTCTTATAGTTGATTACATGTAGAGCCAATTTTTTTTTGTTTTTGAATAACACTTTAAAATTTACGTTTCAAACAATACAAATAGTGCTTCGGCCGTTTACAAAGTGTGGTTAGAAATGAAGCGGGCAAAATAATAGTCCGAAGATGTATAACACAATGTTGATTGGCTTTATGGTTTCTTCACTGCTAGCGAGTAAGTTTTGGTTCACATCATTGATCACGCTTTTACTATCTATAACTTTGATGTCCCGCTACAACTTATGCACTGCATGTCAGCTACAACAAGATAGTTCATAGAACCATCTGCCTTACCTCTCCAGTGGCATCGTTTATAATACATTATATTTGTATTTCATTAAATAAACCATCAATCACTCTAACTTAATCTTAGTAGCCCCATTAACGATCATTCACCGTATACAGTGTATCCCCGACCCTATTGAATAGACATACATACAAACATCAAGAAAACAGCTTTTGGATGTATGTGTACATGAGATATTTGATAACGTGACAAAATAAGAGGATATGTCTATAATGATGTGATCTTTGGTTCTGAAACATAAACCAGTACTGATTTCGAACGGACACCAGACACTATGTTTAGCATAAACTTATGCCCTCTGTGAAACTTGAATACGATGCATCACCACTTCGCTGCCATTTATTACCAGTCTGTTCACGCTGGGATAGAAACGGGTCTTTACGGCACCTTGATCTCTAGCACTGGAGGAAGAAATTGTTATCCAGTCCCCGAAAACACACGGGAAAATAATGTGTAAAGTAGACCAATGTAAGGCATCAAAATATGTATCACTATATTCAAGAATGAGGAGGTTAAAGCTGATATTAAATAAATGCAAAGTTTCAAATCATGGGTCTCGCTCTTCTTCAACTTATCATCTTGGTAGAAGATTTTATCTTGCAACTTTCTAAGAGAGCGGGCCGTCACAGAATGCTAAATAGAAACATGCTCAGGTAAAATGACCACGCTACGACAAACTTAAAATACTACTATGCATCTTATCAGCCAAGCAAATATAAGACTGTGTTATCAATGCGTTCACCCCGGGAAAGATACTGGCAACCTAGGACGAAACACATCACCAGAAATATCTGGATATAAACTATTAAAGGAGTGGAGAGAGAAATTGGGATGCAGATATTTCTGCCTTCCTTCATGTGCATATGAACAATGTACACTATAGTATATTTTTCGAAAGGCAGCGGATATTAGCTTTCCATATGCTTTCAGAGCATATTGCGAAGACAGTTTTGAGAATCTGATTGAAATCTGCACAAAAGAACTGTCTTTAGGGCGAGACATTAACTTTTAGCAAAAATTGGCATAAAATAAAGGGTTGTTTGTTTCAGCAGGAGCGCTTTATCTTAGAGTAAACTTTGTTTGTTTTTTGTGGTTATGTAGCAACTTCATTGAATAACAAGTACCAATAATATGCAGCAAAGCTCATTACTTTCCGGTTAACAACAGGTACCCGTAAAAATATGCAGTTTGACCCTTCGAAAATAGAATGCCCATACACCCTTTATTCCTTTTTGCCAGTGGCCGCTCCAAGCATCGAGCATCGGTCTTGGGAAAATGATGTTAACTTCCATTGCATGTAACTCTTCACGCAACCGAGCTGATCACGGCACTAATTAACAAAAAATTACAATATAAAATCGTTTTTTTAAAGAACGAAGACAGGAACTTATATTTTATGCATGCTGATAGATGATTTCCAGTTGGAGATCGGACCGTCTTGTAGCCAAAGGAACAAAAATATGATGCCGCTGATGCTTTCAGAGAGTAAAGCTAGAATTCCATGTGTACGTTGGCATATGCATACCCGACATAGGAATGTGTGTGCGACATGCGAGCATGCGTTAATTTTGATTATTACATATACCTTCCGATGTATAACCTTTCTGGTGGGATATTTGGTGGGTGAAGATGGCTCCAAATTGATCAACGCTTAAGAAGTATATATATAACAACAAGATGAAATACTCATAATAATTCTGAGAACGAACCAAATATTATTACAACGCAAGAAACACGGAAAAGGTCGACACAGCTGGTGGGTACATAGCATTAACCAAAGACGTTATCAGCAAGGAGCATGCCATAATCTGGTCAAAGAATTACAATCAGATGGAGAGAAGTTTTTAGAATATTTTCGAAGGACTAAAGAACAATTTGCACAACTATTGTTTCTTGATCGAAGGAAACCTTGTGAAACACTGTGTGAATAGAGAAGTCATGTCCCAGAAGAAAATTTGCTTTATGTAATTATAGGATAAATAATGATCATGTTATGAACATATCTTGATTTGATAATACAGCTCTTTTTTATATAATGTAACAACTGTTTTCACTATATTTTGAAGAATAGTAACATTTTAACTAGCCTCGAGCTATATTAATACTACGAACAGCCATGTGAATAAAGCTTCATAGACACAAGTATTTCTTTAGCAGCAAACTAAAGGTCACAAATTACTTTACATTTATTTTCATAAAGATCTAAACATATGTAAGAACAAGAATGTTCAAATGATCTGTATTTTAGCACCAAATTAATATACCCGTTTCTTGCACTTACTAAATACAAGGTATTTACGAACAATATTTTAAAGCAATTTTATAATTTCAAGATCTCAACATATTTAGCTTTAAAATTATATATTCATCAACATCCAGTAATTTAGCACCAAATCCGCACACATGTTTTTTTTTCGACTACTAAATGTCAAAAAGCTCTGGATTGTATTTTTCATAGATGTATTAAACACCAAACAATCAACCAACTATCTGTGTTTTAATTGACATTTGTTAATATATACGTTCACCAATATTCTGTACTTTGGCACCAAATCAAACTAAATGTTCATTGCACTAACTATACAAAAACTGGTATTAAAAGGTATGTCTAAAGACTGTCCATTAAGGCCTTTACATATTAAGTAAAAAAATGTATACATTGACCCATGCTCTTATAAAACACGAAATTCTCAAGCACGTGGTGGTCGGGAAATACCACGGTTTCACCATTTAATGACGTCATTTAATTGGAATTCCCTATCCGTCTTGCATACGAATGTGTTTTGAATCGCTACATGTAGCGATTACTGAAGTCGGACACGGATACGCATCTGTAAACGTTGACGTATACTTACACATGCATGGAACCACATAATGTAGATATCGTTGTTTCCATTTATATGGTGGCACAAAAGTGCCAACTAAAATATTTTTCTCTCTCCATAAAAATGCGAAGGCGAAAACAAGAAAATAAGAAAAAAGAACAGCGAAAACAAGAAAACACGAAGGCAAAAACACTAAAATATAAAACACGAAGGCGAAAATGCGAAAACACAACCGCGAAAACACGACAGAAAATATGTCGTGTTTTCGCACTCGCATTTTCGTGTTTTCGTGTTAGCGTTTTCTCGTTTTCTTGTTTTACGGTTTTCTTCCGTGGTCGAAAACAAGAAAACACGAAGGCGAAAACACTCAAATATAAAAAACGAAGGCGAAAATGCGAAAACACAACCGCGAAAATACGACAGAAATTATGTCGTGTTTTCGCACTCGCATTTTCGTGTTTTCGTGTTAGCGTTTTCTCGTTTTCTTGTTTTCGCATTTTCTGCCTTGGGCGAAAACAAGAAAACACGACAGCGAAAACACTAAAATTCAAAACGCGAAGGCGAAAATGCGAAAACACAACCGCGAAAATACGACAGAAATTATGTCGTGTTTTCGCACTCGCATTTTCGTGTTTTCGCATCAGCGTTTTTCTTGTTTTCTTATTTTCGCAATATCGTGCTTTTGCTTTTTTCACTTCCGTTTAACACCTTCCCATATGTTAGCTAACGGAATTAATCTACTGAATACGTTAACTTTTATGGTTTATACTTGTATTTTACAAATGAATTCAAAGGAAATGTGTGGACGCACCATGAAATAACCCCGCTTGATTGGTGTCCCTGTTGTAACGGGGTAGTTTTCCAAATTCATTGTTCTTGTTGTTATTATTATGTCTCGTTGTTGTTGTTGTTATTATTTCTTATCATTATCATTATAACTACTATTATTATTATTACTATATCTTGCTAGTACTAAACTGAACTGCTTAGCGGACGGTCATGATACCAAGATCGAGCGAACAGGTAAAACTGGTATTCGAAAGCACATTTTGATACATGTTGCATTAATGATAATATTTACGGTAAATATTAGACTTTGATCCTTGAACTAAACTCTGTACACAAGCCAACAAGCATATAAGTAAACAAACAAATAAACTTAAAGCCAGTCGTGTCTGAGGAAATTGATGCTGATTCATGGAAATCCTGGTGACAAAATTATCAGCGCCAAGGACCAAGGGGACAAGTCATTCACGGGTAGTGTTCGGGTGGAAAAATAATCGTTCGGTGAAAAAATGGGTCTTTAATACATTGTTTTGACATTAAAGTTATAATATTACACCCCACCACATGTCATGTCATACGAAAAAACAAAAACACCCCCCCCCCCAAAAAAAAAACATTCACTATTTGTTGCTGGAAGAAGGTGTGCATGATGCACCGAAACGTGTCCATGAATTTCGCTGGTATAAGTCCCAGAACTCCGGTTCGGTGGTTGATCACTAAAAAGATTGCTCTATAATAGTTTTCAATGTAATACATAATTGAGCTCTTTATGACAGATTTTTTTCTTTTCTACACGATAGTGGTCCACCATGCATGTTTTGAGCTACATTTCTGCATGTGATTAAAGTGCATGCTCTTATATACATCTATCATCGGGCAAAATATTTAATCAATTATTGGTATCATATCAACGAAGTTTGCAAAGCATTTACGATTTATATATGTTTAAGGAATTTAAGGAACGGAATTAAGCAAAATTGAGGTGGCTGTGCATGATCAAACTTGCTTCCATATCGTCGGACATCGCTTTTTAAATTCTACTGATGAAGCATTTAACTTACCAACTGAGTATCTTTTATCTGATTTTGCTTTATCGGAATTTTTGGGGGTTGAAACCCTAGCAGGAGACCACAATATTAAACGATATGTCACTCCAAAGAATGCACATGGAAATCTACACGGAAACCCACCCACATTCAAATGCCAAATTACAGCTTACACCATGTGTGCTGCCCAGACTCTTGTCAGAAAAAGTACAATACATCATAAAAAAATACGATACCACGTTTATTTCAAGAGGTACATATTAATTTCTATCATAGAGCTGTGACTCATGTCTTTTCTTTTTCGTAGTCTGTCTGCAAAGAAGGGGGGGGTGGGTGGGGGGTAAGGACGCTGATACAGGTAATTATTTTTCTAGAGTACGCGGTACGGAAAATAAAAATCTTTCACAATTTTGGATAGTACGAAGTACGTAAATCAAGAGGGCTTCCAGTATGCCAGTAGGGTAAATAAAAAGCCCCAGTGCGCCAGTACGGGAAACCCCTTACCCACCCTCTGCAAAGTGGCTCTGCACACTGCTTTTTGCTTGGTCGATCGATCATGTATAATGTGTGTGTGTGTGAACGATCTGCGCGTTATCGCTGCAACCCAGTCACGAAGTTTCGTGCCACCATACATTTATGTCGTGTCGGATACGCATACGCATACGTACATATGGAATCCCAGCTTTAGCTCTAAATAAGATTACAAACTGGTCATTAATATGTGATAAAATGCGGTGATTTGTCTTTGCTCTGTTGTTCTCTTTCTATGACAGTGACACACCTCATGATGTAGGTCTTCGGGTCGCTGGTCGATATATATCTGTGGGTCATCCATTTTGACACCTCTCATATTGTGCCAATTATGCACATTGTTTTCTAGGGTGGGTCTTTGGTCCCTCTGTGTCAATATGTACTTGTGTGTCATATATTCTTGATACTTGCCCTATTGTGGCATTGGATGTCCATTGCCTTATAGGGCACACACGGACTACTCCTTAAAAAAAGTGAGGTAAGGAATTTAACTGCAATTGCGACAAGTACAATGTAAATTTGTAATCAACAACGACGACGACTATGATGATGACGACGACGACGACGACGACGACGACGACGACGACGATGATGATGATGATGATGATGATGATGATGATGATGATGATGATGATGATGATAATCTATTTTGCTAGACATCCCCCTAATAAAGCTCGCGATGGATTGGATGTATGCGACATTTAACCAGGCTATTACCATACCAGGTCACCAGTTAAACCATCTGAGGCCAAAAAGCATGTGAAGTGTTGTAAGGAAGAAGAGAAGGTCAGCTCTCTCCTTGAAAAGGACGGAAGAGACCTCCTTGGTCTTATAAGACATGTAAGCCAGTCACCTAACACTTCGTGGTGAAACTTATATCTGCTCGGGTAAATTTACAAGGCAAACGTTATGCTATGGTTACCGAAGATATTACTTGTTCACTGATTTTCCGAAATTTGGATGAATATTGGCGCAGTATTAAAAAGAGAAGCAGCCATCATGTTTTGGTTGCCGCGCTGTTAGAGGACAAACTAGACGAATTACAAAATTTTGTCGTTGACCTCAACGTTCTCGCTGACATGAGAGTGGACTTTGTAAAGGTAAACAACACTGTTAAAAAAACACCCTCAAGTGTGATAAATTACACGGGGTAGACAATAGCCCAAGCGATTTGCTCAAGTACTGCGGTCATAGCATGATACGTTGCGTGGTCAATTTATTTCAATTTTGCTGAGTAATTGAACGTTTTCCAGGAGACTGGTGTCGGGGAATGACGAAACCTCTTCATTAAGATGGATCGAGAGAATTGCTAAGTAGCTGCCGTGGTATCACGGTAACATCATGAGTATAGAAATTATTTACATCCGTGTTTGAAGAGCAACTTATGGAATTTCCGGATAAAAATATTGCGTGTTTAGTGAAATGCATGGGGTCTACCAAAAGAGGCAAAGGCTTGAGGCGCAATTGTTTAGCTTGAAAAGTTTTTGTAGCATAACGAAACTGCAGAAACTAGAAAACGTAGCTGGCATTTCTCGATATATCTTAAGCCTTCAACACAATTAATCGGGACATGCTACATTTGGAACTGTTGGATACAGATATTGAGGGGAAGGCTTGGCGCCTGATTAAAGGCAAGCATAGCCAAGTGAATAACACTTATATTCGGTCCGTTTGATTCTTATAATTCATGGTTTCTGGTAGTACATGGGGTTAAGCAGGATGAATTTGTCACAAACTCTGTTCTGTCGTGTTATGCAGGATTTAGTTGATGTGCTTAATGATACAAAATTTGGCATTCCTTTAGATGGTACTAAACTTCCGTGGCTACTTATGCAGACGATGTGGTACTGAAAGTGAAGAGAACATGAACAAAATGTTAAATGTTTTATACGAATTTGTGACGAAATGGGGTATGTCATTAAATTATGATTAGTCAAAACCGATGGTGATTGGTAAACGTTATAGCGCTGACGGAAATGGATGTTTGAAAACTCTTACATGCATGAATGTACGACCTACATGTACCTTGGTAAAGTGTTTTCTCAGTCTCTGTCTGATCTACCTGACGCCAAAACGCTAAAACAAACGCACCCCGTCCACAAGGCTACATATGCAGCATTCTGTCGGCCCATGAAAAGGGGTACGGTGAACGGACTGGTTGAATCACTCGGCCAATCTCCTCTTTGTCGAGGTGACGGTGACGGCCCGGTATGATACGACCGTTACCCGTGGGTGTAGCAGTTAACATGCCGGGCAAGGTACAAGTGATAAAGGATGCTATATATTATAAAATGGTCGATCTGCATGCATTGGGCATTATCATATTGATTATGTCTGTATTCAGACACAGACATACTGTTTTTCTTTCTTTCTTTCTTTCTTTCTTTCTTTCTTTCTTTCTTTCTTTCTTTCTTTCTTTCTTTCTTTCTTTCTTTCTTTCTTTCTTTCTTTACAGGTAATTTTTTCCGACATTTCATTCGAAAAGTATTACATGTAGAAACTCCAAACTTGGCACAGATATACTTCTATAGATGCAGTCTGGCCTTTTTATGATGAGACGTTATGCTTTTCAGAATTATGCAAATGATTAAAGTTTTCAATATTCAATATCTTGTATGCTATAGTAGGTGTGGTTTGGAGTGTATAGGAGTTCGATCATAGCAAGGCAAAGGTCAACTCAAAGGTCAAGGTCATGTCAATGTCACAGGTCAATTTTAAGCCAAAATGCCATTTTTGAGGTCAAAGTTTACTTCAGTAATGGTTATCTCAAGTTTAACGGTCACTTCAAGGTCAAAGGCCACTTTCGATGGGGGCTTTGTTCTAGCCATAACTTGGTCAATTTGTTGATCATGTTGGGCGCAAATTGTAGCTATTGTAACACTCAACATTTTTAAAGTTATGTGCAACCTCTAAGGACAAAGGTCAAGGTAATTTGGACGTTTGTATGTTTCATCCTGCCATAACTTGGCCCATTTCAATCCGATTCTAATTATGTTGGGCTCAAATTGTGGGTATTGCAACACTGCCCATTTTTGTAAGAACATGTTACCTCAAAAGGGCAAAGGTCAAGGTCATTTAGTCCTTTAAAAGTTTCATCGTGCCATAACTTGGTCAATTTTTTCATCCGAATTGGTTCATGCTGGGCTTAAACGGTGGGTATTGTAACACCGTGCAATTTATATGTGACCTGTAAAGGTCAAGGTCAAGGTCATTTTGACTTTCAAATTTGCATCCAGCCATCAGATTAATGTAACATCAAGTACCAAAGAATAAAAGTCGTAGCATTTAATAATTACAACTTTTGAAGGCATACAAACTGATTTTTTAAAGCAAATCTTCTTTTCTATTTAACAATTGTACTCAAATTGTAATGTCTGTATACCAACACAAACATATTGCTGTTATAGGAATTTTTCCATTCTTTTTGCTTTCTTTCTTTCTTTCTTTCTTTCTTTCTTTCTTTCTTTCTTTCTTTCTTTCTTTCTTTCTTTCTTTCTTTCTTTCATTCTTTCTTTCTTTCTTTCTTTCTTTCTTTACAGGCAAATTTTTTCCGGCATTTCATTTTCAGAATATATTACACGTAGAAACTCCAAACTTGGCCCAATTATACTTCTATAGACGAAGTTTTGCCTTTTAAAAATGAGAGGCCATGCTTTTCAAATTTATGCAAATGAGGGTTAAATAAAGTTTTAAATCTTCAATGTCTTACATACTATAGTAGATGTGGTTCCGAGTGTATAGAACTTCGATCATAGCAAGGTAAGTGTCAGCTCAAATGCCAAGGTCACGTCAAGGTCAAAGGTCATGTCAATATCAACGGTCAATTTTAGGCAAAAATGTGATTTTTAAGGTCAAAGTTCACTTCAGGTATAGATCATCTCAAAGTCAAAGGCCACTTTTGATGGTGGCTTTCTTCTAGCCATAACTTGGTCAATTTTCATTCAATTTTGATCATGTTGGGCCCAAATTGTAGCTTTTTTTACACTGTATATTTCTGAACTTGCATGTGACCTCTAAATGTCAAAAGTCTACGTCATTTGGGCGTTTAAAAGTTTCATCCAGCCACAAGTTGGCCAATTTCCATCCAATTCTAATCATCTTGGACTCAAATTGTAGGTATTGCAACACTGCATATTTGGAATTAATATGTAACGTCTAGAGGTCAAAGTCCAAGGTCATGTGGCCCTTCGAAAGTTTCATCTAGCCATAAGTTGGTCAATTTTCATAGGTTATAGGTGTCATTCGCATATTGTATTGAGTAATTCTCTTACTGTATGGACAGTGATGTGTATTAGCGTTGAGCTATTTCTTCAACCTTCTCCAAATAAATAACATGTATACATACACCCACTGTAAACATGCATACATTATATGTATATATATATATATATATTTTATATCCCTATCGATACCTTTGTATTATAAGACCATTTCCTATTACAAACACTTTCTAAAATTAATGGTTTGCATTACACACACACACACACACACACACATATATATATATATACAAATATATATATATATATATATATATATATATATATATATATATATATATATATATATATATATATATATATATATATATATATATATATATACAAATGTAACACTTGTAATGCTAGAGAAGTTAAGATTTGTATAGCAAATGTTTTTCAATCATATTTTGTTTGTTCTAGATGTCACAGTATCATGATCTGTACTACACAGACTCTAAACCCTGGATTACATGCTCCGATAATATGAGACACGGGCAATTTTCAGAAGAGCTAGCGAAACTATATAATGTCATTTGGGTCTCTGAATTGGGAGACGATCAGGATGATCTGAACAAGATAGTGGCATTAATTGCTGGGGGCTCACGACAGTACAACAAGAGTTTTCTGTCTAAGTTACCAAACCTGAAGTGTGTAGTCCTTCCCAAGACAGGTCACGAGCACTTGGACATAAAATATCTGCAGGAAAGAGGAGTTCCAGTCGGAAATATCGGGGACCTGATGAGTGAATCTGTCTCAGAGTTTGTCATCTGCTTACTGTTAATGTCAGCAAAACATCTTCACTATGGTGAGATGGTTTCTTTTCTTTACTATTTAGTATTTCTTTTAGTCAGTTATACCTTTCTAAAGGCGGGATCTCTTGTGCAAAAGTACCTATCACCCTAAAGGGAAATTTAAAATAGCCGGTAAATATACAAAAGTGATGCAAGAAGTGGAAGAGAAAACATAATATGCTTCAATGCACATGACAGGCAAAAAAGTGTCCATTTTCCTCCCTTTTTCCTCGCCTGATGTAGTCCGCAAATGTCTATAACCAAGCCTAAATGGGGACCATATGATGTTCACCATTCTTATGTAACACACACTGTTCATTGCAAAGAAAAAGTGACTTTTTCTGTTCAGTTACAACACACACACAAAAGAAATTTTAGGCACATCAGTGCTTTTATAACCCATAAGTGCATTTTCTCCCTTACTCGATCAACATCAAGATGCATTGTAGATGATCTTCATTGCTCTTTTGAACAGGTCTGTCAGAAGCGATGGGCTCAGTTCCTACGGGACGATTTGACCTCCGTGGTCAAAATATAAGTGGGAAAACACTTGGTGAATATTTCAAGGTGCTTTTTATAAGTAACTCGACGCTAATTTTATAAAGTTCGATATTGCGACTACAAACCGGTTACAAGTGTCCATGTTGGCCACTGGGAGAAAACGGAATTGTCTGTGATGGTCTTAATTCATGCCAATCATTTTTACATGTTGACAAGCAAGCAGAATGTGACATTTATCAGTAATGTCGCTGTGCTTCCTGTATCACCGTTCAGTATATATTTAATTCCCTACTAAGATACTCGGTGCAATCATAGGCTGAAATCCTATTTTTCAGCAATATATATCCATGCCAAAGTATTGTTCCTGCAAGATAGAATAAAGAAAATTCTTTGATGTACACGTGAATGTAGAATAAAAGGAAATGCGTTGCTCTCCAGTACCTACATCTGTAAACAAACAAACAAAGAAAACAGAAGACACATCTGAATTTATGACATATCATCTAACTGCTGAAGATACGAATACATTTTTAGGCATTGTGGGAATGGGTTCCATCGGGAAACAGGTGGCATCGAAAGCATCTGGCCTCGGCGTGACCATCATATACCACAGTAGGACACGAAGGTAGCTTTTATATTACACCATATACGACCAGTATCTGTAATTCCTTGTCACAAATCAGTTACGACGAAACCACTGGGCTAGTGGATATGACACGAAGTGTTTGTATAAAGACATGGCAGTTTATATCAAAACTCTTAGCGGAGGCTATTACTCCACTATTGCCAATCAGCTGTTGTAATATTAATAACCAAGCCAGATGTAAATTTAGCACCGTATGTTGAATTTGCAAATAAAAATGGTATGCTAATACATCATGTTCATGTTTGAGAAAGATAGTTCTGATAGAATTTCCGGACTGAGGGAGGGCACGAAAAGGATGCATCGAGATAAAATAAAGTACATTGGAGTAAGACAGTCAAAATAGCAGTTGATCAATCGAACGAAAGTAACTTACAAACGCATGACGTCATCATTATATGTTACATCGGATCTGTTTCTGTCACACAAATACAATTTCGCAAGATCTGCCGAAGAAGAAACCACTCTGTCTGCCACCTACCAGCCGACGTTGTCCAGATTACTAGAAGTAGCAGACTTTGTAGTCCTCACGTTGCCCGTAACCTCACACACTACCAAAATGATTGGAAAGGAACAGTTCAAGGAAATGAAGTCATCGGCAACACTCATTAGTGTATCAAGAGGTATGCAAATATAAACTTTTACTTTGCCTTCAACTGAGAACAAAAATATGTCTTCTGGTTACATTGTGTTGCAGCTTGAGACCAAAAACAGTCTGCGGATACGGTTCCATCGGTGCAATGTGTAAGAAAGCCATTGGTAAATAGTAACGTGATACTACATTATTATTTTTTGTTTGCCTTTCGTTTTGTTTTGTTTTGTTTTTGTTTTTTCTTTGCTTTTGTTTTGTTATTGTTACGGGCATTACGTTTGTGACGCACTTTGATTTGTTGAAACTTCGACATATTGTGATCAGTCATTTGTATAATAATTGTACGAAGATTCACGTGATGATCGCAATTTTGGAGCGAAGGAAGTATAGTACCAAATTTGCACACAAAATGCTGCCTTAAAATGCTGATATTCAATGTACCTCTTTATGTGCATAATGACAAGCCACCACCTTTACAAACGGCCATCCCTGTGTGGTTTTGTGGGCCGATTTTGTTGTATTGTATCCACTATAACTGCATAAAATTTCATTACAGCAATTTTTTAATTACAGCGAGCAGTTATCACGAGATCTATCATTATAAGGATATCTTGTCTTGTTATAAGGAGATAAAAAAGTGTTATAAAAACATATTGTTCTCTAAACAGTGCAGTTTTTGGACGACAACAATTGGCCTTCCTAAAAGGTCCAAATGTTCACCAGCTTAACAATTTATCTTTAGCTATGTGGGCGACCTCTCCAAGAAGTTTTTAAGTAGAAAAACATTTAAGCATCCCAAGTACTTCAATCACGAGATCACTGACCGGAAACCATTTAAGTCTGGCCTTAAAGTTGAGACAGACTCAGAGGTCGCATGTGACATACGTCTTTGGGATTAGCCACAAGATAAACCCTTAATTGATCAACAACAAAATACTGTTCCTATATGCTTCTATTGAACCCACATTGCATGCCAAGTTTATGTTGTACTATTTTGTATGAGGACACCACGGTGCTCAACATCAAAAAGTTGACTTGTTGTCTGCGTTGCTATTGCACACGGTTTAATTCAAATGCAAACACCCGAACGTTTAACATTGTATAAATAACCTTTTTTTGTCCATTTCGCTGAGCTCATAGTTTTCTGTTCTGTTAGTGGATATACGTTTTAAGATGATTTCTCTGCATGTTTGAACTCTTTTTATTTTAAAAGGACAGATGATAATGTATCGTAACTTTGTATGAATACAGAAACAGGCGGTGTGAACAAAAGTTTGCAACAGGTTGGTGCCTAAGCAGAAAAAAAAAAAAAAAAAGGGGACGTTTAAGAGTAAGCCTTAAAAATTCTTATTTTCGTTTGTTAGTATTTAATCATTTCATAATGATGAAATGCTAACGAATCAGGATAATGTTTAGGGACATGAATATAGACAAATGGCAAGATAGGCTTTCAAAATTACTTCTTAATCCATCAGCAAAACATGAAAACAAAAAAACCAAAATGAAATGGTTCGGCGTTACCCTCCACGTCTGAATTTGGAATACGACTGTCTATTATGTAAATCAAATTTCAACAAGCATTTCAAATTTCACAGTAACGTTTCCAACAAAAGCTTCAAATTGAGACAATCCTGCTCAGAAAATTCGGTGTTACTTTGTGAGTCTCTAAATATAATCTATTTGATATTTTGCATCAAATGTAAATCGCAATATATGGGCCTGACTGCTCAATCGGTTAAAAAGGGATTTAGTGGACACACGACTACAAATAAAGTCACATATGAAACACCTTTTGTGTAACCATTTCAGTTCTGAGGAACTTTCATATTGGATAGCTGGGAACAAATTATTGTTTAAATAGAGCCAAATGTATTAAGCCTAGATAGTTATGTTAACACAAGGAAATTATTACAAATGGAAGATTTTTGGATCAAGTTCAGCTTTTCTCTTTGGATTCATTACGGTATTTTAGGATTCCGTTATGGTAGCAGTTTTGCCTTTGTACCTCTTGAAAGCAGTCACACCTTTTTATAATGACCAAGCTGGTATTGAAAGAAGTCATGGATAAAGAAAATCACGAAAAAACAGGGAATTTTGGGAACTTGGATATAAAAACCTTCTTCAACATTTACTACAGGCTTTCTCAAATGGCATTGGTCAACTACATATAGCCCTTGAAGCACTATCGTTTCGAAATATAACCAAAATCAATGAATATGTCGGTCTTACTTGTTCTGAAAACGCTTTTCCACAAATGTTTTGTGAAACTGTGTAAGTTTACACAACCAATCTTCAGAAACCTGATTTCAAGAAGAAAACGTTGTATCAAAGGTTTTGTTGCATTCCTTTCAAACACAAAATTGTTGATTCAGTGAATATTCAGTCCCTTTTCAAATGGAAATTTCTTCGTAACACGAGTCTCAAGGAATGCAAAATAAAATATCCCTCCATTATTTCCTATAAATATGACCATCATATTGAACAGTATTATGAATTTAAAGAAATTTCAGGCTTCAATATCTCTTGAGGCTATCACACTTAATCAACAGTGTGACTGTTCATCTAACAATAAATATTCCAATTGTGTTGATACATACCACAAACATGTATTTACAGGTAACTTGGATATAATACAAAATTCATTTTTAAAGGATTGACGAAAAAAAAGGTGCAAAATTTCGGATATTTCTAAAGTTGAACATTGGCAGTATTTTTGGGGGTACGTACAATCCTTTTTATTCATATTGTGTGAAATGGACAAAGCAAAAAAAAAAAAAAAAAAAAAAAAAAAAAAAAAAAATCAGGAATTCGAAGGATGGTTACCAAACATGAAAAGAGTCTTGAGAGATAGAATTTATCGTTACAAATCCCACATTAAGTATTTGAGTGAGGTAAATTTATAGCAGCTTTTAGTTTCAAAAGGGGTTAAAACTACAAGAAATATTTGTAATCACTAACATTGATAAACCAGGTTACAATTTTGGGATCATCTGCAGAAATGTTATTTGGATATTTTGACAATGAACTTCGCATAAAAAATATATCAGACATAAGAG
Organism: Hermodice carunculata; assembly: GCA_964020975.1. Taxonomy (NCBI): domain Eukaryota; kingdom Metazoa; phylum Annelida; class Polychaeta; order Eunicida; family Amphinomidae; genus Hermodice; species Hermodice carunculata. Next base: position 71,136,145 of record OZ026618.1, read on the forward strand.
GAAATGAAATATATTACACAAACAATCCACAGATAGTTTGATAAATATACATAAAGATGAAATGCTAATAAATTTTAATATCCAAAAATCTAAAGAGGACTCCTCTATCCAACTTTTGTTCTGAATACCCAACTTTCATAAAAAACCCTAATAAATCAAGATTCATAGCTGGTGGTTTAATATGTACAACAAAACAGCAATCAAAGGGAATAACACTGTGCTTGACTGCAATTAGGAATCATTTCCTTAAATACTGTAATGCAATTCTAGTAACTGCGAAATAAATTGCTTATGGATCCTTAGCAATTTTTCAGAGTTTTTATCTAAAATCAAAGATTTTAAAACAAAAACATATCAAATGTTTTGATTTGTCTGCACTGTACACATATCTCACCTTAGATAAAGTCAAAAGTTCTCTTTCAGAATTAATCAGCACAACGTTAACATAATGGTAAACCACACATAAATATTAATTAATATTCAAATGAAGCATATTGGTCGCATAACAAATATCGCAAAAAGAAAATTAAACCTTACACTGTTGAAACTTTGATAGATGCTATTAAATTTCTCATAGAAAATACTTTTGTTCGATGTGGACCATTATTTTTTCTACGACTTAACGTCATTCCAACGGGTTGCAACTGCTCCCTGTAACTTGCTGATTTACATTTAACCTGGCTTGAAATTACGTATATGGAAAAGGTGATGAAAAATGACTTTCGCATAGCTACAAAATTATCAAACAATGTAAGGTATAGTGATGACATTGCTTGTGTAAATGTACAAAATGTCAGCGAAATTTCCCCCAAAACAGGAATTCACCCAAAAGATATTCTTTTGGAATGGAACAATTCAGACGGTTCCAGAGATGTGTCTTTGGACTTGAATATTCGGGTCCCTAATGACAGGTTTTATATTGAAGTGTATCACAAAATTGATGAGTTTAACTTTGAAGTAGTTAAATATCCTTTCTCTGACAGTAATATTTCAGAAGCTATTGGATATAATACATGTTTGTCACACATTTTGAGATTCGGTCATATTTGTTCTAAATTCCAGGACTTTGCATCTAAAACCAAATTTACTAACAGTAAAATTGAGCCAAGAAGTTTCAAAGATGTACTCTTGATGGAAGGTTTTTTGACAAATTTTGCTGGAAATATCCAGCAATTATCAGAAAGTAAACCTTCAGTTATGCCCGAGCTTTTAGACTTGCCTGTTTCGCTACTTAATATATATATTTTGGTATAATTCTATTTTAATATCTATCTTCCAGACATATTAGGCTTATATGTTTTCTGCTAGGTTAAACCCAAGGGTCACATCGGTAGCAAGTAGCTGCCTACGATGGTTACAAGTTTGCCTGCTTGCACTTATATTCTTGTTACGAAAAATTATATTTTGAATACAAGTTCTTTACTTAAATGCTTATTGCTTTCTTTGTTTACTGAGATGCCTTAGCAAGCATTTTCGCAATAACTACTTCAAATTGCGATGTTTACTCAAATCTCACACTTGACTATTTTTTTAAAACATTGCCTCAGAGTTCGAAGCAAAATAGAGTTATATTGTTTGGAAATTTTCATAGTGAGCAGAAGGTGTCAGCATGAGGTGTGTTTTACATATCTGGTGCAGGATGTCCATTGTTACGGTACTGGTCAGGAATTCCCTAGGTTTTTACCGGTTGTCTAGCTGTAACCTTTTTTATAGTCCATGGGACTGAATATAATGCCCCAGTTTGTTTCCACTTCAATTATACACTGGCAGGTGGTTTAAATAAGGTGAGCCATCCTGCTAAAAAGGGTACATACTAGATCAGGGGTGAGTAAAAGTATTCTTATCCGAACTTGTACTGTACAAATTTAGTAATTATGTTTACTTTGACAGGTATTCTTCATTCATATTGAAGCTCTGCATTTATAAGCAAAGCTTCAACTATTTAGCTTATTCACTATTTGACACGTTCATATTTATCCATCAATGTGTAGGTTGCCTTTGCTGAATATTTAGCCTAGGCAAAGAGCCCCTGCTAAGAGAGACATATGCGGGTATAGGCTCCGAGATGTGCTGAGTAATTACCCGCTGAATACCCTTTAATACATTTGGGCTAACGCAGATTATGTCGAAATTCTACAGAAGAACGTGGGCAACATGGACAATAGTACTTCCATATACATATAGGTTGGTCAGTGACAGGTTAGCTTATGGAGTGGAAAGAGTTTGGATCCCGGAAGAGGGTAACGACTACCAGGAAGTGGTTCTGGACGAAAAGACACAAATATGAGCAGGAAAAAGTGTTCAAAATCTTTAACTGCTTTAAATTCATCGGTGTTGTGGAACAATAATCACGCTCAACATTTTAATTGTGTTCCAATCATTTCAGTGTCCTGTCGCCGACTGTGAATTGAGAGTCTTAATACAGGATGCATCAGCCTTGTTTGATTCTGATGGAAATAGTATTAATTTTTACACTTTAACACAGGTGCCATCGTTGACCAAGACGCATTAGTAGATGCGCTACGGACAAAACAGATAGGGGCAGCTGCATTGGACACGACCATACCTGAGCCATTACCACGTGATCATCCATTATTGAATATGCAGAACGTCATAGTGACGCCTCACATGGCATGGGCCACTGAAGAATTACAAAAGAAGAGAGAAGACTACATTTTACGTAATCTGGATGCAGGCCTTCGAGGAGAGCCACTGTCTAATCCGATTCCTTGAGGTTGCTGTATCAGCTGATGTACTGTTGTATTGTGCTAAAATTACCAGCAAAACTGTGTATTTTATAACAATTATAGATAATGTAGCAACTTGATCAGTGTGTGGATGACAATTCAGCACTTTATGAATGGCGACTGCTGCTCTCTGGTAGGAAAATTGCAAATTTGACTCTTCGAGCGTGACAAGTCAGGATGCAGGTGGGTATTGTGATTCAACATAAATTGTATTTTGCGTGGTAACTGATAGGGACGTATACAGGTATAGGTTCATTGCTACTGCTGTAATGATATATTCTGAAATGGAGGACGCGCAAACAATTATTCATATTCCTCGATGTCTTCATTTCTTATGTATAAAATGGACACTGACTAGAAAATGGTTTTAATTGTGAAGACTGGCCTTCTGTCTTTTAGCCTACGGTCATCAAAACAGTAATTACGGTTGGCAATATGTTTTTCTGGTGAAAAAGTTATAGTAACTTTTGCACTGACCTGTAACACAATATACAATTGTGCTCTGACCAGTTATATTTTTATCGCTTCCTGGTAAGGTTTAAGGGATGTAATCTACCTAAGAAGACATTGTTCCGGTCCTGAAAGTAGTTTACCGCATAATGCAGCCTAGGTTTACCAACTGAAAGCATAATTTTACAAAGGTTACATCATTTCTCACACATATGTCAACATTTTTTTTTTCAAAACACAATGCACGAAAATCAACATCAGTGCATGTAATTTCAAAACCAAAATGAAGAACCAAATGCCATATTTATGGAAAAATATATCCTGGATTTTGCGAAGGTACATTAATCTTTAATGATATTTTCTAATATATTTCTTGTATTGTTGGCCAATAAACACCAGTTACGTTAAGATTTGTACGCTCATCGATACCTGATTCCCTCTTCAAGACATGAATGTGTACATGCAGTGAAGAATTATAAAATAACTTCAAGCTTCATCTATGCGACATATAGAAAATAGTGGCGTTTAATATTCTTTCAAAGTATACATACATCATACGTACACCTATTCATACATACGAGCATACATACATACATGCATACATACATACATTACAAACATACATGCGTACATCGTCTGTTTCTTTATTTTACTACAAAATAAGGTTAACTTTCAATAGATTTTTAAGTTATGTATAATATCGGCGTAGAGGTCCGTCAATCTCTGTGGAGCTAAGCGTTTGGAAATAGACTCATCGCCTTTGGCTTGATTCACTTTTTCAAACACTTGTTTTCGCGGTGATGTTCTCTTACACACTCACACAGATATAGTATATATATATATATATATAAATATCAACTGTCACAGGAGCACCATTTGTCCGGAAGGAAGTTGTTGCTTAAGGACACAAATTACCGGATACGAGGTGTTCAACTAACTGTCTGGGCATAAAAAATCCATCATGAAGATACGGATTAGTAAATGTAAATAAATGTCAAAAGCTGCAAGGATTTACCTTACAACTACGCAGCACAGGGACACTCTGCACTGGTTTGAAACATGTACTGATTCAGTTTTCGCAGTATGAAATAATTTAGATGGCAAGATCTCTAATACTGCCGGTCAGCAGACAATTTTTTTTCACTTTGACAAATCATTTAGAGTGATGGAATCTCTTACTCATTCCCAGATACGCTATAATTGACCTTGTGTAGTCAAGCTGTTGTCCCATACACCTGTTGACTTATATATGACATCTATGACAACCATCACAGATGAAGACAAGCGGATATATATATATATATATATATATATATATATATATATATATATATATATATATATATATATATATATATATATATATATATAAATATATGTAACTGGTCACATAACTAGGTGTTATAATCTTTTTCGTAGCCAAGATTACCACATTACCGTGACCGATTTATCTGATACTGGTGGTTACCATTTTTGCACGCATATACCATCTGTCAAGATCTCAAGAGGGCCTACACTAGTTTCATCTGCATCTAAAATAATTTTTTATTGAGCAATGTCATCAGTCTGTACACATGATCATTTCTACTGCAACGATTTAAAAGGAAGAATAATTGTATGGAAATGTATATTTTTGTCACAGTACCCTTAAACAGTTTCGTAACGATAACTGTTTTCATTTACTGCACACATGTATGCATCAGGGCGGGCTCAAAAGTTCTAAACCCAAGTGGGGTATCTCAATCGGATTGGTACAAACTTTTGCCAGCAACAAGTACAATCATTTAATGAATCATAGACATGAGACCTGCAACTGTGATTAGTGGCTTTGTACCAGACCACATTGTGAACCTAGCTAACCTTTGAAATCACCAGAAATGGGAAAAATGGCTATAGGGCAGTCATCAAGTACCTGCAACTGAAAGGGCTAACTTCAACACAGATATATGCCGACATGGTCTCCACTTTAGGGGATGATGTCCCTTTGTTTTCCACTGTTAAGAAGTGTGCTGCGGAATTCAAGGGTGGCAGAGAGAGCCTTGCCGATGTCGCGCTTCCAGGAAGGCCTCCAATGCAACTATTCCAGAAAACATTATGCAGGTGCAAGACATAGTTATGGCTGATCCATGATTGACCACTCGACATACCGCCTCTGTTTTGGGCTTCTCTTATGAGACGGGTGAGCACATTATCACCAAGGAGTTGGCAATGGCAAAAGGTTGTGCAGGACGGGTGCCAAAGCCCTTGACAGCAGATGAGAAACGTGTCAGATTCCTGGCGTTCTGTGACAATTGATGCCGTTTTGAAGCAGATTCCGATCATTTTTGACTCCAAATGTAACCATGGATGAGACAATTCATAAATTAGAAACAGAAAACTTAATCCAGTCCAAACAATGGAAGGACCTGGGATCACGACTCCCCCCAAAGGCAAATCGGTTACTTCTGCTGGAAAGGTGATGGCTTCAGTCTTTTGGCATTCCAAATGTATTCTGCTGAATGGTTATCTAAAAAAATGCCATACTACTAATAGAAGATATTATGTTGACCTGCCGAGACAGTTTTGTGAAGTTATCGAACCTAAGCGACGGGGAAAGCTCACTAAAGGAATCCTGTTCCACCACAACAACGTTAATGTAAACAAATCGATGGTTGCCTTGTCAGGGATGACTGTGGCTTCGGACTCATTGACCTCCCCTTATTCCCCGATTACACCCCGTCGGACTGCCACCTTTCCCCCAAAATGAAAAAGGAACCAGCCGGTCGTTATTTTCCAAGTAATGATGATGTTATTTGCGCTGTGAATGACTTTTTTAGGGTGGCTGAAAATCCTTGACCGGCATCCAGGCCAGGTAGCGTCGCTGGCAAAAGTGCATAAACCTGGAAGGAAACAATGTAGAGAAGTAAATGAAAACCGTCGACGTTGTACAGGTTTTTCAGAGCAAGGCTTAGAACTTTCAGCCAGCCCTTGTATCTTGAAATACAAAGCGACTTCGGGTATGTTTTAAAACTCTTAACAAAGAAGACTTCAAAAGTTGGAAATCCGCTTGACTCATACATGTCGATTCCTAACGAATTTTATTTATAAGCATTTGCAAATTCGAGTGCGGATGGGTACTCGCTATTGGAATTTTCCGTTTACACTCAGCAAGTCTAACAAATACTGAAAAAATGCAACAACTCTTGGCACAAAAGTTATGTTCAATTACCAACCCACTCAAGGTTTTCTGTGTTGCTGTTTCTGGAACAGGATAACTCATTCCAACTTCCCTTAATCTACGAACTGTATGTAAACACACTCCATCTTCCTTTGCTACATGCTAATTGTGTTACGATTTACAATTTAGAGTTGTGCCTGAAATGCTTCTTTAGAATGCGCATGCCTGGTGCGGATGGGTATTCAGCTTGATCGGACTTCCGCACACTTAATAGACACATTTCGTCCACCTGTTTGGCTTCACTGTTTTTACATATTCCTAAGTGGCACGATATGTTTCCCATCAAATATATATATATATATATATATACCCAAAGTGTGTGCACAAACACGTAATTTAGTAAAGTTTTTGGGTTTGCTTACAGGTAAATTGCCTTGAATTTTTCCAAATTGAAATCTTTTAAACAATTTATAAATGGTTTGCACATATATATTGCTTCAATTTGCTGCTGACAGTATGCAAGTCCATACATCATACATTTGTCCATACTTCATGTGGCCAGAATAGTTTAATATAACATTCCCGCCTTTGGCCCAGCAAATATTTTTTTCAATATGGCTCATAGTTTTCTAATAAACTTTTAAATTTAAGTCTTTTAAATGAACCCAATAACTGCTAGCACCACAGATTAGCTGGATCAAGAGTAGAAAGCTGCTAAGCTCAAACCTTAATTGCCATAGTAGTCGCTTTTCTGTGGATACTTAAAATATAGGCCTACTTTGAAAATTTATTATAGATGTTTTTAGGTGTGGCTGGATCATATGATTATTCAGGCTTTTGATGGCCAGTTGCGGATGTCTGAGCTAACTCAGGTTACTAGAACCTGAAGCTACATTATGGTTTCATTTCAACTTTACCCCCAGGCATGGTTTACTCTGAGTTATCATTTTGTGATCTTCCTATTTAAGTGCAAAAACACTTTCTTTTTTGGGTTTTGCTCTAAATAACTGCAAATGAGGGCTTCCACGTATCACATTTCACGGTTTGCGACTTATATATAGGACCAGGTTGGCCCTAAGACACATCAGCTGGTGCTTTTCACAGGATATGTAGGAAAAAAATCATGGATCACCATCTTGCTCGCCTTCGTTTTATTGACCTGGTAGAAGGAGTTCCAATGAGAAGTGCACACATGGAAGATGAAAGCAACCCCTTTTGAAAATATGACGATGAAGGATTTGTATTTCTCTTTCGGTTCTCAAACCATATTACACTGGCAATACTCTTGCCAATGGTTGGGAATAGCTGAAGCAAGACTAGCTAAGGGAATCATCCATTCTACCAGTACCTGAACTGCTCATATCTTATGTTTACAGTTGTATGGAAGCAGTGACTTTTGCAGCAGTTTTGCTGATTTATTTGGGGTAAACATAAGCACTGGCAGGCGTATTTTCCCACATGTAGCACGGCTATTGCTCCTCACAGCAGGCAGTTAATATCATTTCCCAGTAACAGGCAAATAACCAAGATACAAGAGGAATTCCATGATTTTGCAAGATGACCAGTCCGAGTAGTTGGGCCAATTGAGCCCACACATATTGCAATGCGGCCACTAAGGTTTGAGCAAGCAGTGACACAACTTACCACGCCTAAGCATGCAAATTACCTTATTCAATGAAAAACGTCAGGACAGGGGCAGCAGATCTTGTCCAGTAAACAGGTACAATAAAGGAGAGAGAACCCCATTGTTTTTGAGCAGGTAGAGAGGAAGAAGACTGGTTTCAGCCTGAGGTTATGTAACCTGCACTTGACCAAACCATGTGCAAGCCAAGTTTGGCTGACTAAACCTGAAATTAACTCGCAGTTAATCTGTAGTTTGAAAACCTCAGGATGACTGTTTTCACCTGGAATTTACCTTGAGGTTAACTCATATGTCTACAACTGGTCATAAGTAGAATCTACATGTCCATGATGGCCCTGAAATGAAATGATGGAAGAATTGGAAAAAAAGCGTCAGCTACAGTAAGCCAAGTTTCAATCCCATTAAAGCCCAACCCAGCCCAGAGACGAACCGATTGAGGTCAGAGGTCATACAACATCGTGAGTGCCCTTTGCCCATACAACTTGTGTCAAGTTACCATGGTAACCAAAATAAAACTTTTCCTCTTTTGTCAATTTCTTTGGCTAGATATTAAAATTGTATCGGCTCGAGACAGTGACAAAAACTAGAGAAACTTATTCATATATGATGCTGCCATGTGTAACAAGTCTTATCAGAGCTATATATTCACCTCTGTACATTTATGTGTTAAGTGGGGGATGTTTGTACTAAATGGAATGTGACCTAATTTGGGAAACACACCTCACTGCACATGCTCAGCTGAGATGGCTATTTGGCTTATTACAAATGCTAATCCAGAAGAAAGTGTTAGAGATCCGGCTAATAATAGTATTATTTCGGCTCAAGCAAATGATACAGATGAGCCAGAGCCAAAAAAGATCCTCTGATATTAGAACTTAAACATTCCTTCCACTGGTTTACCAGTATTAAACAACTATAAATGGAGGGATGTAAGAGAACACAATGATGTTTGTCACCGGATCCATTCACCATGGTGGCAGGTGCTGTACATCTGCAGAGTTTGTGTGTACGCTACCTTATAGGTAGAGAGAAACTAAATTGGCTACTTTATGCTAACAATCTTTAATCATTTCCAAAAGAGCAAATGGGTTACAATGTTGCCTAAACCAGTTACATTGATATCTTGGAAATTAGAACGTAAACATCAATGTGGAATAATCAGAAGTTATCATATTTCACAAGGCTGGCAAAAAAAAAATCAGGAAGGTTTTTGATAGGCAACCAAGAATGAGAGGCAACAAAAGGTATACCGATCTTGGGATTGAAATAACATTAAACGGAAATTTTATTGAAGCTATAATGCAACTATGGGAAAAAGCTAACTAGTCTGTTGGTTGTGTGAAATGAACTTTATTTGGTGAAACAATATATATTCGGTTATATTTAGAATTTTTTGATAAACTTCTTGCTCGAATTTTTCTTCATGGACCTGACATATGGGGTGGATACATAATATCCCCTTTGCAGTGCATTGGTGGGGATGATATAACTGGTTATTGTACGGTCGAGTTTGAAAATTTATATTTTGCAATTTTTGAAATGAATCCTAGAAGTGAATTGTGAACGATGTAAAAAGTACTAAGCGAGCTTAGAACTTCTCCATTTACCTTGAAAATATTGAAAAGCTTTTTTGAAAATGGTATTGAATTTATGTTGTGACCCTACTTAAATATTGTACAATACCTACACGTGTTATTGGTCAATACTCTCGTCTGACAACTCAAACTGGCTAAGTGCAATAAAAAGTACTTTTACATTAATTATCTGCGACAATATTTGGAAAAATGCTGGTGATGAATTCATGGAATTGTCTCCTAAGTTAATAGAGGAATTATTCCAGGAAAAACTTGTCTGATCCAATGTCAGAGTGATATCTCCCATCAAGCCCTACCTGACAAGTTGTGGACATGGTGGCTAGTCACTGGTAACCATCAGGACACAAAGGTTCTGGGGCCATCCCCTACTAAGCACTTTTTTCAAGACTATCTACGTCAGTACTTCCATTAGCTTCTGTGTGGTCATCCAAGCAGTCACCCCTCAAGTTGACTCTTTAACACCTTGGTCAAACTTGATATTGCTTTTCTCAAGTCGCTCAAAAGTCCACCATGTCTTCCATTCAGGGATGACATCGTTTTGTTGTTCCTTAAAGCCATTTTTGACATCACTGGGGTGGAGCTTGAAGTCTCCCTATAGACTCCACACACCCAACATCAAGTGTGTCTGCCCTTTCATTAAATGTGATGCCACTGTGCCCTAGGTTGTACAGCCTTTTGAAATTGGTGAACACTCTCACCAGCATTTGCTTTCAGTTGCTTTGACCCTTCCACCTCCCAGTCTGTTTACAAGGCTCTTGGAGTCAGTCAGGATGATGACACTATCTGCAGCTATTCGGTTGGTTGCTACCCGATGTAGCACATCCTCAAATACTTATGTTTCTGCTCTGATAGAGCAGGTTCTGCCAATCTTGCCAATGCACCAATCAAAGATGACATCTTCATCTCTCCAAACAGCTCCTGCCAAAGATGTTTTGTTGCCTCTTATTAAAGCCTCAGTTGCCCTGATCATGATAGGCATTTCTGTTTCCAGATAGTCCATAATCTCGCTTTGTTTGATTGCAGGACTTCTCTCTTTCCAGCCCCCTCCGCCTACTTTATCTGCCTTGAGGATGTTATCATTGTACCTGCTCTACAGATCTGCCGTGATGTTTTCTGTCTCTACCACTGTCTTGACTGTGGCTGTAGCTGTGATTGTCCATGGTACCACTATATTCAATCTTTCATCTCCCCTATCTTGATCTGGCACTGAGTGTAATGGATGGCTAACCACAGTAACTGCTCTAGTATATACCCTAGCCTGCAGCATCTCGTACCTATCTTGCAAGATAATGTTGCAAGGTTTCCCCAGATGTTATAGATGCTGCTCCAGATATAATCCTCAGGGCCTCATTCAGTACTCTGTCTATCTTTATGAACTGAGTTCTTGGTACGGGGGAAGCACACATGCAGTCAAACTCAAGCCCGCTAAGGACAGTAGCTCTGACAAGGTTCACAAGGTTGCTGAGCTGCAGCACGCCAAATAAGTCCAAGGGATGCGCTGGCCTTTGTGATATTCTTCCCCACATGTTTCCCCTCCTGAGCTAGGAGTCTAACACTACTCCTAGATACGTTACTTCAGCCTCCTGTCTAACACTCTTGCCTGCATGGCTCAAGGTAAAGTTGTCCCTCTTGAGTCTTGCAAGGGGCACAATAATATGTGAAAAATCGATATTCTCAGACACGTTTGCCTGGCATTTGAGACCCTATTCTCCTATGTACAAATTGATACCTGAGACACACAAAAATTCATTAAACTAGGCTTTCCCAGTACCTTTCATATTTCCTTTCAGGGAATGGCATACAGGGCTAGACAAGTCCCAAACTTTTTACAGGATGGCAGGGAGAGTGCTTTAAAATTTCTATGCGATTAGCACATTTAATGTGACTGCAACAACATAATTACTGCAGCAATTTCTTTTAAGTTGGTTCATTATTACTTTTTTTTTTGCATTCAAAGTATTCAAATCTTTTCAGTGTAAGTCTGCATTTTGGAGAACTCTGTTTTTTAAACTTGAGATGTCAATGGATACAAAGATCATCTATAAGACTGAAAAAAAATATTATATCCGTATGATTCCTTGTGCTGCCTCTAGCATCAAATAATGTTTTGGAAACCAACCATATAGAGCCGGTATAACCTCACCAGAAAGAAACTACAAAGATCTAATAATTTCACTTAAACTGCATTATATACTCCCAGTTAGACTTCCGAAAGTCAAAATTCGAGTTCCTAAGTAACTTAAGGTATTTAGATACAATTGTGTACATCTAAGTTTTTGCTTATTTCAAAAAGTTTGGTGTTGCTTGGTGAAAGTATCTGTGTTAAAGTTGCCCCCCCCCCAATCTGCCGGTACTACTATTGTGGCATGTGCTGAGTTAGTGGTTTTGAGGACCCTTTCGTGGAATACCAAATGATAAATTGCTTAATCGGCACCTTGCAGGAATCATCTAAACTCAAACAATTTTAGGATGGTCATTCATGCTTGGCACTTCAATGCCATTAATCTTACTCAGCAGTCCTAGGTGCAAAGTATATTATCTACTCAAGAGTTTTTGACATGCCGTGTTGCCTCCCATGTGGCATACAATTATAACACACTTTCATACACTGTTTCAACTACTAGTAATTTGTCAGCAGCTACCTGACATAGTGCAGGCACTGTGAAGAAGAGAGGAAAACAGTCAACATTAAATTTAACCCTTTCCCCATTGAATTCAGACTGAGTGAACAGCTTTGCTCGGCATGGGTTGCCCAACCCATGCCGAGGAAAGCTGTTGACCTGGGTCATGTTGTCTCGACAGGTCTCATCTTCAATTCTCAGTCAAATTGTTTTTAATGCTGTTGAAGTTAGTTGAAAACACTGAAGCAGACGGCATTTGACCACCAGCCGGTTTTGGTCGGTTTAAGGTGGAAAGGGTTAAAATGTAATTTAATTTTTATAATTGTGTGGCGAGTACTTCCATGAATTCCGTGCTGCTGATAATTTCATGAACGTTTTCAATCCAGCTGGACTCTTAACGACACAACTGTAGGATGTCACAGGAACTCTGCAGACAAACTGCAAACTATTGCATTAGTTTATATGGGAATGTCGAAATGAACCTCCACAAAAGAACCAAATTTTCAAGGTTGTTACTCAGCACTGCATCTATGCTGTTGACTTAGTGACATGCGTTCGAAAGCATCATGCTGAAAAGACCTGGTGATTATGGTAATCATTCACGAGGTTTACAGCACCCGTGCACTTCCCTCAGATCAACTAACGCCCTCGTGTAGCCCTTGAAATCCCTTGGACACGCTTGTGACGCCACTACAATGCATTGCCATTCTTTCCGCATATCATCCAAATCATGCCATTTCTAGATTCCAGGACATTGACAAGTACTTTTATGAGGCCTGCATTCACTAGAAACTGCATCCGCTGAAGCAGACTAACTTAATAGCAGCAGCATTTAATTAAAATTCCACTCCAGTTGGGTGACGCAAGATCATTAACTGTTTGGGCAGATACGAAGCTTTTAATTGAATACTATAAAACTGTGTATACGCCACTTGTGTTAGGAGTGACGTGCTTTGTTCTCCGACTCATAGCTTTAATGGAGGTAGAGTGTGTTTAAAATGTTCCAGGTTCATAAATATCACAATAACGATGTAGGCCTACTTTACTCTTTTGCTGTAAACTTGTCTTACTGACAAGTCGGGAGAACTAAAAGGTGATAGGCCTGACAGGTATCTTTTAATTTTTGGCAAAAGTAATGAAATGTGTGTTTTGGGTGGTTAGAGGCCTATGCAATTTGGAAAAGAACTAGTGTGTGCAGTTAATGATGAATATTTCTAAGGTTGAGAGGACCGGTTTAAACCACCAGTTGCCTTTAATGGGTGACTGCCTGTCTCAAGTCAGGAGTGAAATTTGTTTCTTCACTTTGGTATTGGAAGAGAAATGTTGAAGCTTTGGCAAGTCTGGAATCTCTTTGCTGTCATTGTTGGGTTTGGAATTAATGAATATGGATCATGTTTTTCTGTACTATTTGATATGTGCTGGTATAGGATGGAAAAGATAGACCTAAATCATTATCTCTGTGATATAAAAATATGATCTGACAAACGTAATACAAACAAGCAAAAAAAGGCTTTACTTGGTTAACTTGCAGACGTTTCCAGGGATCGTTTTTGTAATGTTGTACTCAAGGGAATCTGTCAATCATAGAACTCATGTCCAACTACTTCCATTGAGCTATTCTCTTTTAAGAAGTTGGTGCCGTGGATATGACTGTTTCCTATGTCTGGCTGGCGTAAGATTACTGGTTCCAGTCCCCGCTGTTCCTGGGTCAAAAAAAAAAAGATTCTGAGTGGACCAGGTCGTCAATTTTTCACGGGCCTGCCTCTCATTTGATGTTAGTTTGGGTTCTGAGGTCACTCATCATGGAAACCAATAGTGGCCACTGCAAACTGAATAGAGACTAAGATACAAGGATCGAAACGTTGTACGTAATACATGAAAATTCACATTCCTCTGGGTTTGTTTGCTTTTTCTTTTCTGTTTATTTTAATTGAGTCATAAAAACAAACATCACTACCTTTGAAAATAATGAAATGACTAAAAGACCTCGCAACTAAAACATGTACGGATGAGCACATTTTAAAACTACATACAGCAGGTTGTGTCTGTGAATAAATAATAATACACACACACACACACAAAAAACTCACGCCTGTTAAGTGCACTTTTATTAATGCATTGCTCATTCTGGTTAAAGTTTTTCAACTGGACGCCAATATTCGATAACAAAAACGGGCGTGTTTTTGTAAAACTTCGTTTTGTGAGGCCACGCTGTTAACAAATCACAATTAACTCTCAGTAAATGAAAAATGCAAATATGAAAATAAATTATTAAAACTCAAAATCAGTACTAAATGCTTTTTATGCATGTGATCGTTGTGCGTTACCGCATTAGTAAATGAAATAATGACACCTTTTGAGTGAAGGTCAACACATATCATGTTCACTCCGGCGTGCTTTTCCATGAGACACAAACAACTAATGGCAAATAAAGACATCTTTGTTCTGTTTTTGATAGCATTGCTCAGAGCCCACTTCACACACACACACACACACACACACACACACACACACACACACACACACACACACACACACACACACACACTATAGTAATCGTATGAAAAAAGAAAACTTTCTATAACTAAATTAACCACAAATTTTATTTTAAATTAATTTCAAAATCTGTGACAGTTCTAAATGTTGCAGCTATGCTATCATATCAAATAAACACATTTCTATATCACACATTTAGTGTTTTAATAATGGTGCATTAAAATTTCGTTTCATTGCAGGCCTACACAGCTACATTGAGTGATAATCCAAGTCTATATTTTTAAATTCTACAGGTTTATTGTCATAACGTATGCAAGGATTGTACTTCATGAACGGAACATGATGATCATGTCTCCTTATTACATTCATTAATTTTAGCATAAGTGCCATTACACAGTTAACTAATGTAGGTCCTGCATTATTTTCATCCTCTTGCACTTGTGTTGTCAGTTGTCAGTTTCTCCCACATACTCTCATATATCTGGGTTTTGGGGCCGAGAATATTTCTGCAGACGGCCCCTGCTTTCTATTTCTGTAATGAATGTCATATTTCAACTAGCTAGCAATTGATGGTACCTCCAGTGATTAGACAGTATCGGGTATACCCCATTTGTAAAAAACCCTATGATTATGATAAATCAACTTCCGACTGAGTTTCTTTACATTTATTTGCTGTATATTTAGGCCTATGGCCTGTTACTGAGTTAATCCACCTACCGAATACACAAATGTTGTGATATTCCCTTGAACACATGTCTGTGCCAGTGAGCACAATCCGGTGTCCAATATTGTCGTTTTATTGTGGTAATTTGGTGGGTTCATTCCAGTGCCTGTCAGCATATAGCTCGCATGACACAATGAGTAACAGGTAGTTGTACACGTGCCTTATAGACCAGGTGAAAACTGAGGTGGGGTGTCATCTGAGCGTAGAATTTATGCCAATAGTAAATTTGTGTAGCAGAGTTACTCCAAATTCATGTTCTGCTTGTTGATCATGCCAACGTTGGGGGCAATATATATTTTTGCGACGTTTTCCTATCGTGACCCGTGCATAATTTGTGATTTTCAGTAGCACCTACCTGTGGCACTACTTTTCACATTAACATGAAAAATATATAAGCTACAGAAACAAAAATGATATCATTATAAAGAGAAGAAACTTATCTTTAAAGTCTGTTGCAGTATTACACTGCATCAACTTGAAAAGCTACAGTCTAATTATTACCCTTACCCCCTAAATTTGGGGAATTTGGCAAAATGTTTGACTTTACGTTCTTACCAGGACTCCAGTTTTGCTCTGAATGAACTATTTTTTGGTCAGATACTCCATTTATGTAATTGCATTAATGTTTAATGGTTGCTTTGATGTAAATGTCATTTTTGCCACCCCTTATTAATAACTCATGCTCATTGGGCCATTTTAGGTAGACCACACTTGCTGAATGTGTTTTGATAATTACTTAAAAAGTATTCAAGATGCCAGAAAATACATAGCATTCTGAAACAGCCAAGAGGTATACTGTTTAATTACAGGCAAGGAGTTCATCTCACAATAAATAGTGCAAAAGTTACAGGCAAAAGAAATTACCCCTACCCCTAATTCCATGGCCATTTTTCAAGAAAGAATCATCTTTACATACTACCAGTTGAATAATTTAAGAACTTCTACATAAGTTTTAAAATGTCTTTTAATTTTGATAAAATTGTAATCCTTAAAATTACATTTATATCTTAAAGCTCAAGTTCAAAATCAAAAGTCATGATATGTGTGAATTAGTTCCCTCTTGACTTAAACAATATTTGTTCATTTGTACAAGGTGGCTAATTGGATGTGAAGAGATATCAGCTAATACAAAAAGACACTTTTCAACATTATTTAGTCATTCTCTAAACAGCACATTCTGCCCATGGGTATTTCATATGCACACACAAAAACAGTTCTAGCTATTGAAAAGCTTAGAGGTAATACTAGACGTATAAGCAATACATACTACCAAATGAAAAAATGCTAGTAAATTATATATCACCTTGGCCAATAATGTGAATGAAGTGGTGGACCAACTCTGTAAATTGTTTGACTTTCAACAAGACTTGGAATTATAATTGTCCCTGCCTTTGACAGAACAAGATTTAGATGTTCCTAGTTGTAGTCTTTGGAGACCGATTTCACTGTGCTTGGATATATGCTACAGGTACATGTGTTAAACAGACGTGTTTTTGACCAGGCGCTGATCAGCACAGTACTGCTTTCTGACCTGATTACACAGGTTGCTCTCTGACTCAGCATAAATTTTGTATTTATATATTGAACCTCAGAACAGTCAACTCGTACACTGACACCAAATACCATAAATATAAAGGGTTATCAGGCCGTCTGTAAGCCTCCTCTGGTGCAAGAACCACTGACTTAAGACTATAGACATGTTGGTACTTGAACGAAAGCTCTTTACATGAAGAATTTAAATACGCAATTGTCGTCTTAAATCTAGGTAAATATACGGGAAAATCAGGGACTTGTATGGAATGAGTTAATACTTAAGATGCTCAATCTGAAATAGGTCTGTAGCTGGCCCACTCCTTCGCTCTACAGTATCAGATAAATCAAATGATCGATTTGTGTCTAATCAAGTAGTTTATACTGGAATCATTGACATGTGTTGGATTCAGTGACTCATGCCTTAACTAGCTGAACTGAACGTGTCTGGATCACTGACCATACCCCAACTGGTTGAACTCTGAAAAGCCGACTATTATCACCACATCTTAAACTGTGCCTGGTTCAGGAGTCGTTTTTCCAACTGGTTGAACTATTTATGGAATATCGTTGATGTTTTTTTATATTAGACAAATAATGCAGCGGTGCCCATGTGTTATCGAAGGTTATCAGTCCAAGCACATCAATAACACCCGAGGCTCCAGCCAAGACGCTCGGCTGGCATGTCGAGTGTTATTGATGTGCTCAGACTTTTAACCTTCGATAAAACGCCGGCGCTCCTGCATATAAAAACTGTTGCTGATGTCCGAGGATTGATCACCTGCAATGACACATGGGCATTCCTGCATCATTTGTTATATAATATAAGCATATTATTAAATGTACATACTTTCATTCTTTTCTGACTTGCCCTATAATTTAGCTGTTAATATCCAAAGATTATCTGATATCTGGTTAAGAAATATTAAATTTTCATTGCATTCTCTTGATTTAAATACAAATGACTTTCATTTTTTTCTGACTTGCCCTATAATTAAGCTGTTAATATCCAAAGATTATTAGAAAGTTTGGCTACAATAATTTACAGTTTTTAGACTTGTCTGTTTTGCTACTTAACTTTATCTATTGGAATCATTCTGTTTTAATGTTCACCTTTCAGACATTTTAGGCTAGCTTGTTTTCTGTTAGGTCAAACCCCCAGGGGCTATAGGTAGCAAGCAGCTACTGATGACAGTTACAAGCTTGCCTAATTGTGCTTGATATCTGGTTAAGAAATATTATATTTTCATTGCATTCTCTTGACTTAAATACAAATGACTTTCATTCTTTTCTGACTTGCCATATAATTTAGCTGGTAATATCCAAAGATTATCAGAAAGTTTGGCAACAATAATTTACAGTTTTTAGACTTGTCTGTTTTGCTACTTAACTTTATCTTTTGGAATCATTCTGTTTTAATGTTCACCTTTCACAAATTTTGGGATAGCTTGTTTTCTGTTAGGTCAAACCCCCAGGGGTCATAGGTAGCAAGCAGCTACTGACGACAGTTACAAGCTTACCTAATTGTTCTCAAAATAGTGTTAAGAAAAATTGTTCTGATAACATGTTTTTGACATAAATGCTAATAACTTGCATTCTTTTCTGACATGCCTAAATACACATTTACCCAAAATTGACAGTAGTTTATCAAATGTCACAAACCAGACATATTAAGTTGATACATTGACTCACGGTTGGCAGTTAAATAGACCATAATTGTTTGAGGTGTAGGTGTCATCACAGAGTTTGTTTTACATTTCTGGTGCAGGATGTCCATTGTTGCCGTCCTTGTTGGGATTTACCTTGGTTTGTACAGGTGGCCTAGTTGCAACTGTTTATTTTACTATCACTGGGACTGAATATTAGGCCCCAGCTTGTTTCCACTTCAGTTATACACTGGTGGGTGGTTCATCTAGGATAAGCTGTCCAGCTAGAAAGTGTACATATTGGTTCAGGGGTAAGTCAAATTGTTCTTATCTGAACCTGTACTATACAAATTTAGTAATTCTGGTTTGTTTAACAGGTATTCGTCTTTCATAATGAAGCTCTGCATTTATAAGCAAAATTTCACGTATTTAGCTAATTCGTCATTTGCCACGTTCATATTTATTCTTTATTATGTGGAATGTCTTTGCTGAATATTTAGCTTAGACAAGGAGCCACTACTCAGACAGACATGTACGTGTAAAAGGCTCCGAAACATGTTGAGTAGTTACCCGCTGAAGACGCTTTAATTTATTTGGGCTGATACAGCCTATGTCAAAATTTTCAAGAGGAATGTGTGCAATATGGACAATAGTAATTCCATGTGTATATACGTTAGGCAGGGACAGGTTAGCTTATGGAGAGTAAAGAGTTCGGACTGCGGAATAGGATATTGATTACGAGGAAGTGGTTCTGGGCAAAACGACACAAATACAATACAAAGAATGTGTTATCGGTCTCTTCAGAGTGGCTCCTCAGATATCATTTTCGTACGGTAAATGTGTGGCTCCCCCTTAAACGGGTCCCTTTGCTCCCATTATCTTTTAAGTACCGGCGAAATATGCCCGACATCCATGCTGTTGTCCACTTTGTTTGTGTGCGATCTTTATAATCAACAAGCAATGTAGCTGTCACGTTTTATCCAAAGGATAGGGTTGTAACCAAGTAAAACACGGTCCTTAACTGAAAAGAAAACTCCAAATCCAGGTGTGAATGAAAATATATATTGATTACGTCATATAAACACAAAAGAAAAATGTGTGGGTAAAGACTTAACTAAGGGTACCCAGAATACCTATGGTTGTGCACAACCCTAAATAACACCACATGTCTTGTCTGTGTTCCTGGTTTGACTATGGCGACGCCCGTTTGTAAAGCACTGGTGCACAGTCTTATGCAAAGTTACTGCCTGGATAGCAGTCCTGGCAATGAAATACAAGGTTGCACAGTCTACTGTATATGTTGAACTTTTTAGAGGCTTACTTGCACTGGACAACTGCAACACTTTTGTTCCTGTCTTAGGCCCCTGCCCCTCACTGTTTGGAACAAACTCACCAAATTACAAAGTCCACTGTCATGCTCTGCATGATAAATTTGTGTGGGCTGGTATAAGGCATACACCATGACCACCTGTCAGCATGTGTGAAGCCACCTCCCTGGACCACACCAGTTGCCAATGTTTTATCACCCCTGTGAAAGTTTACAAAAAGAGAAACCATGTCTCACTAAAATGTCCCCAATGTGGCCAATATAAAATGTCATGCCACCTTGTAATTTCACAAATACCATAATTTTCATTTACTGACCTGTGACACCCCACATTGGCAATACACTGCAATTTCAACCTGTGCCCCTCACAGGGCTGTCCCTACACAGCTCCACTCTGTGTTGACTCAGTTGAGAAAGACCAGCCATGTGGCAGTGCAAAATATTTATGTGACTGTACTCATTTAGTATGCATGACCTGTGACCACTCAATTATAATTGGTTGTCTACAACTATGAACCAATGAAACACATAATCTTTCAAGCAATAAGAGAGGTCACCTAATTATACACATCCATGGTGGGGTGAGGTGGGGGGAACTTGCCAGGCAGGATACCTGTTCATGCTGTGATACCATGCATAGCCAAATATGTAACCAAAACACAAACCAGCTTTCTGACATTATCCTCCCCCTAAGAATATTTTTTTTTGAAAATATTAATGCTTATATGCACCTAAACAATAAGCCTAATTATGTCCATGGACACAATTATGTTCATATATGAACTAAGTTCAAACGAGCATTGCTTATGGGTAAACTGTTGCAAATTTCACATTAACACAACACCACACCATGGCTTTTACTCTTAGTTCCACACTCGGCTCATATAATATGCTCCTACGTTAAATTTCCCTTTGATTGCATGGATCTGGAAACGGTAGGACTGCAGAAACAAAGCCCATCTCATAATTCTACCGTTTGTGTATTTTGCAGAATTTATGTACGCCAAGGGCTGGTGATCTGTTTGTAACTGGAATTCCTGTCCATATAAATACTTTTCAAACTTTTTCACTGCCCAAACCAATGCCAAGCATTCTTTCTCTATTGCCGAATAGGCCCTTTCACGAGGCAGTAGTTTTTTACTTGCAAAGGCTACTGGGAACAACATACCATCGTACTCCTGCCCCAGCAAACTTCCCAGACCAGTGTCACAAGAATCAGTTTATAAAACAAAAGGTCTGCTGAAATCTGGTAACCTTAGTATGTGACTACTTGGTAACATAGACTTGAGTGCTTGAAATGCTTTCTCTTGTGGCTCATCCCATTTTACTAAATTTGACAACCCCTTCTTGGTGAGATCAGTCAATGGAGATGCAATTGCTGCAAAGTTTGGAATAAACTTTGAAAAGTATCCTATCAGACCTAAAAAGGATCTTACTTGTTTTTTTGTCTTGGGTCTCTCTACCAGACAAATGCTATCCACTTTATCTTTTGGTGGTCTCAGTTTACCTTCCTTTACCATGTGACCCAAAAACTCCATGTCTTTGTACCCGACAAAACACTTTGTTGGTCTTATGGTCAGCTTTGCATCTCTGATGCGTGTGAAGAGTTGCCTCATCAACCTCACATGTAGCTGCCAAGTAGACGTATGTGCCAACACGTCATCTATGTAATTTTCTGTACCTTCTAGGCCATCAAGTAATACTCTCATCATGCGGCAAAATGTAATACTTGCCCCGACTAACCCAAAAGGCATTTTGACAAACTGAAAAGCGCCATCTGGCGTTACAAAAGCTGTTTTTTCCTTTGATTTCTTCTCCTAACAAATTTGATAGTACCCTTTGGAAAAATCAACTTTCGTTAGAAAGAATTCTCCATGCAACTTTGCAAATATTTCTTCACCAGTGACCATAGGTTCAGTGTCGAAAACAGTAACCCTGTTCAGCTTCCTGTAGTCAATACACACTCTATTTGTACCATCTTTCTTTTTAACTATGACAGGACTTGAGCAATAAGGACTTACTGCTTTTTCAATAACTCCCATTCTCAACATGGAGTCGATTTCCTGTTTCAATTCTTGTCTAAGTGCCTACGGAAGAGGATATGGCTTTGAGCGAACAGGTTCATCTGTAGTGACACTGATTTTGTGCTTAACTAAATGTGTTGTCCCTGGCACATCCGAGAAAATGTCAGAAAATTCCTCTAACAGTGCATGCACATCAGCTTTCTGGCTATCAGACAATGCACTATTTACATTGACATCTCTATATGTCTCTTTCCCTAAGTCACCATTTACCTTAGGAGTATATTGGAGCAAATCTTCATCATTAATTGCCCCTTCATCCTCACCTTCACCTGGTTCTATGACAGCGGCTGAACTAACATGTAATATGCCTCCCACCGCTTGTGGTTCTGTGGCACTTTCTGTGTCTACATACATCTTCAGCATATTTGCATGGTATGTTCTCCTATGACCTGCTACAATGATTCTATAATCATGCTGACCTATGACCCCATTTACTACATATGGTCCCTTCCACTGCATAAGCAATTTATTGTTATCAGTAGGGAGCATAACCAGCACTTTATCCCCTGGTTTGAACTTTCGAGTTTTAGTCTTTTTGTCATAATGAGCTTTGTACCTCTTCTGACTCTTACTCAATTCTTCCTGTGCTAGTTTGCATGTTTCTTCTAATCTTTCTCTCAACTCTAGCACATACTGATATGTGTTCTGAACATCAGTGTAAGGCCCTTCTTTTGTGAACAATTCTTTCAGGATGGACATAGGACCTCTCACTGTCCGTCCAAACAGTAACTCAAAAGGAGAAAAACCTGTGCTATCTTGTGGTACCTCCCTGTATGCAAATAAGAGAGCATTGATGTACCTATCCCAGTCTTTAGGTCTCTCTTGACACATGCGTTTCAGCATGGTCTTTAATGTACCATTATACCGTTCTACCAAACCATTACATATTGGATGGTATGGGGTAGTAGTAAGCTGTCTGAAGGACAATAACCGGCTGACTTCCTTCATCAAATCAAATACCATTTGTGTCCCCATATCTGACAAAATTTCAGATGGGATTCCTACTCTACTGAATGTATCCAACAGGGCTTCAGCAACTGTTTGGGTATCAATCTTTTTCAGTGGCACGGCATCTGGGTACCGGGTGGCATAATCAACCACTGTCAATATGTACCTATGTCCTGTATCCGTCATTGGGTGTATGGGCTCCACCAAATCTATAGCTACTCTCTGAAAAGGAACATCAATCACTGGCATTTGTCCGAGAGGTACAGGAGATACTTTACCTTTTGGTATGGTTCTCTGACATATGGCACATGACCTGCAATATCTCTGTATATCACCATGCCTCCCAGGCCAATTAAACACAGCCTGCACCTTGTCTATGGTTTTGTTGATCCCCATGTGACCCCCAAGTATAGATTCATGTGCAAGTGACATGACTTTATCCTTGAATTTTGATGGAACTACCAGTTGTTTATTCACTTCACCAAAGTTTCTTTCAGGGTTCTGATAATTTCTGTACAAAAACCCTTTCTTTACTTGAAACCACTGTTTTGTCCTTCCATTCCTTTCCAACACTTGCTTTTTAGCAGCATAATCCCATTGTCTTGCCAAATCAGGATCATCTTTCTGTGCTTGTCGGAAACTTGTACTGTCAATACTTCCTACATCTACAGAGTCGCTCACTTTTAAAGGTTTAACCTTTTTCTCCTGTGCTTGTGACCTAGTCATAACAGATGCGACATCTGGCTTCATTGGAACTTTTGACTCTTCACCTATTTCTGACAATATCCTACTTTCCTGTAGAATGGGTTTCCATTCAGGATTCGGATTATTTGGTTCACATGCCCCCTCAACATTTCCAATTATCACGTCAAACACTGGGTCTTTCATGCACGTAGCTTCTACATTTCCTGTGAAGTATGGAGTATCCAAATCAACTTGAGCTACAAGGAACTTCTTCACTGTACCATCTATCAACACACAGTAATGAGTCTTCTCTATAAACTGATCTTTGTTCACTAAGGACTTCTTCAGCACTACACCACTACATCCACTATCTCTAAGGGCTTTAACCTGTGTGTTATTTATAAACCCTGTCGTTACTGGAATGTTATGATGTGTAGGGAACTTGTTGTCTTTTAATGCTCCACTAATAAGCGGTAAGGTCTTACCACATTTCAATGTCAAGAAGTCACCAAATACACAGTCACCGACCACCCCTTTACATTGTGAGCATTCACCTGACCTTGTCTGCATTGCGGCAGCAGGTTTTAACACTTCATCTTGCTCTACTTTACCAATGCTAGGCTTTTCTTCTGTAATCACAGCTAACTGCAGTGCCTTTCTTTGTCTACAATCAACTGCGACATGGCCTTTTTTCCCACAAAAGAAACACGACTTTTCAGCGTTTTTTGACTTTTTGTCCTCTTTTTTCACAGTGGTTTTACACTCTGAGGCTATATGATTGTCTTTACCATAGTTGAAACATTTCTTAGGCTTGTTTTGTGCCTTTTTGTGTTGGTTTTTACTTTGTTGTTTTTGCATATCATTCTGAGAAGCCAAATTATCCCCATGGGCTTCTAAATACTTCTCTGCCAGCTCTGCCATTTCATGAACATCGTGCGGTACTCTTTCCTTCAAGAACACTGCTAGGTTCTTAGAACACACGTTAAGGAACTGTTCCCTTAACATCAAGTCTTTCGAACCTTCAAAAGTATGTTCTACTTGACCAAGTTCCAGCCATCTCATTACATAATTGTCCATCCTATTTATGAACTGTGAAATGCTTTCACCTGGTTCAGGTTTTGAAGTACGGAACTTCTGTCTGAATCCATCTTCGTTTAACCTATATCTCTTCAACAAAGCTTCCTTGAGTTTGTCATAATTTCCACTATCCTCTACAGGTAACCTGGTATACACTTCAAGAGCTTTACCTTCAATCAAGGTGCTAAGGTATGTTGCCCAGTCAGCTTTGTTCCATGACTGCACTACAGCAAATCTCTCGAACCTGAGTAAATATGCATCTAAGTCATCTGTGCCATCCTTAAACACAGGTAGCCTAGGAGCTTTAGCTGCCCATAAGCGACTTTGCCCTGATGCTGAATCTGCAGCAGCTGAAGAATCTGTACTTCTATTCTGTACTCTTAATTTTTCCAACTCTAACTGCGTTTTCACTATTTCAGCCTCACTTTTCTTAATCTCAGCTTCATGCATCATCTCGGCTTCTCGCTTCTTTTGATCACGATCAAATGCCCTATCTTCTCTGACCTTAGAGCGCTCCTGTGCCTTTTCTATCCTTTGTCTCTCACTGTCAACAAAACCTCTTAGCTCTTCCCCTTTGTAGCCTAATTTACTACCAAGGTCTATAAGCTTCTCTAAGTCGGCCATTTCCCTGTTAATGCAAACAAAATATGTGTCCCTTGATTTTGTCACTGGGCTAAACCCTACTATACTGCACAATATAAAAACCAGGGAGCATCCCCATGCACTTGCACGATAAGAACATCTGACCATTTGCGTATTTTCACATGATTTCCATACACCTCTGGACCCATGAAACTTTTATGATGTAATTTCCAATATTTTACAAAGTTACGATCCCGGGCGAGCCCCCATTGTCACGTTTTGTCCAAAGGATAGGGTTGTAACCAAGTAAAACACGGTCCTTAACTAAAAAGAAAACTCCAAGTCCAGGTGTGAATGAAAATATATATTGATTACGTCATATAAACACAAAAGAAAATGTGTGGGTAAAGACTTAACTAAGGGTACCCAGAATACCTATGGTTGTGCACAACCCTAAATAACACCACATGTCTTGTCTGTGTTCCTGGTTTGACTATGGCGACGCCCGTTTGTAATGCACTGGTGCACAGTCTTATGCAAAGTTACTGCCTGGATAGCAGTCCTGGCAATGAAATACAAGGTTGCACAGTCTACTGTATATGTTGAACTTTTTAGAGGCTTGCTTGCACTGGACAACTGCAACACTTTTGTTCCTGTCTTAGGCCCCTGCCCCTCACTGTTTGGAACAAACTCACCAAATTACAAAGTCCACTGTCATGCTCTGCATGATAAAGTTGTGTGGGCTGGTATAAGGCATACACCATGACCACCTGTCAGCATGTGTGAAGCCACCTCCCTGGACCACACCACTTGCCAATGTTTTATCACCCCTGTGACAGTTTACAAAAAGAGAAACCATGTCTCACTAAAATGTCCCCAATGTGGCCAATATAAAATGTCATGCCACTTTGTAATTTCACAAATACCATAATTTTCATTTACTGACCTGTGACACCCCACATTGGCAATACACTGCAATTTCAACCTGTGCCCCTCACTGGGCTGTCCCTACACAGCTCCACTCTGTGTTGACTCAGTTGAGAAAGACCAGCCATGTGGCAGTGCAAAATATTTATGTGACTGTACTCATTTAGTATGCATGACCTGTGACCACTCAATTATAATTGGTTGTCTACAACTATGAACCAATGAAACACATAATCTTTCAAGCAATAAGAGAGGTCACCTAATTATACACATCCATGGTGGGGTGAGGTGGGGGGAACTTGCCAGGCAGGATACCTGTTCATGCTGTGATACCATGCACAACCAAATATGTAACCAAAACACAAACCAGCTTTCTGACAGTAACACCAGCCTCGTTATGATGAGTAAAACTTCTCAAAGGTCTCCCCGCCATGGCATATAGGAATATTTGCGCGCTGAAAAAAAACAAAAACAAAAAAAAAACAAGCTCTTGTCGCGCAACCTGTTGCGGAGAAATGTAACCTTGAAATTGGGTGTTATTGATCTTCATCATCTATTGTCATTGATAATTAACACATGGCCCTGAATGACCCATTAAGCAATCAGCAGTCACCTCTGCACCTAATTACAACTTATATCAAAGTGTAATTAAATATAAAATAATGATGATGATGATAATAATAATAATAATAGTTATTATTATTATTATTATTATTATTATTATTATTATTATTATTATTATTATTATTATTATTATGGTTTCTGCCACCAGAGATTATAAGTAGTGTTCAAAATATGGCAGGGACTTTTGAATAGGGTGTATAGTTATGTTTTATAGGCCAAATAAATGAGGGGTTGTTTAGCGTTTTGATCAACCTCATATTAGTTAATCACCGTTGCAACACTTAATTCCTGTTTTGCGCCATAACATTTTTGCTTCAGCAATAAAGAACATATCGTGCGTATTTCGAATAGAGGGCAGCTAACAGACAACCCCAAGATGGCGCCCGGAGTGGTGGGAGCGCAGGTAACTCTGCTGGTATTCGTTGTTTTATCAAGTTTGCAAGCCGGAAACGTTTTTCAAACCTGTACAGGAGACTATACTGACATTAGAGAAGTCCCGAGCAGTGAACTTTTGCCGGGTAAGCTAATGGAAAGTCGTTTTTCATTTTACAGCCGATGTTCATACGTGTTGTCTCTATTAGTGCCCTTAACCATTGGGTCAATACATAGAACTTCCAGCAAAAAGAGCAAGGTGTATTTTCAGTTTTATATCTTCATATTGACTTTACTGATTGGCATAGAGTTAAATCCATGTCCGGCTGAATCCACAATTAGTATGCACTACCAAAACTGTTGCAGCGTTTGCAGTAAACTCCAGGATTTGCAACTGTTTATGAGTGACTGCTCTTTTGACATTTATGCCACTACCTAGTCTTGGTTAAAGCCTGAAATACTAGATACAGCAATTGTGGATGCATCCTTGTACAATACACCGCCGTGACCGCGGGGACACATTATCTACAAAACAGACAGGTGGAGGGGTCTTCATTGCAGTGAAACATAAACTTGTATCAAGACGTTGCAATGAACTAGAAACATCAAAAGAAAACATTTCGGTTGAAATTTCTCTTTGTGACAGAAAACTTTCCATTTGCAGCGCATATATACCTCCTGATTCAATTTCCGATGGTATAAAAGATTTTTGTGATTCGCTTCAAAAGGCCAGTCTCAAGTGCAGTGAAAAAAACCTAATCCTAATTGTCGGTGATTTCGACCTGTCAAAGTTAAGTTGGATCAGGGAGCAGGACAGGTCACCAACACCCAGTCCAACAAACTGTCACAAATTCAAGCGTTTTTGTGACTTATTAGACGAGTTTAGCCTCAAATAACATAACACTGCACCTACATGTGGGAACATATGTACTTGATTTGGTTTTGTCTAATTTCAATGTAGACAAAGTATGTTTGACCGATCGAGCTGTACAGTCTGTCCACAAGGCTCTATCAATTGATTTTCACGTGCCATGGTTGGTTACTCCAATCAATGTGACACGCTCGCTTTTCAACAATAAAAAGGCTGATTTTGAACCAATGAACAAACTGCTGTCTCTATATCATTGGTCCTCTATGCAGTACATGGACTCTGTTGATGAATGTGTTGGTTTTTTCTATTCGTATTTATACTGTGTGATCAAGGAATGTGTTCCAAAAGTGCAATTGCGAAACAAAACATACCTGGCGTGGTATGATAAGGACTTAATCTGTCTTGAGAAAGAAAAACAAAAAGCTAGGAGAAAAAGCAGGAAAACAGGTCGTTCCGATGATAAATATGCCATTTCGGAAATTAGGAAAGCATTCAAGAGCTCAAGGGACTTCCAATACACTGACTACATTCAACAGGTAGAAAAGTCAGTTAATGGGATTTCGAAACGATTTTGGTCATTCGTGAAGGCCAAATACAAATGTGCAAACGTCCCGAGCCAAGTAACTCATGGTACTAAAACTGCTACAGATTTGCAAGGCATAGCAGAAGTTTTCAGTGACATTTTGAGTCTCCTTATGTTAAACCAGATCTTATAAACCCTGCAGAATTACCAGAAATACCTATCATAAACACTGAATCACTATGTACAATTCATATTCAGCTTCAGTCCGTTGTGAAAATACTTAAAGAGACGGATCAGCGCAAAGCGTGTGGTGCTGACAACATATCTGGTATCATTTTGAAAAACTGTGCGGAACAGCTTGCTGTTCCACTGACTGTTATTTAAAAAAAATAAATCAGCACAGGGGTTTTCCCCAACAGGTTCAAACAAGCCAAAGTTATACCAATTTTCAAGGCTGGCGATAAACATGCAGTCAGCAATTACCGCCTGATTTCACTTCTACTTTATGGTCCAAGGTGCTTGAACGTATCATACACGACAAGATTTGCCCTGTTGTGGAAGATCATATCAGTGAATTTCAGCACGGATTTATTAGAGGACGATCAACGGCTACCAATTTAGTGTCATTTGTTGATGTTTTGTCAAAATCCATCGATTCAAAGAAGCAAGTTGACTGCATATATTGACTGTGCTAAAGCTTTTGATACGGTAAACCATCAACTTTTGCTTCCCAAACTCCAAACTTATGATCTTCATGGAACCCTACTGAAGCTTTCTCATTCTTACCTCCAAAACAAGAGGCAATGTGTTACAGTCAATGGTTTGGCATCTCGTCATTTTCATGTTCCTTCAGGAGTGCCGCAAGGATCCATTCTTGGTCCTTTGATGTTTGTAATATTTGTAAATGGCCTCCCGACTGTTCTACAACACAGCCAGATTAGTATTTATGCATATGATTCAGTTTTTTTCTTGAAGTCACTTGTATGAATGACTGTTTTCTATTGCAGGACGATTTGATGAAAGTATTCAGGTGGTGTGTATTGTGGGAACTGCTGTTGGACATCCGTAAATGTCACTCTATATATTTCACTAAAAGGAAAAATGTGATAATGCTGGACTACATGCTTGATGATCAAAGCTTGGAAAGAATACATGACATCAAGGACCTTGGTGTCACTCCACATCGAACCTGAATTTCAAAAATCATGTGGAAGCCGTATGTCCAAAGTCTTTCAGAATGTTCGGGCTGATAAAAAGATCATGCGGTTTTTTTTCTTCTGTGAGCACCCTGAAATCTCTCTACGTATCACTAGTAAGGGGCAGACTTGAGTATTGTTCTGTTGTGTGGTCTCCTGAATGTCAGTATTTGTCAGAGCATATAGAGAACATCCAGAAGAGTTTTATAAGATATTTATGTTTTAAAACTTCAGTTTATTACTCGGAAATAGGATACGAACGAGCGTGTAGGATGTTTATTTACCCATGGTGAGTGAGCGGAAAAAGGTTTTAGATCTGACTTTTTGACAGGATATAATCTCCGCTAAGTACAATTGTGCGTATCTACTCGCTCAAATCCCTTTTAATGTTCCTCAAAGACACTTTAGAACGACTTCTCTGTTATTGATTCCTAGATCACGAATCAATGTCAGAAATTTTAGCTTCCTGCCAAGAGCACTCAGGACTTTTAACGCTGTGCCATCTTTTCCACCGCTGTCAGTTTTAAAACACAGGAATCTAGTTTCTTTTACGGTTAATTCTGACAGTTGGACACTCTTCACACTTTAAGTATTCATTGTGTTTTTAGCTATAATATTCTATGTATTTATATGTATATATGGTTTTACTGGGTCTGTCATTGGACCTGTGCCTGTTGGCTGACTAACTAACTAACTAACTAACTAACTAACTAACTAACTAACTAACTAACTAACTAACTAACCAACCAACCAACCAACCAACCAACCAACCAACCAACCAACCAACCAACCAACCAACCAACCAACCAACCAACCAACCAACCAACCAACCAACCAACCAACCAACCAACCAACCAACCAGCCAGCTAGCTAGCTAGCTAGCTAGCTAACTAATTAACTAACTAACTAACTAACTAAAGAGCTGCTGAATCGAGACGTTTTGGTGCATGCACTCCGGCTCCACAAAAAACCAGATGAGAGCAGCTGAGCCTGTATTAAACACGACCACATCGAAGTCGTCACCACGTGACCATCCATTTCGAGGATGTTTAGCGTTTTGATCATTTTCACATTAGTTAACCACCGTTGCGACACTTAATTCCTGTTTTGGGCCGCAACATATTATGCTTAAGCAACAAATAACATGTCTTGCACATTTCGAATAGAGGGTAGCTGCTGAATCAAGACGCATGCACTCCACACAAAATAGATGAGAGCAGCTGCATTAAACACGACCACATCGGAGTCGTCACCACGTGACCATCCATTGTTACATTGTGACGCCTTGCATGTGATTCACAACAGCGGGAACAAAATACAACGTGTGATCACACCACAGGTAGTGTGATGGCTGGGTTAAGGGGGAAACCCCTGCCGCACCCTCTACCATACGTTTGTCAACAGGTACGCAAAATTGACGTTTGTGTAGCGACTGATACATGACCAAACGGTTCCAACTGTGTCACGTGATCATTTTGTGTACACAGACAACTTAGGAATAAAGTATATGTTGAAACCGGTGACAGGGAGACACGTGAAAACATTTTTGCAATACAAATATTCTTTGTGTGATGCACTACCAGTATAATCAAATTAACTTTTCCAGTTGAGACACAATATCGTGTTATGTTTTTAAGCTAAGCTAACTTCTCAGTCAGCTGAGCACACGTGATGCCTAGGCATCCGTCGTCTGTCGTCCATCGGCGTCCACAGTTCACATTTTCGACTTCTCCAAAACCACTGGGCAGATTGTTTTCAAACTTGGTGGCGATATACCTTGGGTGGGTCTGTACCAAGTTTGTTCGAATGGTGATGCTTCAGAATTTTTTTTTACCTTTAATGATTGTTTTGTTCCTTTTTGGACTAATCTTAGAAAAATCTTCTCCTAAACCGCTCACCAAATTGGTTTGATATCACACAGGAACATTTCTGGGGATTCTTGGTTCATAATTTGTTCACCAAATGGTGCTACAATTTTTTTAAAAAATATTTTTTCATGAATTTTTGTGTGGTTCTGCTATTTTGGACTTTTTTTCCAGAACTGTCTGGTGAACCTTAGTGGATATGTTCCTTATGGAAGGGTCAAAACAATCTGTTTGCTAGGTGGCACTGCTATGGATTCCTGATTTTCAACGATTTTTTCAATACGGGTACTTTTCGGTAAATGCACCTCCCCTATTGATTACTATGTAAGTCGATGGGCATTCTAGATTCCAATTCACATTTTCTACTTATTCTCCAAAACCGTAGCCAGGGTTAATTAAACTTGGTGGCAATGTACCTTGGGTGGGTGTCTGCAAGGTTTATTCAAATGGTCAAGCTCCAGTGAGTTTGGAATTTTTTTATCAGTTTTTTTTCCTTTTTGTTTTGTTTTTTGTTTGTTTTTTTTATGTTAATTTTTTCGGGGGCAAATCTCAAAGAATCTTTTCCAAAACAGGTCTCCTTTGTTATCACGCCTAGGGACTCCTAGCTTCTAATTTGTTCACCAGGTGGTACTGCAATTTTATTCTACTTTATTATGATATTTTGTACGTTTTTGCTATTTTCGACTTTTTCTCCAGAGCCTTCACCCAGATAAAGATGAAACTTTGTGGGTATGTTCCGTGTAAAAAGGCCAAACAAAGCTGTTCACTAGGTGGCACTGCTGTGGATTTCTGATTTTTAACATTTTGTTTTTATTTCTTTTTTTTTTTTGGCAATTAGGGTAGTTATCAGTAATTGCACCTTTTTATTGATTACTATACATGTCAATGGGCATTCTAATGCTAGATCTCTTTTTGGACTTCTCCAAAGAAACTGTCAGCCAGATTGATTTGAAACTTGGCGGCTAGGTACCTTGGTCGGATTGTTCAGATGGTCGCCCTCCTGTGACTTTTGGATCTTTAATGATTCTGTTTGGATAATCTTTAAAAAAGTTTAGATGGGAATTTATTACAATGGTTATAACTTAAATAATTTTGGCAAGATTTGGGTCACACTTGGAAGGGATGTACCTTTGCTAACGTTCTGCCTATTTTGTGCAAGTGGTCATGCTGTAGTGATTTTTGCACCTTGACCTCACTCCCAAGGTCACCAGAGAACTGACATGAAATTTCCTGCTCGCTTGATAAGTTGAGATCGATACTGAGGAGTGGACGTAAAATCACTCAGTGGCCGAATAGAGCTCCTATGCACATAAGGGTTTGAAACGAGGCTACCATTTGGACCACCGTCACACTTCATGTTTGACACGATTTCTCCGTTTCTGCACTTACCAACACACTGCAACTCCCCAGTTTATTCCAATACCCTTTTTACAGGTATATCACACTGACAAACCATTGAAATCCCCATATATGTCGATGGCAACACGCATATAATTGTCCCAAATTCCGCACAAAACCCCTTCCGGCAAAATGTCCGACATTCCAGCGCCAAATTCAACAGGGCTTCCCATCTGTGCTCGCGACCGAGTTGGAAGAGGATTTGACCAACAGTTTATATGAGGTCAAAAATTTAAATTTTGGATGGCTAACGGAGAGACTACGGATGGACGACGGATGCAGACCCACCCTATAAAGCTCAGCTGACTGACCCCTTAGTTCTCTAGCTGCGCTACAAAAACCATTTATAAGTCATCTGTAACATTTATTAATACATCAACGGGTATGGACCCTTCAAGGAGTTCATTGTGTGAATCAACAAAATGGGAAGAAACGTGCTGGCCTACATTCAATAAAATTGAAAAGGGCAGACGTGACGATTTAGATTGCATACCATACAATTTTGGATCTTTACCCCTAGCACTTTCTGCAAACCACAGGTACCCCAATCTAAAAATTTCTTTAAAACCCAGGACAGGGAGCAGCGCCAGCTGTTGAACAATTTTGTTTGATCTTTCCAAAAGGTACATACTCACCAAGTTTTAAGCCTACTTTGAGTGACATTCTTAAGAAGACGCACAAAAAGGCAACACAAATTAATTTGTGAAAAGATGGTATCGCGACTTGTTGAATAAAAGAAGGGCTAGGGGTTTCTAGAGTTGCCCATGTGCAATTACAATGTTTATTTCCATGGTAGTAGTTTTGGTTGCTATTATTTTATTCTTCACCGCCATGCCCCATCGGTGTGTGGCTATGTGGTGCGGAAACACCAATAAGAGAGATCACATTTTAGGCCTACCCCTACACACGTTTCCTCGGGATCAAGATGTTCATTCCGAATGGAACAAATTTGTTGCGGGGCAGAGACCATCGCTGCATCGACCCGTAGTGGCATGTGCAATGTGTACTTTGTTGACTCGTATTTCTCACCTGTAATGCATTAATTTGAAAATTCCACACTAATGGTCTTAAAAGAAACAAATTTTGTTGAAATAGTTACATGTACAAGCAGGCCTTGCGAGTTGGCTTGAATTGGGCACGTTGCACTTTGACCCATAAGTCAATAGAATATGACGTCCTTGTATGAAAAGTGTCAAAGCATCCTATTCACACTTAAGACCTTGCGTTCAAGAACAAGATGACTGAATGTAAAATGAAAATATTTATCAATGGAATAAAGGCGCCCTAAATATTATTGTTTAAAAATATAAATTAGAAATATATTATTGTCTGTTGACTGACTCAGATGAACAGCAGCGTATCCTTGTTTTTAAATACGGTATGTTCATTACGGAAACACAGGAATGTCCATTTCCCAAGATTTTGTTTTTCTAACACCAAAATATCCTCTGTAAAGGTACTTCAGCATTATGTGTTTGTGACATTGATCCATTTCAAATGAATTTGCAAAGTGCGTCTGAATTTTGAATTAATTATTTTTAATTTATGGTTTCGTCGGGTCCTACGCACATCTGGTATCGGATGGAAACCGTATCAATATACATATATGTGTGTTTATGCACATACTGAAATAAGGCAAATGTCCAGTCCAGCTTGGTTAGCTCTGAATACAAAATTGAGTTAAAGCATGTATTGATACTGTTGTACTGCATTTGCAGAATGTGCATTTGAAACAATGAAGTTTCTGTTCAAGCAGCGTTACAAGAGACCCACAGCCTTTACTCGTGCAATTAAGTCCATGCGGGCAAGAGATGCAGATCCCCAAGCCGCCAGCATGGAACACCCCGAAGAAGCAGAGGCCATTGAGGCGGAACCAGACCAGATTTACGAAATAGACAATTACCCATACAGTGCATAAAGTAGAAAAGAATGTGCTTTATTGCATGTGCCTACATGTACAACACAAACCTACATTGTATGAATTGAAGCTGGGGTGGCAAATCTAAGTGCTTGAGCTAATGTGCTGTCCTGCATAAGTCACCTCACTGCACTCTGGACAATATCAGTGTGGCTTTTAATCATATGTGTAGTCTAAGATAACTTTGGACAGCGTTACACATTAACTCATTCTATATTATGGTGACAGGCCCTTGTCAGTGGTTCTGGCCCTGCCTGACAAGTCATGCTGCAGCAGCCGCAAGGGCAGCTGCAGCATGACTTGCTAGGCAGGGCCAGAACCACTGACTTAAGACTATAGGCATGTTGGTACTTGAATGAAAGATCTTTTCATGAATAATTGAAATATGTAATTGTCGTTTTAAATCGAGGTAAATATACGGAAATATCAGGGACTGGTATGAAAGGAGTGAACAAATGTGGATTGTCGTGGCATGATGTAAGACAACAGGGATTTGCTTCCACCCCATAACATATCGTTTCATTTTGGCATCATACACTAAAGACATATGCGGTTCCAGGTTATGCTTCTCTTCGAGGGCAGGGAAATGAAATGGACATGTCTCCCAAACTGCACAACTTTCTTTCCAGACCGTTAACCGATCAACACTGGGGCATTAACCCTCGCATAAAGGTACTGAGGTACTTTAACTTATTGTGTCAAATACGTTTGTTCCTTCTTTTGAAATAGACACGTTTCCAATAGCCTCCTCCTTGTCCCCTTTGGATAACCTGTTCGCATTGTATACTCTAACATGTCGTGGAAAATACGAATGGCTTCATCCTCTTCTTACTTTGAAAACAGGATTTGTAACAATGTCTGGATAAGCGATATTGTTTCATGTGATAAGAAACTAGATGCTGCCTCATTGATTTCTTTTATAAGTTCTACATCTGTTCGTCTGTGAACTGCGTCAAGAATCACCCTATAGGGAAAGAGTTTGGTTCATATTCAGATTGAAACCAGTACTGTAAAACCCTGGTCTGCAATCGACTTATTTTTGACAGGACAAAGGTGATAGAAGTCACCTATCCCCACAACCTGCATGCCACGATTATGTAAACATGAATGTATGCATGTCTGTCTGTCTGTCTGTATGTATCTAAGGAAACATACAGAAATATCAGGGACTGGTATGGAATGAGCTTACACATGTGGATTGTTGTGGCATGATGTAAGACAACAGGGATTTGCCTCCGCCCAATAACATATCGTTTCATTTTGGCATCATACGCTATAGACATACGCGGTTCCAGACTATGGTTGGAGGGCAGGGAAATAAACCTCTATGGACTTGTCTCCCACACTACACACCTTTCCTTCCAGACCATTAACTGACTTCTTGTTGATATTTACGATCAACACTGGGGTCTTAACCTTTGCATAAAGCTACTGAGGCACTAAAACTGATAGTCTCAAATATCTAGAAATATGTTTATCTTCTTCCGAAATACACACGTTTCCAATAGCCTCCTCCATGTTTTCTTTGGATGATGTGTTCGCATCGTATTCTCTAACATGTCGGGGGGAAATACGAATGGCTTCATTCTCTTCTTGCTTTGAAAACAGGATTTGTGACAATGTTGGAATAACCAATATTGTTTCATATAATGACAGAACCAAATGCTGTCTCATTTATTGCTTTTATAAATTCTACATCTGTTCGTCTGTGAACTGCATCAAGAATCACTCTGTCGGGAAAGAGTTTGATTCATATTTCAGATTGAAAGGAGTAAAATCCTGGTCTGCAGTCATCTTATTTTTGACAGGACAAAGCTGATAGAAGTCACCAATCCCCTTAACCTGCATGCCAAGATTATGTAAATATAAATGTATGCATGTTTGTCTGTATGTATGTGCGTACGTAAATGTATGTATGTATGTATGTATGTATGTATGTATGTATGTATGTATGTATGTATGTATGTATGTATGTATGCATGCATGCATGCATGCCTGCATTGTGTATGTATTTGAAGGTAACTGATGTGTTCCATCTTTTTTCCTATCTTTTAAGTGGAGCTCCAACTTATCTTTGTACTTACAACACATGCATCAGACATATTTTTCATTAGTTTTTAAAAGCAAGGAAAGTTACCTAGAAGATTCGCGTAAAGTGAACTACACACGTAATTTTGTATGGGAATCAAGAAAAATAGTCTTGTCAATGACGATAATATCGAATGAACTGTTTAAAAATGTTCCATCACACAGAAAGAAATATGTAGAACCATGTACCAAATTAAAGATGCCAGTTTGATAAAGTAGACTAATATTTTTATTTGACTTCACCATGTAACCTGGTGTTTTAGAGGATTGCAGGTTGGGGTAACAGCACTCCGGCTCCTAAAAGTTTGACCTATTCTAGTACGAAGCTTTTGCTGACATGCTGATCGACCATTTTTCAATGGGTATATTTTAAGCTATGAGAAAAGTCTAAATTACTTCATACTTATGCAGGCCTATATATCTTTTCAAATATACAAGTGAAATTTTATTTTTGTGGTCTGGTGATTTGTAGGTTGGACATGTATGCAAGCATTGGTCCACAAGGTGCAGCACATTAAATGCAATATGAATGTGTGTCTGCAACCACGACATAGGATATAAATCTTATGTTTGGATACATATTTAATTTATTGATCAACTGTCTTATCCATGTGTTCTAAGGGCCCAGAGTGCAATGGGGAAAGCTGCGAACAAAGCGACATTCTTTAAGTTATGTTTTAAAAGGTTTAATTAAAATATTTTGTGAAAGTACAATGTATTGATGAAGGTAACAATATATAAAATTGCTAGTTAC
The DNA here is from genome assembly GCA_964020975.1 of Hermodice carunculata. Classification (NCBI taxonomy): domain Eukaryota; kingdom Metazoa; phylum Annelida; class Polychaeta; order Eunicida; family Amphinomidae; genus Hermodice; species Hermodice carunculata. The sequence goes on from OZ026618.1 coordinate 71,173,991, forward strand.
TGTCGACTACAAGATTTGACCATCAAAATGTGAACTTGTTTCCCTGTTGTTCTCAACGTTTCTGGGATGTGAAATAATAATAAAAAAAATACTGGGCTACAGTCAGCGGTTAGCCAACAACTTTCTTCAGCGTAACACCTACGGTGCACCGGTAAACCCATCTGATTCAGCATTATACCTAGGGTTATCAATTATTATTTTAAGCATACATATTATCATTAGTATCTTAGGGACTGACAAATGGAGTCGATCCTTCGTTTATGGCTGCAGTTTTCCAGGCTTCTGATACATAAAATAAGTTGTGTTGTATTTTTTTTTTGCTAGTTTCTACGATTTCTCATGTCTTCCCTCATCTTTTCATTTCCCTCACTCTCCATCCATTTTTTCTTTTGAGGGGAGGGGCATATGCCGGGTGCGCGCTATACTGGCCACGCCAATGATTAGCCTCTGGTATATGAGTGTGACTAGGAATTTAGTGGCAGTGAGAGTATCGGCAACTTTTTTTACCAAATTTCAATTACAGACGATATATAAGTAAAATGTTCCCCTCTTACCAAGCCACCCCCTCTTACCAAGCCACCCAAAATCAATCAGAAATTTGAACTCATAGGAGAGATGGGGTCTCTTCACACAACAAAATGTCATTACAAAATTACACTTGTTGCACAGATTAATTATATATGTTGAACGAAAAATATTTAGGTGGTAGAGAGCAACCCAAATGATTATGCATTAAAGTAATTGGTACCTCAAACAAACTTAAATACCACATCCCTCGAAACGTCAAATTATATGGTCACCTGGCGTTTTAAGCACACTCAAATTGAACAGCTGTACAATAAAAGAGCTGCTAGATGCATCACGTTTTGTCAATTTAACTCTCACAGTGAAGGAAATGAAATTATTCAAAGTAAAAGATATTGTTACACTAAAGATATTAAAATTTTATTACAAGTTTGTACATGGCCATCTACCAGATAGATTATTAGCACTTCCGTTTACTGGGAGTAGTGTTATACTTACAACACAAGGAACTATAAAAAAGTTTTTGAATATTGTAAGATGCACATTTGCTCAGCAAAGTCTTTAGTTTTGACATTTCGAAACTGGTAAATAGCACTGGTCAGATAATCACTGAACAAATTCACACAAATAGTCTGCAAGGTTTCTCAAAATATATAAAATCTCACTATCTAAAGAGCTATGAATGCCTCTGTTCTATACAAAACTGTTATATAGGTATGGAAGATTGATGTGAAGTATGAAGATGTAATTATGTGGTGGTTAAGTGATTAGATCGACACGGCCATATCATCTTGGTTTACATAATGTCATGTAACTATACTTTATTATTTTTGTCAAAGCTATATATACTATAATATATAACTGACCAAAGTGGCCAATACGACTACTACATTAGTGCAGTGCTTCAGCATGGGTCTCCTTTTCCTGTTTCGTTTGTTATTTAGTTTAAACGTATTTATTTAGTCTGGATAGTCCTCTAGTGCATCTAGAAGACTAATACATGGGTCCGCCAGAACATGGAGACACACAATATGTATATATAAGACGCACAGGACAAACCAATTATTACCAATGTATAATATCAGCAAGAACTCTGTACAAATATCAAAATGTGGTTACATATAAGATGCAATTTAAGCCAGTATGAGGTTGAGTTCAATATTTGCCCAATGTTGAAAAAATGCGTGATGCAAATAAACTTCATTGTCCGAACCAATAATCATAACAGTAACCGAAACATTTAGTCGTTAAAGCGCCTGGTTTCAATAATGTACAGCTGAAGTGCATCACATATCTGAAAATTTAGACAGGCAGAAATCTCGTTACTGCCATGGGTTAATATTTCAACTAACCTATCACTACCAATACGGATTATAAGATGGGGGCTAACCCCCGGAACAAGGAAAGGAATGACAGTATTATATAATTTGTTTCTCTGAACGATGTAGTTGGGACAAAAGAAAAGAAAGTGCTTAAAGTCTTCAGTGGGATCCGAACATGCACATGATGGGTCAGGGAGGATGTTAACTTTGTGGAGGTCAAAGTTTAATGTGGAGAATCCTAGGCGTAATTGCATGTGACAAATATTACAAATCTGTCACCATGGAGGTAGAACTCAGGAACAGTGCCTGTGGCCAAGAGAGTAGTTTTGAGTTTTGACTTGAATATTCGTAGGGGAAGTGGATATCTAATGTCAGAAGGGAGGTTATTACACTGTTTGATAGCGTCTGGGAGAAAAAGAGTTACATAGACGCGATGTTCTACACCTAAAGGTACGTACTGACATTGAATGTCGGAGAGCTCGACCAACAGGAGGAGATGGTACTAGATTAGAGAGATAGGAAGGAGTCAGATTGTGGTACATTTAATAAAAGAGGACACGCTTGAAGTATTTCTGTCTGTCTACAAGAGTTGACCACCCGAGCTCACGAAGCAAATTAACATGTGACTTATGTTTCAATGCACCATTGCAAATTTTGGCGGCATCATGCTGGATTGACTCCAATTGATCAGACAGCACATTACCACAGTTGTCGAACAATACACAGCAGTACTGAAGAATTGGACGGATCATAGAACAGTGCTGTTTAAATACGGATTTGTGTGATAGTTTATAATTAAATCTCCTAAGTAAGGACACTATTTGACCAGCTTTATTGGTAATCCGAGCGACTTGGGCACGCCAAGATAAGTCACGACTCAATGTGATACCGAGACGTGTATGACTATCTGCCCAAGGAAACAGAGACCCACCGAAAAAACAGGCGGGTGATGAGGTTTCATGCGTTTCACAGAAAAAATAACCGATAGTGATTTGATGGCATTGAATAACACTCGCCATAGCCTGCCCCAGTGATGTATTACAGACACATTGGTGTTCAGGTGGCGTGATGATTGAACAGGGCTATTGACAATTTGGAGTAAAAAAAGTATAGACACATTTGTTTTACATGGATTGTGAAAGAAGTCAAGCTGACTTATCGAGTCACTCTCCATGGCGTATACTTCCTACCTTGCCTAGTGGAGGAAACCGAAGAACTCGGAGAAAACCACCGTGCACGGTTAAAGTGGTAGGAACTTTTTCCACATGCTGCCCAGGACGAGAATCAAACCCGGGTCGCAGAGGTGAAAGGCGAGCGTCTTACCGCTCAGCCAACCGTGCACCCGAGTACACTAGTATCATCAGCAAACAATCTCGCTCCACATGTGAAATTGTCCACCAGGTCATTTACATAAACCAAGAATAGGAGGGGCCCGGGGAAAGAGCCTGAAGCACCCTGGCCTGGGTAGGAAGTCAGGCAGGAGATTGACCACGAATAGTGACTCTTTGGAGTCGGTTAGAAAGACAGCTTTCAACCCAGGTAACAAGATAATCAGATATACCAAGTTGTTTAAAGAGGAGCTCAGGATGCCATACCTTATAGAACACCTTACAGACATCAAAAAATACCATTCTGGCTTCTTTTTATAGCTCTAAACCGTTGTAGATAGAATGAAAAAGATAGACAAGTTGATTTATTGTTTAGTCGCCTGCCGTGAAACTTGAGTTTTTAGATGTTGGTAGATTGTTTACTGTTAAATATTCATAGAGGACATTAAACATTAGCCGTTCAAAGACTAGAAACATTACAGAGTAAAAATATTGGTCTATAGTTACTTTTTTGTCTCTTAGAGTTTTTAAAAATAGGACAAATATTGGAAATTTTTCAGGGCGAGGGAGAGTAAGCTTGAATAAGAGAAAGTTTCAATATTTTTGTCAGAGGATTACAGATGGAGCAAGCGGTATTCTTGAGAAGGACGCTGCCAATATTGTCAGGCCCAGTTGCAGAAGTAACTCTAAGGGACAATAAAACTTTCAATACATCCTCCTTATCAAATGTGATTTCAGTTAATCTAGACTCCGTGTGGTAACTTAATCCAGGTATTAGAGCGGAGTCAATGTCAGAGTAATTTGTGCATTGACTTGCACAATACGTGTTGAAAATGTCACATTTTTTTCATTGCAAGATATAAGTTAGCTAGAGAAAGATCGCATCGACTTTCCAGTTATATTCAGTTGCGTGACTTCTTGTAAAACTGGTAAAGCGTTTCCACCTTCATGGAAATCTCGAGTATGTAAGCAGGTGACACGTTAGCTATATTCTTAACACAGGCCCATGCTCGATTTCAGAAACGTAAAAGCTTTTCTATTTCGGTGGTGATCCAAGGCATGTCAAAGGGTCTGACAGTGACTTCTCTAAAGGGTATAAATTCATTGGTAGTGGAAAGAAAAAAATCTGACCAGTTAGAAACGATATCGTCAAGGTTGTCATAGACTTCGTGGGCTGTGTTCCAAGGAGCTAACAAGAGTCTAGAATTAAGTTCAGGGTAATTAGCTTGGTTGTAGTTCCAAACGTGACGTTTGAACGCATGTTCATTAATGTGAAATAGTGAGAGAGAGAGAGAGATAGATAGATAGATAGAGAGAGAGAGAGAGAGAGAGAGAGAGAGAGAGAGAGAGAGAGAGAGAGAGAGAGAGAGAGAGAGAGAGAGAGCAGAACACAATCCCATTATCATAATTTGAAAGAGCTGTAAGAACACCACTGTCAAGTATCAGTCCAGGAGAGTTAGTAATAATAAGATCTATCAGGTTTTCTGAGTATTCAGTGGTTCTTGAAGGTTCCTGTTTAAGCTGATAGAGGTGATGTTGGCAAATAAGGGTAAAGGGCGCTAAACCAAGGTCCCTATCCTGATCTGTTGAATTCCAGTCTTAGCATCTATCACTAAAATCGCCAGTAATAAGGAGAGAATGTGGGTTACTTTCAAGCGATATAGAGATAGAGATGTTCAAAGACTCAAGAAAGGCATCTCGTATTTCAGCAGGCTGGCCAGGAGGTGGAGAATAATTTCCAATCAGTAAAACTCCATGTTTTGAAGTAATCTCAAGCCAGATGCATTCTGAATTAACATCCTCTAAGTCATTGCGCCTTCGACATGGTAGCGAAAATGAGACACATGTTAGGACCCCTCCTCCTCGTCTTGTGGGACAGTTTCTTCTAAAAGGAGGTTGAAAGTTGTCAATAAAGAAGAGTTGATCAGGAACATTCGCATCAAGCCAAGTTTCGGATAAAGTAATAACATTTAAGTTTTCAGTTTGCACCAATAAATAAAGTTCATCAAGTTGACCCAAGCTCTTAATACTACGGACGTTAGAAGTTTTAAGACATTTTTCGAAGAGAGGTCCTTTTGTCCTGGATTTAGATGGACATCAATGGATGGCTGAAAACAAATTTGCAAGACACGTTAATTGTAACAGAGGACAAGAAGCAAAAAGAAAGGATTACTTCCGTTTCGGTAGTGTAGTTGGGACAGAGATATTTACAGGGGGTTGCCCAATAATTGTGTAAAAGTCCAATTGCCACGCTATACTGATCGATGCTAACCCCCATAAGGAATGACAGGAGGGAAGAAAGGAACTGCCTTAATTATGGGCTGCTGTAAATGTGGAATGAATGCAGAAAGGCCAGAGGAAGGTGCCAGTAGACAGGGGTAAATTTGTATGTGCGTTAAGAGGTTGGTAGATGGATGTATGGTGAAATTTATGGGAGACATCGGTATGGAAAGATTTGGACAATATTCCATGGTAACAAAACGAATGACACGAAAATACAGAGATACCAAAAAAAAGAAAGCACACAGCATGATCACAGGGGAAAACATTGCAAGTGGCCTAAACTGGACCACACCATTATTTACCAATAGACGTATATAAACGTACCCGAATCTACACACATAATGTAAATCAAGTGAATGAAAACTTTACCAGGCACGCCATGAGCTTGTAGCACGTCACAATAATTATAGTTATAAGTACATTCTGAGTGAACAAATTTATGACCAGCAGCAAACTAGTAGAGATATGAATAGAACAACGTTTGAGGTGCATGGCGCACCTGTAGTTATATTTTAACGTATGGAAATGATAAATAGTTTACCCGAAGTGCAAGCAAAACAAATGCATTAATAACTACCAGCTGCATATGGAGTTAAAATCGACAAGGTAACAATGTACATACGTTGAATATTTAAAAAATTGAGCTTACACGTGTAACAAGAATATTTATAGGATAGCCGGTCATTTTGAGAATGTAACAAGCGAATAAGAGTTCAATTTATTATAATAAACAAGTGAGGATCATGTAGAAGTGATAGAGAGTAGTTCGCTTGCCAAAAGAACATGAACATTTACCATATATGTGACAATGCCTGGCAAGTAACAAAAATAACACTGATAACATTAGCACGAGTGCCAAATCATATCAAGTACATTGCTATCAACTAGACAGGTTAAAAAAATGAATTGAACACGGACATTGCGTCCCATTGCAGACAACCATTATATATTTATATATATATATGTATATATATATATATATATGTATATATATATATATATACAATATATATGTATATACATATATATATATAAATATATATATATATACATATAAATATATATATATGTGTGTGTGTGTGTGTGTATGTATTGGTTGTGGAAAATTCTGTATATTGATATGGTCAAAATAAAAGGGAACCTGAATATGAATCTGTCAACGTGGCTGATATTCTTGGTTAGACGGCTTGTAGATAGTTGCAGCGGGTTTGACATTTTTCTCAAGCATGAAGAATCGGCAGGTTCCGGTCAAGATTGGTAGAAGAAAAACGGATTTTGGTATTGGGAATGCGGTTACGTATGTGGGGATACTGTATTATACGGGCACAAGTAAGTTGCACAACGGAGTTGCACAACGGAATAAAGCACTTTATTCCGTCATGCGTGCACAGACGCGCAGAGGACTTGTGCCCATATAATACAGTATCCACAATAAAACAATCCACTGCATTCCAGATCTCATATTGCACAGAAGACAGCTGTTAACTAGGTCAAAACGTGGTATTGAGAGAGTTAAACAGCCCTGAACTGGATGTTAGTCAAATGTCGTCAGCTTCAATGTTTTAAACTTATTTCAAAGGAAACGGCAACCTAAAGGGAAAGGCAAAGACAAGACAGACTGAAGTAACAGCCAAGAGGAGGCAGGCTGAACGTGATGGCAAAGACAAGACAGTCTAAAGCCAACGGCAAAGAAAAGACACACCACATGTAACGGCACTGACAAAACCAGCTGACGGTAACGGCAAAGGCAAGGCAGGCTGAATGTAACTGGAAGACCAAACTGGATGAGATAACATACAATACAGACAAGGCAAACTGAAGGTAACGTCAAAGACATGGGATGCCGAAGAGAATGATCAACGCCGTTTAACTTATAGATATTCTGAAATTACAAAAGAATTACTAGGATGTTGATTATTATAAAACATCAAGCAAAACCGCTTTAAAGCTAACACTAACTTATTTAGCTATTTATGTCATTCATGCGTTAATAGTGACGAAACAATCATGTTCGTAATATTATGATGCTTTTGAAATGCAGAGTTTCGTACTGATTTGGTATGGTGATATGTTTTAGCGATACATATAAATGCCTTTTACATATCACCCAATTTAGTGACTTGCTTTTACTGTGATTGACCTCTTTCTGTGAAAATGATACCTGCATGACTGGCCATGAACTTTGCTGTGGATGATATGGGTCATGATATGTATGTGTGGGTCATATGTACAAAACACATTTGTCCATCTGGCCCATGACAAACGTATTACCCTAATTCACGGACCCACGCGTGTTGCTGTTTAAAATGAGGGAGGTGAGAAATTTGCAATGTTTATCTGTAAATAATTGTAAGGATTAAGCCGACCAATGCGTCATTATCTGTCAGTCTGTCTATCTATCCATACATCTGTCTATCTACCTAACCACCTGTCTGTCTGTATGTCAATCTATCTATCTATCTATCTATCTATCTATCTATCTATCTATCTATCTATCTATCTATCTATCTATCTATCTATCTATCTATCTATCTATCTATCTATCTATCTATCTATCTATATACATACATATATATGTATATATATATATATATATATATATATATATATATATATATATATATATATATATATATATATATATATATGTACATAGATACATACATATGTGTGCATGTATATGCCATAGTTTAGTCATATCATGTAAAACAAAGAGCACCACACATCTACTGGTATATTTTTATCTTCAGGTCACGTGACCGGGCAAAACTTGGTTTTCGCTCTTCTGGTTTCTGCTCAATTGAGGTGCTATTCCACCTTTAAGCCGATGAAATGCAGGCCATAGATGCATAGCGTAACATTACAAATGTGATACGGTCTACAATTTTGACTGGCTTTTCCTTGTAATTGCTGTATGATATGAGCCTGCGCATGGAGACGGTTAATCAGTCCATTAGTGTGACTTCATTACATACCCTGGGACCAGTCCCTGGATCTCTGGTTGCTTAAGTCTTAAGTCTTAAACTTTCTGAAGTGGCTTTAGTCGAGCAGCCATAGCGCACGTGCTGGAAGCGACTGTAGTCGAATTTGTGTTGTTAATGTCTAACGCAACCAAATACAGGCTGTCAAAGCTATCCTTACGCATAAACCTAACCAGCAATGTGTGTACCATTTCATATCGACCTTTGTCATGGATGTAGTGTAAAGTGTCATAATATTAGAAGTCACATGGCGGCCTCATAGCATCCGGATAACCTTTCACGGATACAAAATGGCAAACCACCAAAGCTGAGAGAAGAGGCATTCTGGGCAAACGCAACAGGGACCAAGAAAAGAAATGAATGAATAGAAATGGAGGGTTCATACCGTTCTTTTTGCTTAAAAGACGGATGTTGAGCCCCCGAGTCTGACTTATTAGGCTAAAATAGTATAAATGTTGCGCGGATGTTTCATTTCGTACAACTGTTATTTTTTATTTATTTATCTATTTTTTTGTATTGCAAATGTTTTTTTAGTGATGAATGACTTCAAACGGCCAAATGATGTTAGAATTTGCTGATATCCAGGTTGTGGTATGTGTTGTGGATATTCATTTTCCGTAATGAACAATGTTGTAGCCAGGATGCCCGCAAAAATATTTTTGGATATAACACCATATCTCAAGAAGTGTCCTGGTAACTGAAATACATGTTTTTCGTTTTGCGTCATGAACAACTATAACAGGTGAAATGCCTTGACACAAAACAATGTTGCACTGGTTTGTTTTTCGAGCACACGTGGTAGGTAGCATTGTAAGTAATGAAAACAAATTGTATCCCATCAATTCCATAATATATTCTTGAAACTATTTTGTAAAATTGACGTTATTTACAACCTGAAACCATAAACATACCAATTCTTATAACTTCAACACGTCTCGTTCCTACGAGTCATTATGCAGATCGCAGCTGTCGCACCTGTCAACTCTTTCAGGGACCAGTTACGGCTGAGTCGACAGCTTTTCCTTGATAAGCTGTGCGCGCAATGTGGATTCATAATGGAGCTCTGCATTTATGAGCAAAACTTCGCCTATTTAGGTTATTCATCATTTTCCACGTTTATATTTATTCATTATTATGTGGGTCGTCTTTGCTGAATATTAGACAAGGAGCCGCTACTCTGCAAGACATGTACCGGTATAGGCTCCGAAACATGTTCTGAGTAGTTACCCGCTGAAGACTCTTTAATTTACTTGGGCTAATACAGCCTATGGCAAAATTCTAACAAAGAAGAACGTGCGCAAGAAGGACAATATTACTTTGATATGTATCTGGTTAGACAGTGACAGGTAAGCTCGTGGAGAGTAAAGAGCTTTGACTGCAGAATAGGGTTATGGCTACTAGGAAGTGGTTCTTGACAAAAAGACACAAATACAGGAAGAGTAACTGTAGACATGCTGGTACTTGAATGAAAAGTCGGTCTAGAAAAAAAATTGATTCTTATGTCAGTATCCGGAACACATCAACGTTCGGCGAAATTGGCCACGAAAGAATTCCAAACACCGTAATAATGCCCATTGTTTAGTGACGCAAGGTGTGTAATCCTGTTAGGTTTTGACAAGCTTTGAAGTCGGAACGTTGGAGCCTTGTCAAGTTGACCAGCTGCTGTGACGCAGTTCACTCTCCATTTAGATAAATCACATCGTGCAAAAATACCTCTAGAACGCCAATTATGTCATAAGTCACTGTAACAGCAAAAAGAAATAGTTGTTTAAGCGGAACTATACTGAACCAAACAAATAACGCAACTTTTTCATTTGGGTTTATTTTCACATTGGAACTGTATTTAAAGTTCAGAAATATACGAACCGTTGTTAAATCAGTCTAAAATAATGCACCAAGTAGTGTGACCTCAAGGTCGAGTACCCTGACCTTGCCATGGGGTCATTGTCATGAATCAAGAGTGACTACAGCAGGCTATTTTACGCAAGTCTCTGACACCTGAAATTAAGGTTGCCAAGTCTTTGATTCTGGGACAGGAAAAGGCCACATTGAAATCAGCCCAAGCGTAACTTTGTGCGAGGATATGAGGCTTTCAAAGTTTGGTGGTTGTGCTGAATCAAGGACAACTACAGGATTCAGTGTTACCCACATGACTAAAACATTCGCACCTTTACTGGTTGGGTGTAGCCCCCCATGGACAATAAAAGGGCAGCATGGGATTCATTTGGCACAGTATTCCAAGAACTATGGGTCGATTATCAACAATAGATCGGGAGAGAGGAATTGGCATGCAACAGGCTGGTTTATCTGCAGCAGAGGTGGCAAGAAGACTGCAAGTCCACAAATCCACTATATCCAGACTTGCTACAAGATTCCAGGAGACTGGGGCCACAGCTGATAGACAGCGTCCTGGGAGACCAAGAGAAACCACACCTGCACAAGACAGACACATCAGGGTGTCACATCTGCGGAACAGAACTCGACCAGCCACTAGAACTGCACAACAGACACCTGGCAGAACCAATAACAGAATATCTGCCCAGACAGTCCGTAATAGACAACAAGAACACCATCTACACGCCAGGCGTCCTTACAGGGGTCAAATTTTGACACAGGCAAGAAGGCAAGCCCGACGACAATGGGCTACTGCCCATACTCGCTGGACTCATCAACAGTGGAGGGATGTGCTATTCACCGATGAATCCCGCTTCACCCTGTATCATGCAGATGGTAGGACACGTGTTTGGCGACGAAGGGGAGAACGCTACTCAGATGCCTGTGTGCTGGAAACAGATCGATTTGGAGGTGCATCAGTGATGGTGTGGGGTGGAATTTCATTCAAAGCCCAAACCCAGCTAATCTTCATTGAAGGCAATCTTAATGCTGCACGTTACAGGAATGAGATCCTTCAGCCTGTTGCTGTCCCTTTCATTAGACACTACCAACTCCACTTGCTTCAACAGGACAATGCTCGGCCCCATGCCGCTAGACTGACGATGGATTTTCTGCAAGGAGAAGAAATTAACGTTTTGCCATGGCCAGCCTTCTCACCTGATATCAATCCCATTGAGCATCTTTGGGACTACCTTGACCAGCGTGTTCGGAGACGGGATCCAGCGCCCGCCAACCGCCAGCAGCTTCGCCAGGCTCTTCAAGAAGAGTGGGATCATGTGCCCCGGCAGATGGTGCAGCGGCTAGTGTCATCCATGTGCCGACGTTGCATAGCAGTTACAGATGCTGATGGTGGTCACACACAGTATTAGTGGACATGCCAATTTGTGAACTTTACAAATCAATGTTGCCCTGTTTATTGCCAACTGGTCGCGCCCTCGTTGACAGTTTCAAGTTTTTGTTATGCCAAAAAGACTGCAGAATATGGATCTAATTTGTTTCTGTGATATGAAAGTAACAATAAATATTTAAGTTAAAAAGTTTAAGGGTTGCGTTATTTGTTTGGTTCAGTATAGTTCCTTCGGTGTGTCTCTTCGACTGATATGTGCATCGAATCGAGCGTGTTGCCATTTTTCCCCTGCGGTCATGTGACTTCGTCGTTGTTAATATAACTGTTATGTTTGCAACATTCATGAAGCTATTGTTCCACTAGAAATAAGTTAAAGTCTCAGTCTTGTATTTTTTTTCCCAGCATTAGTGTTTTGGATCCGCAATGTGAATATTGTAAAAAAAGTCATCTCTTCTTTGTAGGTGGCCTCAGCGAGAGCGAATTAAATATCCTAAGCTGAGGTCGCCTGACATATTTTGTTCTGCTTAGATTGGTTCAAAACAATGTCATCTTATCTAATTTGTTGTACATATTCTTGTACAAGTTGTTATCTATATGTCAAATAAAATGATTCTGATTCTGATTCGTTGTCAGAGGCCGGTAAGCACCGCTGATGGCTGTTCAAACATTGTGGACCATTACCATACCAAAGTAAACAGAAGATACACGTGCAGTGGTCCGCTGAAACTTGTCATAGTTTTTCATCGATTTTCTAATATGAATATTGACTTTTTTAAAACAATATTTGGTGACCACATACTTTAGGTGTTTGTCTTTCAGATAGAGAACAAAAGTCATTTTGTGATTTATTCGGTACAGCTGCCACAGACAAAACCATGAATGCACCTTAAATAGGTTTATTGAATGCTTAGGAGGGCACTCATCAGGACAAGGGAACTAGGTGGCCATCCAGCAAATATCTCACAAAATTGCAAACCGTGACCCCTTGCCACACAAACTGGAAATTACACCATTACCGGTCACACACTGGGAACTCTAGTCACACATCGCATGAATAAGCCTGATATTAAGCTGCAAAACGTCGACTTACTAATATCCCCAGCAGCAGTACTATCCTAGTTTTGTACACAACAACAATGTCTGTGAATAGTCCATGTGCGGTATAAGATCATTTCATGTTTCTTTTTTTGTTTTAGATGTCCGAGGACACTGGTTTGTGCGATATGGACAAAAGTACCAAGCCTTGGATTATATGCTCTGATACTGTACGGAGGCCAATCACTAAATTAAGTGCAATGCAATTTCCAGAAAAACTAAAAAAATTTTGCCATGTCATATGGGAAAATGAAATGACAATGGACAAGGACGAACTGAGCAAGGTAGTGGCATTAGTTGTTGAGGGTCCACGGTATTATAGCAAGGAATTCCTGTCTTTGTTTCCGAATCTAAAATGCGTATCTGTTGCCTCGAGAGGTTACAATCACGTGGACGTAACGTACTTAAAAGATAAAGGAATTGCCGTTGGCCATTTGACGGATATCACCAGTGAACCAGTCTCAGAGTTTGTCTTCTGTTTACTTCTAGCTTCAGCAAAACAGTTAACTGCTGGTAAGAATGACTTAATAATAGGAACCATTATTGAAGGGTGGCACTCCCTCCAGAGGGCAGTGCAGCTTTTATATTGAGATGACCCCAAGCAGGATGTATGGGAAATCTATGTTGAAGATGCTTTTACATGTGTCATTTAAGGTGATTCCAGATGTCAATAATGTAGATGCATTCATCCATATAGTGTCCTCTATATCTTTCAGGAGTATGAGTATAAGTGTTAAGCATAAACATGCAAATGATAGAAATTGATTTGTTTTAACCGGTGCGCAGGTGCGCCTATATATGCAACGTCCTGTTTTTAATTATTGAGAGACGCCTGTACCAAAATTTACTGAGACGGTTATTTGTAAAGTGATGTCTATAGTAGCCCTATTATAGGTATAATGTCAACGTACATTGACCGGTCAATGAGATATGAACTGCAAAAGCATGAAAGATTGTAGCATTGAATATTATCATCTTTTGAAGGCACGCAGACAGATTTGGTTTTGAGTTTCTTCTTCTAGTTTTACATGTGTCCTTTTGTGCCCTCGGGGGTCATTAAATGAAACAAAAGCACAGCATTGAGGAACCATGTTATAAATTCAATATTTTTGCAATACTAGCATTTTTACACGAAGAAAAATATATTGTTTTTGATATTTTGTCACGTTATAATCATCAATATGTATTTTATATTGACGATATGATGCTACTCTTTTTGGACAGGTATTTCTTCAGCAAATTACACCATGCCCACGGGAGGATATGTAGACTATGGTCTCAGTATATGTGGAAAAACGCTTGGTGGGTATATAACATGAGCACTCGTTAGTTATCGATGTATAGTTTTGTGTTAACAAGCGAATGTCAGTGATGTGCACGATAAATGAAAAGGTCCCCTAGTATAAAATGCAGGGAGGAAGCAGGTTTATTGTATATGACATCATGTCAAATGACTATCTATTGATAACACCATGGAAACCTTACACACTGGTGGCCAATGAAGCCAAAAGTGAGCATAAGAGTAGCCATAATTGGGTGATATGCTGGATACCTGTGATATAGTAATCTACCTTTGATGAAACTTAGTATGTGAACAGACAAAGCAAAACACAAAAAAAAAAAAAAAAAAAAACCAAAAAAAAAAAAAAAAGAAAAAAAAGAAAAAGGCACGCTCATTGATCCGAAAAGGTCTATTTTGGCCTTTTTTCGTATTTTTGGCAAATTTATAACATGAAATGGCACAGAGCAACGAGAGCAAGGTGTTTAAAATTTTGGGTAGAACATTAAAAAAAAACCCACACATTTTGAAATTATCCCAAAATAACAAAAGGAATGCAGAAGGAATATTGTGGAATTGTTTATTCCGTTTTTATATAACAGGCATACATCTGTCTGTAAATTAGATAAAACACAAAGATCACCCTAATCTAGTTGATGATTTAAAAAAAAAATCAGTCAAAAATCTTCAGTTTTAAAGAAATGACATCCATTTGAAATTTTGGCCAATTAAAACCATTGTTTGCGGCCAGCTTGGATTCAGAAGTCAAAAACGAAACTCTTATTTTGAACTGATATGATTTCACCAAGACTAAAGAAATTTATTTACTTTTTTTTTTCGAAATCATCTATTCTATAAGCTTCATCCGATGTTGGACACGTTTGAATGTGGCAATTCGAAATTTTCCTCAAATTTGTGACAATAACTTTTCTACCCAGAATTCTCTAGATCAGTTAATTGTTTAGTTATTTGCCAAATATTTCATTACATAATACTCCTCAAACTCCAGGTTTTTTTCAAATAAAATGGCTATTTTGAGTATATGTATCAATATCTAGGTGACAATTGACATAGAAATGTGATCTATTTTGGTGTTCAAGTTCATTTTAAGGTCTAATGTTACATCAGATTAAGCTGCAAATGTGAGCGTCGGAGCTTTAAACGGAATCTATTGATATATTTGCAGGCATTGTGGGAATGGGTGCCATTGGAAGTTTGGTGGCAAAAAAGGCATCTGGTTTTAATATGAAGATTATATACCACAACAGGAGACAAAGGTATATACAACGTGGTGCCCTATTGATGACCAACCTTGTAATAATCCCGTAATATTGTGTACCGCGATAAAAGAGTCAAGATGGTGAATCTTTCAAGAATCGTACACCATAGATGATGTAAATCCAAGGTGTGATTTTCCGAAAATACGTAAGTTTGCCCTTATTTGATGGCGTCGGTTGACGAATTCTTGATACCAGAAAGCCTATGACTCTAACCCTTTCCATTGAACACTAGCTCTTGAAGCGGTCTACATTGACCGGTAGTTTCAAATGTTGTCTGCCTTATCCACTTTAAAGTGTCAATAGTCAAGAACTGTCTCCACCGCACGACGTACTCTCAGCGTCCAGGGTGCATCACAAGGGCAGCTGTTAACTGGGTCCAATAACAGGGTTTTTCAAAGGTTGAAATGAGTCTTCGGAGAATGAATACTTGATGCTTCAATAACATTGAATTAACTTCAGATCAAAGAATATCTGGCGAAACTCTCATCTGACAGTTGACTGCATTCAGATCTGAGTGAATCTCTACATTGACACATATATACACACACACACAAATTGACGCACACAAATATATACACACAAAAGAAAACACACACAAAATGTCGAGATTACGCATTAGACATACAATCAAGCATACAAAGTGTTACCATCAACCATTTTTCAACTATGCGATACTAAAATTGTATTCAATTTTTTGATCATGCACCGCTACATTTCATAAACCAACAATTGGCACAACAGTAACAGATGTATGTAATTTTTCCCTTCAAGATCTGTCGAAGATGAAAGATATATGAGTGCGGCCTACCGACCGACTCTGTCACGGCTACTGCAGGAAGCCGACTTTGTGGTTCTGACGTTACCCCTAACGCCTGATACGACCAAAATAATAGGACAAGAACAATTCAGGCAAATGAAGTCGTCTGCTACGTTGATAAATGTGTCACGTGGTACGTCAAGATCATAATCACGTATTTATGTACAGATATGTCTAAACATATGTGTGAACAGATATGTAGACGCTAAGATGACATAACATAATATTAAAGATCTCCTTTTGATCAATTTTAGACTTTCTATAATTTTGGTGCAGTTTAGTGCAATTTTTGCTCAAAAAATAAATTATAAGCAATACAAAACAAACACACACACACACACACACACACACACACACACACACACACACACACACACATACATATATATATATATATATATATATAATATTGTCCGCACAGAATATGTGATGTGCATTAAATGTCGCCTATACACAAACAACTGTATGAAAGTCGAAGCAATTTTTAACAAATTTATTTGCCTTTCAAGATTATGCTCTAATTTGACCATTTACAAAAATGAGGTCCACGTGGGCAGAATATGCAGAGTACAGACTTCCAACATTTTTTTTAATGTTTACCGATGCACACATCAGTTGTTAGCCATTTCTTTTTCATGGACAGGGTAGTGTAGGGAGAATTAGAAGGTTGCCTCGGTAAATATTCTTCAGGATCAATGGAAAAAATATATTTCTGTTTGCAAAGATTCACTCTTGTCGAGAAAGAGAAAAAGATTTTACCGGAAACGTATTATTCCTCTTGACATCAGAAAAATTTGATCCGTTGCGTTTTTTGGGCGCAGCTCTATGACTTAATGAATGGACGGATCATATTTAACATAGAATATATGAGGAAATACTCAGTTTGAAAGCAGGACAAACACCGTAAATTGGTAAAAATTTCAGCTAATTTCAGAGACAGAGCCTGAAGATGAGGGACAATTGGCATCTCTGTTTACAAAATATTTATGTCATTGTGGTCATAGCTGTTTGATATCAATGTTTTCAGAAGCATGGGATCACATAGATAAGCTTGCA
Source organism: Hermodice carunculata (assembly GCA_964020975.1). Lineage (NCBI taxonomy): Eukaryota > Metazoa > Annelida > Polychaeta > Eunicida > Amphinomidae > Hermodice > Hermodice carunculata. The sequence continues at coordinate 71,191,198 of OZ026618.1, forward strand.
TAAGTTTATTACAGCTATTATATTTTGAATCGATTGATATTCATAAATTTTTACTTAGGTGATGTGATTGACCAAGATGCATTAGTCAATGCTCTCCGCACAAAACAGATAAGAGCTGCCGCTTTAGACACAACCACGCCTGATCCATTACCACGTGGCCACCCATTGTTGCAAATGCAGAACGTCATAGTCACGTCTCATATTGCGTGGACGACAGCAGAAGCAAAGGAGAAGGTAGAGGACTGCACCGTAAACAATCTCATGGCGGGAATACGTGGAGAGCCGCTGCCTAATCCTATTCCTTAACACAGCTGCATTTTGATTTTTTTTAGTTTTCTTGTGTCCTATCTTTGAGAAAAAACATTCGCACGGTTGGTGTGAAGCCTACATGAGCTTCGTGACGCGCCATGCTATGATACATTGGCTGTAATACTCCTTCAATCCTGAAAACTGAAGACTTTGTATTGTTCGGGATAACAGAGATTAAATAGCTTTAATTGGCGCACAGGTCGAGCTTCAGTGGTACCTAGATGGTGGTGAAAAAAGTTCTACCTCAATGGGTTTATATCCTTGTCAGCTGATCCAATAATTGATGTACATAAACATTATTTCATATTTTGTCCCATCAAGTGCACTGGCTTTTGCAACGGAAATCCGGCAGTTGGTATCTGTGCCAAGTAAGTTATTAAGCAAATATGTAAGCAAGTAGGTACAAAAGTTTGGGATTTTGCTTCCCATAAACCTTTTTACCCTAACATTTCTGGCTTGAGCCAATCCATGAACTTTGAATCAATAACCTTACCTACTGACACATTTAAACAATATCCTCACATACAAATGTAAATATATAATGAGCAAATGGGACTCTTAAAACGACAGAAGGAAGGAAACAGAGCAAGATTGACAGATTTAAAAGTGAAATCTCCTTCATTCGCAGCCGGGCAAATTTAAAGCAATTGACATTCCTCAATCATACAAACCATAACAGTCACCAGTCTACATGGTCTAACCCATTCCTAATTGACGATATTAAAAGATCACGTGTTTGAAACTGCTCAATTGGATGAACAAAACAAGTGCAACAGGTACGGAAACATGCACATATTAACATAAATACCCTCGATTGTTCTCAGTTAATTTTTTGTGTGTTCAAAGAAGTCAACCAATTCGCCAAATCAACAGGATAAAGCACAAGGATATATATTACAAGAAATGATGGACCTTCCACAAACTTACTGGTCTCTTTGTGAGGTCTAAATGCCTCTGATGCATCAACCTGCGGTAATTATTACCAGTTAAATTTGACCAGTTATTCTTGTGTCCTTTTATATATGCTGTTATGAGGAGTAAATGGTGAAGTAAAGTTTACAAAATAGTCCACACATGTCAGATTATCAAACATACAGGTCTTGATACAGTATATGGTTATGCCTGTCAATCCAAGGTGACCAAAGCTGGTATAAGGATGAAAGCCGGCCATAGTAAAAAGGCATTGTAACAGATCTTGGGTTATCAATATCTTGGATAAATTCTTGATTTCCTTGTGATAAATATTGCCATGACAAACGAGTAATCATGGGCGAATGTTACTGGTACATGGCATATATTGTAACAATAAAATATTAATGAAAAGCATGCAGGTGTGGTTGTAGTATTTCAGTCCTATTTTTGCTCTATTTTGCATACGAATATTATTTCATGAATCCTCCATGCGTTTTATATGTATTATTCCATATAACTTTCGACAGCTTGCTGCATATTCTGTTTTTTTTTCTTCCTTTTTTAATTGCTGTTAACCCAAACCTATTTTACGGGAAACGTGGGTCTTCAGAAGCCACCCTTTCATGACATGGCGAAGACGATGGGTATATCCAGACTTGCGTTAAAGCTAGACGTGTAAAATACATTTAATTTCAAAATAAATATTTAGATGTCACGAGTCACAAAATAAATGTTACCAAATATTTTGCCTGTAAGTCCTATGGGACAGGCAGTACGCGCATGTTGCTATGGCGGCCAAGACAAGCCGACCCGATTTCTGTCATTCGGGTTGAAGATGAATTTAACGCTGCCTGGTTTTAGTCATTCTAACACATCTATGGTCTGTGGTCCTTTGCCTGTGCCATAGTTATATCGACCACACATCTTATTTTTGTTTTTGATGCTGCAATAATAAAGAATACATATAGTAGGAAATGCCCAGTACATGTTTTTAAAACCCAAGATCGCTTAGCGTGATTTGGCGGCATTTTCCGATGAGTAGGGCACATTTTGGACAGATCATTGTTTTAGCTTTTGATGTGAACGAAAAAATACCAATGCACAGACAGGATTTGATTATTATTAATTAATTCTAGATAGTTCCATGCTACCCAAATGCCTGCACCCAGCTACCAGATTCAACGCTGCTAGGCAGACTCCAGGAATCTGGAAAAACTAACGAATTTCTCATCGATCTAAGGGTGTGCTTTTCACATTCGCTACCCCCCCCCCCCCCCCCCAAAGGACACACGTGCCAGCAGGCCCGTAACCAGGGGGGGTTCGAGGGGTTCAATCGAAACCCCCTTTTCAAACGAACCCCCCTTTTTGTCAAACGACCTCCCCCCCCCAAGTAACATTGTGAAACTTATTTAAAGCCAGCCACCTAGTACACAGGTGCAGTGAATGTTGATCATTGGCGCCCTTTTAATATCGCCGCTTTGCCTCATAGATATTTATCATTTAAAACGTCATATTCTTCAAAATAAAATATACTCACAATTGTGGAGCTCGTTTCTCATGTTTTAAATAATTTCTGAGCTTTCACTTGAAGCTACGCTGTCCTTTTGAATGGTAAAACGTTTAAGTCTTCCCCGTATTCAAGACTGAGTCAACAGCTATATAGTGCACTTTGCATGACACAAACTTGAAAACTGTTGATCCAGTCTCGTTGTGCATTACATGATTAAAAGCCCTGCGGAAAGCTGTTGACTTAGCGTATATTATTTTTCAAAAATTAAATCTAGACATAGGTCTAGCATAGTATATATATATCATATTAAAGAGTACTAGCTCTATGAACGATTTGATATATGTGCCTATTTAATATGTTGGTCTTATATAGCCATTAGATATACATGATGGATCTCATTGAAATGCTCAAATATCACTGGATGTATTCGTTGGAAAGGTCTTTTCACGAGGAATACAAATATGAAATTGTTATATTGATATTGTATCATCACTGAGGGTCCGTATATATACGGACTCAGACTGCAAAGTGTTAACTTGATTCTTCATGATGAAAGGCATAGCCTCATTTCTTTATGATGGAAGCCATAACTCATTTCTTCATGGTGGAAGCCACAACTACTGTGTTAATTTGAGAAAAACTTAGGAAAAAATTCTCTTCAAAAGCTGTCCTCGGTACATGTGACAGCAATGTGATTGTCACTGAGTGTGAAATGTATCTCAAAATTCACAAGGCAGTCTAGGACACACAAAAGTACATATTCATATTGATAATATATATAGTATTATACTTTATTAATCTAAAGGGATAGTCTATCTCATCAGAATTATAATGAACTAGCCGTATACCCGTGAAAATCACGGGTTTTTTGAAAGAAAGATCAACCGTTTTGATAACATTCATTGTAATGTAGGCTGATTCACTGGGAAATAAAGACAAAAAATAAAATCTTTGATAGTAGTAGGGGTAATCATTATTATAGCGTTCAAACAAATACAAAATTACATGTGGGCCTACAGGCAGATCTATGTTAAGAATCACTCATTTCAAGATTTCATGGAAGACTGTATTTCAAAGTTGTGCAACCAAATAATATTGATTTTGATTATTTTTAATATTAAGTCCTTGTAATTGCTCCCACTGTAGGCCTACATGGAAAATGGAAAACTGAAAGTTGTGTTTTCCCGCATTTTTTTCCAAAGTCAGATTTCGTGGGGGGGGGGGGGTGTCTTTCTGTTATGTCGGGCTAAGGCCTGCACGTCAGACGGCTAAAAATGCGTTTTCGGCTAGTGTTCACGTTTACTATTTTCAAGTGGAATTTCAAAAATTATTTAGAAGCATAGGCCTATATATAACATAGACCTGCATGTAGGCCCTACAACTGACCTTTACATAGGTCCTACATTTTCATCAAACAAAATGCAAATAAATTGAATTTGTCAATGAAACCAAGTAATGAAAGATAGTTATTAATGTTGCACTTAAAAAAACTAACTTTATGCAAGAAAATGTTTATTATGTGGACAATGATCGGCTATGCACGCAAATTCAGTAGACTTGTAGAGCTCCAGGGCCTAGTGCCTATGTAGGCCTAGGCTTACATGTAGAAGTCAGAAACAACTCGCAGCGATGAACGCTAGGTGGCTCTCTATCTACGTCGCTTGCCCTTATATAATGACGTCATTCAAAATACAAAAGATTTGCCCTAAAAAATCGATTAATTGCCGATATTTATCGATTGGCCCAACGAAATGAAAAACGGTGAGAAAACCACGCTCAGGGGGCCCAGGGTAACATGTGGCTCGAATTTCAAGGCATTTCATCCAGTAGTTTTAAAGTTTTTCTATACAAAGCTGTGTATTATATATAGATATCGCTGAAGTAAATCACTTCAATATTTTTTGCCTTGAAATAAGCATATATGAAAGACAGAAAGTAAGGGCAAAACCCCCCTCAGATTGCAGGAAATGCTGTTTTTAGGGGTTCTTTTTTGAAAAATTTCCCGGGGGAGCATGCCCCCGGACCCCCCTAGCAGAGCTTCGCGCCTTCGGCGCTCGCCAATGTCACTTTATCATTGCTAAACGAACCCCCCTTTTCAAAGGCTGGTTACGGGCCTACGTGGCCTGCCAAACAACAGATGCAGTGGCGTAACTATGTGATAATTCAATCGTCACGGCAACCCACTAGGGTAAGAAGTGAATTTCGTTAACTGACTATAACCAGTGCAATAATTGTGTTCGTTTTGATATCGATAATTCGTAATCCAAGTAACACGTTTTGATGATGCTTTACATTTGCCCATGCGACAACTAGTTTGAAGACCGAGACTTGCAATACAGTGCACTAATTACCATTGAACCTTAACATCAGCCACACAGTAGTCCATGATCCATGTATACAGTCGGCAGCTCCAAACATCCATACACACACCCGAAAAAGTACTGTTAGCTGCCTCGTGGCAGCCCTTGATTATCCTTAACTATGCTATTTCAATGTTAAATTGTTTTGACTCCTAAAAGTACAGATCAACTTACTGTTCAGAAAAATACAAAATTGGTCAATGAATATGCATCCTACAAGGAGATTTATACAACATATCAGTATAAACGCCTGCTATTTTTCTCTATAAATGCGTTGTAACAAGGCAACTACAGCACATGTAATGAATTTCGTAATGACAGGCAATCTATGACTGTGTTGGCACACAGACAAATTGTTTTTCTTTATTTTATTCTTTCTTTCTTTCCTTCTTTCTTTCTTTCTTTCCTTCTTTCCAGGCAAATATGTCCGATATTCATTTGAAAACATTACATGTAGCAACTCCAAACTTGGCACAATTATACTTCTATAGATAAAGTCTGGCCTTTTTATGAGATGTCATGCATTTCAAAATTGTGCAAATGAAGGCTAATTAAACTTTTAAATTAATATCTTATATACTATAGTATATGTGGTTCCGAGTGTATAGGAGTTCGATCATAGCAAGGTAAAGTTCATCTCAAATGTCAAGGCCATGTCAAGTTCAAAGGTCAATTTTAGGCCAAAATGTCATATTTGAGGTCAAGGTTCACTTTAAGTTGAGGTCATCTCAAGGTCAAAGGTCATTTCAAGGTGAACGGCCACTTTCGATGGTGGCTTTCTTCTAGGCATAACTCGGTCAATTTTTATCCACTTTTGATCATGTTGGCCCAAATTGTAGCTTTTGTAACCCTGCACATTTTTTTAAATGTATATGTGACCTCTAAAGGTCAAAAGTCAAGGTCATTTGGACCTATGAAAGTTTCATCCAGTCACAACTTGGCTAATTTTCATCCAATTCTAATCATGTTGGACTCAAATTGTACGTATTGCAACACTGCACATTTTTATGAGAACGTGTAACCTCAAAAGGGCAAGGTCATTTGGCCCTTTGAAAGTTTCATCTTGCCATAACTTAGTCAATTTTTAACTGGTTTGGTTCATGTTGGGCTTAAATTGTGGCTATTGTATCACTGTGCAATTTACACGTGACCTGTAAAGGTCAGTGCTCAAAGTAATTTGTACTTTGAAATTTGCATCCAGCCATAAGCTTAATGTAATGTGAAGTACCAAAAGATAAAAGTTGTAGCATTTAATATTTAGAACTTTTGAAGGCACACAGACAGATTTGCTTTGAAGCAAATCTCTTCTAGTTGGTTCTATATTATCGCTGGTGTCTCATTGAAAGCTTCGAATAAAATTCAAGTAGAAACAGATCATTAAGAACCTGTACAAACCAAAGGATTAAAACAGATACTGGTAAAACGTAGTATTTATAATAACTCATAAATATCTGAACCACATATATCACTAATAACATTTACAAAACGGTAACATATAAATGAGATTATTGATGCATTATCAAAAGCAACCAACATAATGGTCCATATGCAGACTGATTATTATCGCGTTACTTTTGTTTGTTTGTGCTTTTACAAATTATCATGATATATATTTGTAATCAGGCCATAAAAAATGTTGTCATTTCCTTCAATAACAATATGGTGTTTCGCTACATATGTCATTATTAGAGAAATATCCTTTCAATCATTTAATATATATATATACAATCGAAAGCGATTGTTTCTTCTCTCTTTCCCCCTTTTTTCTTTTTGTTTTTTTCAAAGCACGCATGGAAAGAAATCGATGAAATTATATGAAAAAGTCTTGATTAAAATGATGTTTTCTTTGCGGCCTGCCTTACATACGCGACGATTTTTTTTTCAAATCAGGACAGTGTAATTAATATTTTGGAACAATTTTCCTATGAGCCATTAAAACTTGCATGTTTGATTTGTATGTGATTTGTCGTCAGCATGTTTTGTTGTGTAGTTATCCACAATTCGTGTGATTGTTTATTCCATGGAATCAAAATATGTTGGTTCTGCAAGCCGTTAGAAAACATTTCTATGGACATTGCCACGGAAAAAAAAACAATCAACACAACACCATGTTACTATAACAATGAATTCCATCAAGTATAGCAGCAAAGTTTTGCAAAGTGACAAAGGTCAGAGATTTTTGTAGACGTGCCTGTATCACGGATCGCGTCTAATAGTTCAAACGTATCTTGGATACTACTGGCAGTCACCCTGGGCAAATCTAAATCCTTAAAAGCAAAACGTCTTGATAACAACTTAGGAAATCCTCTTCAGAAATATTTTGATCTGTAGCGGGAACTCCATCGTTAAGATATAGTTGTAGTAATTATATGAAATTTTTTGCTAAGGTTGCGATTTATTTTTTCACACATAAAGCTATGGAGTGCCGGGTTCTGTATATGCAGAAAACGGGACCCGATTTTAGACAATACCGCTTACTGGGATTTCTTGGCGAAATATTATTGGGGCGCAGGAACGATGTGATATCATATTGAATACCGACTAAGGCGGCGTTTTGTGATCTGGATATGCGTGCAAAAATATATTCTAATACCCACCTTGTCACTTACTTGTAGCAGTATGCAAATTGTAATATTTTATTTATGAAATGGTGGTGAGATGGCTTTGGTAACAGTACTCTGACCTGGTTACTCTACTTATATGCCCCACGTTTTGTATCGCTCCAGTAACTTTCGATTATTTTTTCAGGTAAATCAGCATATTGCGTGACGATACTGTATTTCTATCAATCACATCTCTGCTCTTCTACTGATGCATATCCAATATGCAATGTACCATATGTTGTACAATCTGCTGACGTTTCTCTAAAGTAAACGTTCGTATTAGTTTCCGTGTGTTGTCAGGTAGATCAGCATATTACGTGACGATATTGTATTTCTAACAATCACATCTCTGCTGCTCTCCTGGTGCATATCCAATATACCATATGTTGTACAATCTGCTGACGTTTCTGAATACTTAACGTTTTGTATTGGTTTCAGTGTTTTGTCTATCTTGTTAAATTAATATCGGTATTGGATATTCATATCGGTATCAATTTTGTCCAGCATATTGGATATCGGTATTGGAAGAAAATTGCATATCGGCTCACACCTAGCATATCCCACATCCGAAATCTGATTCGACGGCTCTCTGAATATGGAATATATAATACTGGAAGAATTTCGTTTTCAGATTTGCAGGCCCATCTTTGTTTTAAGCTAAAAACACTTTATTGCCTTTCTAGTCAGACTCTGAATCCAATACTGTGAGAAATCACTCAAGTGCCCTTCCGATGTCGCAGCTAGATACAGTATGAGGGCCGAGGGTGATAGTGTAACTAATACTGTAAGAAAGCACTGGGGTGCAGTGTTCCGTACATGCAGAAAACGGTATCCGACAGCAAGGAAATACAGGCCCTGTACAACCGCTTCGGCCTCCAGCACTTACCCTAAGCAGGGAATGGTGTAGAATACGAGTACAAAGTCGCCTGTGTATATGGGATAAAACAGAACTGTGCGATCTGTCATGTATATCTCTTTATACCCTGATTGTAGATCCTAATATGAAAATTTTAGAGGTACATATGTTTTTGTTATGTATATATACATTTATGTAGACTCTCACTGGACAAATGAAGCAGACTATATGTTTCACTTAATAATGGCTTTTCACGGCGCGGACTCTCATATTTCATGTCTTTCAACTCTGGCCATAGACAAATGAAGCCAAGTAACAAGTATTTAATAAGTATTAAATAGATACATTTTCTCATTGGTGTGAGCATATTTTTACGTCCATTTAGACTCTGACAATATACGAATGAAACTGAGTATATATTTCACTTTTTATGGCCTCTCAGCACAACACGGAATGTATGGTGTAGCTTGTAGCCCAGGCCAGACCAGATTCTGAAGGGTGTGGTCTTGGTATAATTCAATATAACAATGCACATATATCTAGATGTTGTAGCCCTGATAACAAATTTATGGCAAGAGTGCGAAAGTTGCATACTTTTCTTTTCTTTTCTTTTTTTTTTTTTTTTGCCAAATGATGGTCCGATAATTCAGACTAGTCGGACCTGGTGATTAGGAGACCCGAGTGTTCAACACGCAAAGGCTCACACATGTAAGTTAATTACTTGTAACCAAAGCACTACTAAGTAATGCAAAAGGAAACGTTTTTGATTATTACTGTTAATGAACATGGACCTGGGTATCTCTGCAAAAGACAGGAAAGATGAAAGATGCAGAAACATACATAAAGAATAGAACATAGAGAATGGTCGATGTTCCATCTATTAACAAATAACCCTTCCAAATGGAACTAAGAATTAATAACACAGCTCTCATATAATCATGACGCAGTTAAATTTCTTTTATTGAAGAACCAAAACCACACATCCGCAGCTGTGCACGTGTGAATGCATTTTACATTATAGTTTCAACTTTCACTACTATGTGTCACCAGCCGCTGCTCCACGAAGCCAACCATGCAGTGTGAGTGCGACAAGAAGGAAGCAAAATAAATAAATAAATAAATAAATAAATAAATAAATAAATAAATAAATAAATAAATAAATAAATAAATAAATAAATAAATAAATAAATAAATAAATAAATAAATAAATAAATAAATAAATAAATAAATAAATAAATAAATAAATAAATAAATAAATAAATAAATAAATAAATAAATAAATAAATAAATAAATAAATAAATAAATAAATAAATAAATAAATAAATAAATAAATAAATAAATGAATAAATAAATAAATAAATAATTAAAAACAGAATTCGCCTTGTATCTAAGATTTGTTTACATCAATGCTGACAATGAAAACGCAAGTGGACAAACTAATCTATTAATTATAATTATCCACCTGATAAAAAATTGTAATGAACATAATGAACAACTCAGCTAGGTGACTGGTGCCAAAGGTAGAAGGTTCGGTCTTTGCTCGTTCCGAACATAAAATATGTCCATGTACATATGTAGTGGCGAGACAACCCGCTGTAGTTGTCACTGTGCTGTGCTTCCTAGGCCACAAATCCATGGCAGCAAAACAGCAAAATCTCCTTCCCATCTCATGGGGAAAACTCACTGGCACAATTACTTCCATCAACCCAACACCTCTCATAAAATTACTGGGTGTCTACTCACCAGGTGCTCAGTGCTAGTGAAAATCCAATCCAATCCAATCCAATCCAATCCAATCCAATCCAATCCAATCCAATCCAATCCAATCCAATCCAATCCAATCCAATCCAATCCAATCCAATCCAATCCAATCCAATCCAATCCAATCCAATCCAATCCAATCCAATCCAATCCAATCCAATCCAATCCAATCCAATCCAATCCAATCCAATCCAATCCAATCCAATCCAATCCAATCCAATCCAATCCAATCCAATCCAATCCAATCCAATCCAATCCAATCCAATCCAATCCAACCCAACCCAACCCAACCCAATCCAATCCAATCCAATCCAAACCAAACCAAACCAAACCAAACCAAACCAAACTGCCTGTATTCTGTGTGTCACATATCTAATATGGGGAAAGACTTCTCATTCGTCCACAATCGGAGAGGTCAGAATTGGCAATTTTATGTGTATTCAGTTGGATCGAATACACAACCAAACACACAAAATTCCTGTAAGCTAGAGGTGTGTATTCCAATAAGATTCCAGGTTAAAGTAGCATATAATACGTTGGATATTTTTTGCGGCAAAAGTTATCAAACTTACAGAAGTAATTCAACTGTAGACAAACATTTACTACCGTACCGGAAATTTTGTGCTTCTATGTAGAGCGGTTTTAAAGTTACATAGGTGCAAATTACAATGGAGACGAACAGAATTACACATACCCAGCTCACCTGCCTACAGACCCTGCTGCTGAGAACCGACATGAACTGAACTTAACTTTTATTAGCTGTATTGTGTACATGCATAAATCATTGCAGATGCATATTCCATAAGACGAATACGTGGTGGAGCAGGTAGTCAACGTGACGAGCGTGAAATAATTACAAGCGGACAGATTCCAGGGGATTATGAAAGTGAATCATGGCGGAACAGACGGCCAAAAGTAACGGCAAAGTAAAAAAGCCAAAGAAAAATGGCATATACATAAACATTAGAAACAACTTTTTCACTAACACGATACAAGAAAACAAATACATTTAGTGCTACAACAGCACAATCACATGTGATACATGAATGACAATACGCGAAGAGAAAAATATCATTTACTATTTGCAATGCTACTCTGTATCAGAAAGATCCCCTCTTCTCTTTATATCTGTAGAAAATCTTCTCTATTGCAATTTCTCAAATGGATGTCGTCTAACTTGACAATGGATAAACAGTTTTCTGAATCATTTAGATTGTAAAATATCGGGAAAATGTCGGTCAGCGCATCGTACAGCTATTTTCTGTCAGTTTCATAAATTTTACAAGCTATTATAACATGATATGCCTTCTAAAATATTATAATTTTTGCGCAGTCTTTCTTCTAAAGGAACTTTGTATCGCCTTGTATGTTCACCAATTTTAATTTTCAAATTATGGGAACTTATTTCGATTAACGCAATGTTTTCCCTAATGTATACCTTTTAAATACTTATAGATATCTGTGTAACTCGAAAGTTTCTTTGAATATTGTACATGTATGCAGTGTTCTCAGTTTCTTGGCATTGAAAGATACGCCTTCTTTTAATTCTTTTTACAAAGGTGTGACTATGAAAAATGTCAGTGCGAACTGCTATTTTCTCACATTTTATTAAAATAATTGACTTGAAAATATTTTAAGGGATGCAATCCGTTTAAACCGTCCAGTATCAATATGTCGAACATTACAAAGGAAGCAATAATATTGTAGACCATCGGGGATCATGTATACTATTTGTAGCCAACCCTTGTACACTTGTGGAAACAATTTGAGTAGAAGACGGAACTCTCCGACTTTACTTAGTACTGCTACATTGCTAGCTTTTTTATGTACTCCTGCAGTAACGCCGAAAATTTAGATGAACCTTTAAAGAAAGAGAATTTTTAATAATTATGAGTTTCAATACTTTGGATGCATTTATCTGTCGAAATTTCCTATGGGCCCCTTGGCATCACAGGCATGCATAAAACTAGGCAATATAGGTTTGTGAAACAAACTCAGCAATACAGGAAGACTGATTTGCCTGCCGTAGAATTGTTTTTCCAGTCGAGCAGCAGTCTTCAAAGCTTTATCACTTAGCATTTTGGCACATGAACCAGAGGATCTTGGCCCTATCCATTCAGACAGGCATATACTAGCTGTAGTGCCACACAGTCCACACGCCAGGTGTTGCTTACACGCTGTCAATAATTGGATCTGCTCGTCGCATAAAACTGTTTTTGGTGCGAAAATCGTGTCCAAGTAATATTTGGAATGTACTAGTCGCTTGTGGACAGGCCAAGGAACACAGAATATCTCAACTTTATTGTGAACTGTTCTTGGTTAGTGACAAATATTGCTTTGCCCCCCCCCCCCCGAGTCACATATTGTGATACATAGCCGCCATAAGCACAGTGTAAGTGACAATGACAATTCAACAAACTGAATCGGGATTGGTTCCACAAAGCAGAGAACTTTTGAGTAAAACAAACGAGAGTAACAAAGATCTCCCAGTGCAAGTAATTCCAGTAAATAAATAGAATTCTTCAAGTTTTTTTCTCAGAAACTTGCCCACACGCCAGGGCGTTTGATAAAAATGGTTTCACGACATTTCAGTCCACAGACAGCCCCAGTTATTGCCAAATCATTGAGCCAAACATGTGTATCTACAACGTGAGAAGTCTAGGCAAGTTGTACTAAACCCTAATGCACTCCCATTTGAGTGTGGCCCTTCTAAGACGAAAATAATGACGATCTTCGTGAGAAAGAAATATAAGATATTTTGGATATGTCGCTCAGCGACGATACGAGTACAGACTTGTATTTGTGTCTTTTTGCCCAGAACCACTTCCTAGTAGTCATTTCCCTATTCCAGAGTCCGAACTCTCTACTCTCCATAAGATAACTTGTCCCTGACTAACGACACAATTATACAGGCCAAACAAGTTAATTGCTCTGCAAACCCCAAAACAAAGACCAGCCTTGAGATAAAGTGTGTACTCTAAATCGTGTGATAATCATAAAACAAAAACAATTGCCACAGAAAGGACACTGAAATAAAGCGAGGCAAACAAAAAAAAAGAAACCACAAAAGACAATTGCAAAAAAAAAAAAAAAAAAAAAAAAAAAAAAAAGGGGAAACAAAGTAAGAAGAAACAAGTACCCACTTATAACAAATAAGCTACAACACAAACTACTATATCCAACACATGCATAGAAGACAAAGAAACGTCTGAGCCAATACGTCACCATTGTGACTGTATCCAAGAAAGGAAGCAAGACATTTGTGGAATATGGTGCTGTGATACATGTAGAATGACACCAACAAAAGTAAAAGATATCTTAAATGAAATATGGTCGTCGAAACATATCAGTACTGTGGTTACTGCTGTTGCTGTTGGTATAATTCAAAAATATATTGCGGTTCTACAAACTTGAGTTAAAAAATTAAACCCTGAGTAAGTTAAACACTGGGTAGTTGTCTCTTGGTGGCGGTACTTGCTGGTGTCTTCGTTCGGTACAATGGACCTGCTGACTTGACATTCATGGTTCTTGTAACCATGGTGAAAAGTTCTTGAAGCACTGACTTAACAACATGCGTAAACATGAACATTTTATTCTTTGGTGTCATATAGACACTTGTACCCTAGGTCAGAATTACTAGAAAACTGAAGGTATGCATAAAATATATGCAATTTGAAACATATAGGGAAGAAAAGCATATTGATATTTTCAAGTGCTTATTATGATTTTAAACATGTATTTCTTGCTGCAATGGAAGGTACTTGCTAATACCTGAACTTTCAACACTGCCATCCTTGTAAAAAGTTCTGCATGCACTGTCTCACCAGTTTGCATAATGTAGTCGCAATAAAAAGTTCATACCCTAGTGCATAGTTACTAGGAAAATAGAGGTAGGGATTCCAGTACAAATTTACCACAGCATTCTATTGGGAGAGACGCAGTGGCCGAAATCGTCACAAGTCACAATTTAGAGCTGTATGTAACAATATGTACTTTAGAGACCCTGTTAGTAGGAATGTTCAAAGGGTATCACGACGAAAATGCAGAAAATTCATATGGTGACGATAGAAAACAGCTGAAAGATAAACAATCCGAAAATGCTAAAATAGAGGACGAAAGTACAACACTTACGAAAGAAATTGAGAAACTATGCAATCAAATGAAATTGACGGAGAACAGTTAAAATGAAGTGGAGGAAAAGAACATGGCCTAGCAAAAAAAGAGATCAATAGTGTGACGTCAGAAACTACTATAACTACGGCTGAAAAACTTAGATTGGAGAAGCAATTAAAAGATTTCAAAACAGTGCTAAGTACACAAAGGAGAGAGCACCAAGATAAAATCACGGGACTCCAAATAGAAATAAGTTTAAGTAAAAGTATCAGAAGCGCTCTTCGTGAAGAACTGGTAAAGTAATTTGATCTAATCAACAGGCAGAGATACGAGATTACGATTCTTACAGACCTGCTGCTGAAAATGAAACAGGATGTTATCACAGCTAAAGAAAATCATAAGCTGGCAACTGCATGCCCAAGGAATGGACGGGTTAGAAACCCCCTCCCCGTGGACAAAAGTACAAGGCACAAGCAAAAACTAAACAATGCTGAGGAACCATCACAGTGCCCATATGACATCAGCCTAATGGCGGGAAACCGTTGCAAAGAAGTAACGAAGCGCAAAACGAAACCAAGATGAAAAGGTAAAGACCTAGAACACTGCTAAAAACAAGCTGTTGTTATTAGGTAGCTCACAGCTCCAATATCTGCGGCCAGAGAATCTGATCCGGGATTATGATGTGACAAAGCAAACAACATATATGACAAAGGACGCTGAAGCTGATCTGAAAAACTGCAGGATACGTTTGATGTTATCATTCTACATTTGATTACAAACGATGTAATAAAACTGACCCCCCCCCACAATGGTATTGAAAATGTCTGTGACTCAAAATAGACCAAATGGATTTCCAAACGAGTCATTATTTCGTCAGCTCTGCCCAGAACCGACAACAAAGACTGGCATCTGAAGGCAAAAGCTACTAATTCTGTAGTTAGCTTGCAAATGGAGGGCCGAGAAAACAGCGTTATATGCGACCACTACAACAGTTTCCTCCATGCTGATGGTCAACAGAGAAATGTTTTCTTTAGAGAAACTGTTCACGTGAACTAGGATAGAGGAAGCTTGATTTCAGCGAATTTGAAGTGCACAGTAAATCCAGATTTAGGCCCCCAAAGACAGAACCGCAGAAAGGGACGCAAATAGTGCGAAAAAAAAACAGAATCAAAACAGTGATAACAGAATATGACTTGAAATCTAATATTACATAAGATACCATATTTTTGAATGGCAAACTCTATAATGGAAAACACAATTAAAATAATGTCTTGGAATGTCCATGGCCATAGACCCAAAGTCTGTGGCCAATCGGTATCGATATACAAAGATCCGGACCTTGTTCGCACAGCACAAAAATATGACATGTGTAGCTTATCAAAAAATCACACATAAATACTGAAACTGATATAAATGTAAATGTTTTTGTCATATATAAAAGTATAAGAGGAAAACACAAACGTGCCACCAAATATTTAGGTGCTTTATGTATCATTGTGAACAATCAAACTGATATATGCATAGACTTTCTGATCACCCAGGTGAAGTGTGGATCTAAATTAAAAAAAATATATATATATTTCAATTTGGAAATGATTTCCACATTGCTACAGTATATATGTCCACCAATAACGCCACCTTTTCAAGCGATGTCCATATATTTGAACTTCTGTTAAACAATATTGTGAACATCACCTCAAAACTCGGTAAATGTCTAATAATGGGGGACTAAAATGCTTCTACAAACACTGATTAACTGATTACGATTTCTATCCCCCCCCGATAAAGCTGATATAACTATGTACCCCTACCTGATGACAGTATGAAAGTTTTTGAGAGACAAAATGAAGATAGGAAAATGTGGATGATGCGTGGCAAATATACATGCCATAGCCGAAATGCAAACAAGCCTACCTGCACAGATTATGTGACCTGTGACAAAGCATTGTTGTCCCTCATTCTATATATGGAGGTATATGACCTTACATGGATATCTGAGCATTGTGCCCCGTCTTTTGATCTGCAGGTCAGGTGCATATCTGCAAATCACGTGTTAAACGCGAAAAACTACAGGGCACATTGGACAGGTGTAAATAAAAGGACATTGTCCTCGCTGCCTGAAAAAATTGTATGGGATTGTACCAGCAGGACACAGGTTTATGATGACCTAAAAACATTTTGTAAGAGAGACATACAATACTTCTTGAAAACAAAAAGGAATGGGATCTAGATTATACGGAAAGTGTCAACGAAATGTGGTCGATTTTAATTGTATAATTCAGAGGGCATGTAAATTTTCTCTTAAATGGAAAAGGAAAAGAGGAAACTGCCTAATCATATTGATGACTAATGTTAAAATTTATATCATGAAATGGAAAAACTTGCACAATGAGAGTCAAAACAGCCCAAAATGTAGGTCTTAGACAAACGTATTATTGTACGAGACTAAAATTAAAAAAAAAACGGGAAAAATTAAGAGGAACAATTTTAGAACAAATAATACGATAATATGCTGAATACAAAAGAGAGAAATAAAAAAAAAAGTTTTGGAACTTATTAAACGAACTGGAAAGTATTACCGAAAATATTTCTTGAGATGCCAGTGACAAAATAAACACAGAAATGTGGATCAAAAATTGTTCACAATTCATGTCCAATGATATCGACCCAACAAAGTCAGCCATACATCAGTCTATCGGAAAAGCCTCCAGTTTAACTTAGATTCCTTCATTGTCAGAGCTTGATTATCGAATCAACATTGTTGCAATTGACCTTATGATATACAAGTTTTCAAACTCTCCTGGAAACCATTTTATTCTTAACGAAATGCTGAAAAACACAAAATATGTATTGATGCCATTATTGTAAAAGTATCTAATACTGTACTATCATCTGGCTTTTTCCCCAATTCGTGAAAAACTAGTTTTCTCACACTGTTGCACAAGGGGGGGGGGGGGAGGTGGGTGTCAATGTTTGATCCAAATTGATACCCGGGAATATCATTAGGAAGTTGTGTATCGAAATTGTTTTATTGGATTATAAATTCAAGGTTGCAAAAGTACCTCTCATCAAGGAAAGTCAGTTATGAGTTCCAAATCGGATTTGTCAGAAATTCGAGAACAACTGATCATATTTTGGTTCTAAGGACACTCATTGATAAATATACTAAAGTGTGCAAAAATAAATATATGTATGGACGTTTCATTGACTTTAGGCAAGCCAATGGCACTGCATTGCACCTAGAATTATTCTATAAATTACAAAAACTTGATATAAACGGAACATGTTATGATAAAATGAATGTTATGTACATTGGAGCTACGACGCAGCTAAAAATTTAAAAATGGTTTATCGGAACACATATCGTTGAATAAAGGTCTTAGGGAAGGATGCACTCTAAGTCCCACTATTATTAACGTGTTTATTAACGACATTCCAAATATATTCGACTCAGAATGCCACTCAATAAAACCATATAATGAAAACATTAATTGCCTTTTATACGCTAATGATTTAATTATACTATCAGAAAGTAAATTTGGACTACAAAGATGTCTTGACAAAATGAACAAATATTGCATACACTGGAATACGACAATAAATATCTAAAATTAAAATATACTTATCTTTAATAAGACTAGCAGAAAATTGGAAAGGATATTTAGTATTGGAAACGACGCAATAGAAGTAACTCTTAAATATTGTTATTTAGGTATAGAAATAAAAGAAGATGACTCTTTTGCAAATTTTATAAAAAAAATACTCAGTAATAAAGCAATGGAAGCTGTAAGTAGGCCTAAAAGACCATTCTTTAACACACAGATAAGTGTATCAATATTGTTATGTTTATTTGATACCCTGATATCCCCTATTTCGTCATGTTCAAGTGAAGTCTGGCGACCACACATGTATTGAATAACAAATGTTTATTTTGCGCCAGAATAGAAGAGTATTTTACGTTCCTATTTGAAAAAAAAATCTTGCTTGTTTGCCTAAGAGTACACAAAAAATCGACTAATATTGCAATGTTAAGTGTGGTCGGGAGATACCCACTCAGGTTTAAAATACTAACTTCAATGTGTAAAAAGCGGCTAAAAATATTACATATGAAACTTAATTCATTTTTTTTACAATTGTTTTCTCTGCAATGCAGAAAATATACATACAGGGAAACTCCATTGGATAACATGTGGTAGAGATATGTTATTCAACATAGACTTCGCAAATACACGGGATATATCAGTTTACTGAGAGACGACTTTCCAACATCAAAATTTGTCGACAATATTGGAAAACGTTTTATAAACCAGTCGTAGAAAGAGAATGATATAAAAAAATTGAAAATTACTTTCTTACTGTCAAAGATCGGTCCATAAAAAAAATAACATGATTTAGATTCAGTGGACATAACCTAGAATTAAAACGGGGAAACATATGAGACCATGAAAACCACCTTTGAAAGAAAGAGTTTGTAAAATTTGCAATAAAGTTGAAACACACACACACACACACACACCCACACACCCACACCCACACACACACACACACACTTGGGGGGGGGGGGTATTTTTTAATCGTGTTTCATGATTATGTCTCCAATTCTAGAGGTAAAAAAATCTGTTCTGGAAGAGTGAATGAGGTCAATTATATGTTGTCATGCATACAAGATTGGGTTGTTCCTTAAGCTGTATAGCTCACTGGCAGCATAGCGCTTAAACAATCCAGTAAGGTTGGATGTTTTGAAGAAGAAGCAGTTGCTTGTTGGTCAGGTGTTTAAACAGTCCTCCCTCTTTGGCCAGAACCGTAGGTTTACATGACCAGTGTTTGAGGGGCATTTCATGAATGAGCATTCTGCTAAGGTTTGACAGATAGACATGTTAGGCCCGCACAAGTCCTGCAGTTATTTCATTACATGCAGTAAGCCATAGGTTCTGTTTTAGTGTGTACTTGCTCCATATTAATGGCGATAGTGGTAGTGTGACAAGTTTCTCACATCCCCACCCCCACTCTTCCATTGTTACATAATATTAACTACATTTAACGGTTGAGATGGACTTGACAAGCCGTTCACAAATTAGGCCTTTGTTATCATCGATATCGTAAAGCTGCATGGGATTGGAATGTTTGAAGAAGCTTATTATGACATTTTAGTTTGTTTTTTTTTAAATTCCAGTTTGAGCAAAAATACCTTGGTATTATTCAGTATTTTTAAAATCTAGGTGTGCCAATTTGCCGTTAAACTGGATGTATATCTCTTATGTACTTGTGTATATATATATATATATATATATATATATATATATATATATATATATATATATATATATATATATATATATATACACACATATATATGTATATATATATATATATATACATATATATATACATGTATATATATATATATATATATATATATATATATATATATATATGTTTGTTTAAATATACATGTTATGTATATCCTCATATCTGCGTGTGTATTTGCACAATCTGATGTGTAAAACACACACAAAGCTTTGGCTAGTCAGTGCACTGGAAAGAGAACAAAACGTTAAAAAAGACACACATCTAGTACCGTGATTTGACCCAATACCGATCTGCAATTGGATATGACCCAATACTGATCTGCAATTAAGATACATTGGTATGTAAAATTTAAAATATGAAAAACTGTGATGCATGTATTTTAATACTGGTAATTGCAAAGTTATGTCTGTGGGCAAACAGAAACTTTATATCTTCCTTCAAATACTTTATTCTTTCTTTCTTTATTTTATTTATTTATTAACTTCCCTGTGCATTTTCTCCTCAGTTTTTCTCAGAAACTATTACATTTGAATCTTGTTGTTTAGAACCACTTTGTAGTTGTAAATACCCTAGCGTCTTCTGTAGTTCAAACTCTATACTCTCCATAAGGTCTCCTGTCACTGCCCAACCTACGGCTATATTAATAAAAAAATGGCATTATGATTTCCCTTTGGAAGTGTCACCATCTTGAAAATTCAGCAAATTAGGGCCTTTCACAATTTTAAATGTTTAATAACCCCAAAAGTGTTAATGGTAGTGGCACCATTCAAACTCTCGTTCTTATGTCTGTGCTATAAGCGCATCATATGTACAGCAACTATAAGTTATAGAATTTCAAGTTATGCTGAATAGGAGCACTTGAAAAGTTCAAATGTCGAATATCTTCAAAACCCTTAAAGGAACATGTACCATACCAACGTTGATATCTACGGGCTATGTTATAAGGGTATACAATGGACCACAAACAAATGTAGCAGAATTTTAACACTAATTAGGGGCACTTGAAAACTTCAAATGTTGAATACCTTCCAAAATATTAAAAGTAGATGTGCCATTTACATTTAAATAACCTTCAGAGGTTTCTGCTGCAGGCAAAAAAAATTAACCTCAACAAAAAATTGTAGATGCCTAATAAATAGAAATAAGGAGAATACAAAAATTTAAATATGAACAATTTCAAAACTGTTGCAGATACAACGTTCCAACGTCATATGAAAGGTTAGGAATATTGCTGCATCCAATGAAATATGAACCAAAGTTGCAGGGTTGAAACTCATCCAAAGTAAACAAACTTTAAATGTTGGATATTGAATTTCAAAATTGTAGTTGAAAGAGGTGCTATAATAACCTCAGTTGATACATTTGGGCGGTAGCTGCATCTAATGATCCAAAAATTAGAAGTGTAGCAAATTGAATTATGCAAGTTAAGAAAATATACAGAATTAGAATATTGATTAACTTCAGAACTATTTAGAGAGACGAACTATTTCAACGTGCAGTTATGGGTTTGGAACACAGCTCAGTTGTTTATATTTAAAAAAAATAGAACAGTTCAATAAAATTGGTTAATCAGGAGTTTAATATATAGTGAAGTAATCTTTAAAATTTTTCTAGGCACACAGACTGATTTGCTGATCAGTTTATTGAATTGATAAAAATGATGCACCATATGGGACACAAGTTTATTTGTGCTCATGCACTTTCCATACATATTGTATCAAATTTGTCAGTCAAAAGAACTCGGAGTCGACATCTACATGAAGATGCATGCAGAACAGTAACATTTTTCTTTGTGGTTTTGCAATTACTTACACTTTTGGCTATTATTGTATAGTGTAGCCTGACATAGTTTTCAAAGAGTATTTTTTATTGTATAGTGTAGCCTGTCATAGTTTTCAAACAGTATCTCATACAGTGATGATTTATTATTATGATGTTAAGTTGATTGTTCTTCGTTAAAAGTTATTTCTTAATGTCATTACACTAATAAGTATTGGCTTTTAACATTATCTGTCATGAACTCATCATAAATACGGAATTGGCTACACCAAGAAAAGCACAATGGTTTCTTTTTCACCATCCCCATTTGACCAAACCACAAAGTGAAAACATGTTTTACTTGATATCATCCCCAATGTGTTGCAAGGGCGAAATATCTCCAAGAGACCCCTCTCCCAGCAGTCGTCTCCTTATTTAGGTATGATCTCACAGGTGGATTTGAAATAATGTTGGCTCCTGTAAAAAGGTCTAGAAAGGAGATAGCATGGCTTGCAACAATTTAAATGTTGATACTGCCTATGTAAATCTTTTTCCGGTTTTAAATTTTATTTTGTTTTGTTAAATGTTTTGCTTTATGTAGTTTTTCCTTCAATTTATATTTATTCATTTTTTTCTTTTAATTTAATTCTATTGGACTTGTTTATTTATTTATTTATTTATTTGTTTATTTATTTATTTATTTATTTATTTATTTATTTATTTATTTATTTATTTATTTATTTATTTATTTATTTATTTATTTATTTATTTATTTATCTATCGATTTATTTATTTATTTACCAATTTTTTATTCTTTTTCTCATTTTTTTTACTTTTTTTTATATTATTATTTCTATTTTTTTGGCCTCAAGGTGCGCGGGTGGGGGTGGGGGTATTTCAAAGATTGTGAAAAATCTCTTATAAACCAAGACTTTGCATCAATGCATTTGTACAGTTCATTTCAATTGGTTTACATATTTTCAGATGCAGCGCCGGATTTAAAAAATGGCATACTGATACAATATAAAGCATGGGTAACCTGATTCGATTTTAAAATCGGCCTGACTGATTGATCAGCATGCAGGGGACACATCCTATTGATCATTTGCAATCACAGCTTTCTCCTTCTTTGACATGTCCCTCAATAAAATATTTTAGGGGAAACAGGTTTGATATATTCGTGAGGTTGGTTACCAGAAGCAATATTAATCGCTCAATTCTGTAGCAAAGTTGTATCTTAATTTTTTTTCTCTTTTTTTTTAATCAAATTCATGCAACTACCAACTTATACATATGGCTCGAATATACATTTCTTCTGCTGTCTGTAACGATGTAGATTTTTGGGATAAGAATTTCCAGTCCAGACATATCATATTTTGTTTAAGGGTTACCTTACTACTTCAGAAAACACAATTTAATTTTACTGAACTTTTACCGTCGATGGTATTACATATTTAACTAGATACAAATGGTGATTTTATATGGTTCTAGATAAACTACATTGTGAGACATCGCTTAGTTATAAATAGGACGTGTATATACAAATCGGTCATCGTCAATCGATATTGATGTCCCATAAGTCACGTATTGTAGCTCAGCCGACTTGTGAGTCAGGTGAGGTTATGTGGTACTTAGGCATTAATCATCTGTCCTTCAGCGATCAATCGGCAACCATAATTCACATTTTGTCTTCTCCAAAACCGCGGGCCATATTCATGTCAAACTTGGTGGTCATGTGCGAGAGGACTAGGCTAGAAAAACTAGGTACCATGAGACCCTTTTGATTAAATAATCGCATCAAAGTGGGTAGGAGGTGATCGAAAAGGTATTCAAAAACTGGTTGCTCATACAACTGGTGAATGCTCGGGCAGACAAGATCGGTCACATGGTCATCATAAATATACCAATTTTTTCACACTGTCATGTTTTATCTGAATTTTTCTATATGATATATATAGTCAATCTAATGGTTTTCATCTTGTCAGGTCTACACTTTATGAAATTCCCTGGCATTACATAAGATTTGGAAATATGTTATAATTTTTTTCCTGAAAAAAAGTTTGATAAATTGGTAAAACAGCGATATTCAAAAATGGAGTTTAAAAAAGATCATTTTTGAAATTTGTAGATAACAATGAGTCCTTATTACGCAAATAAAAGGTAGATTTGAATAGTTGGGGGTGTGAGAGAGTATTAATTGTACTCCGCAACTTAAAAATATAAGTATGGAGCAAGATACTTCTTGAAGTTGAGAGTTGCATGCATCAAGTCGATTTCCGCTGCTACTTAACTTCTAGTAAATACCTGTCTCAAGTCAGTGGAGGGAAGCTTTCATCCATACTATATTTATGCTTGGTGTATGCCTGTCTTGATCTTACTGGCTTTGGACATGGATTGTTTGATATCAGATTATTTTGATCACGGTTGAACCTTGATAGCATGGAATTTGGTGCAGTCTCTCTGACATCTCAGAAAACAGTTATCTGCATCCATTTGTCATGACAGTCATCGTTATTTTGTGGATGTGGCCTGTTTAGAGTTTGATGGCAGGTGCTTCACTCAATGAAAGTTCAGAACTTGTATGTTATTGGTAATGTTCATGTTTACTTGTCATATTTGGGCGGATTCGAAATTGGACTGAATTTCGATATCGATCTTGAAACATAATGGTAGCTACTTATTTGGTGAATCTTTACAAAAAATTGTTCAAACGGTCCTGCTCCAGTGATTTAAAGAAAATATGAATTGTTTTGTTCATTTTTGGATCTCAAAACATCGTCTCTAAAACGACTTGGACCATTCACTCCACATTTGAGGGCATTCTCCAGGTCTTAGGGTTACTTGGGTGTAATTAACTCTACGGATGATAATTTAAGAACTATTTCAGTCGAGACTCTGATGTTTTACATGGTTATGACTCAGATAGTACATGAGTGACTTTGACCTAGTTCGCAAGTTTAGAGGACAACTGACATTAAATTACTGTTCACTTCATAACTTTAGATCTATATTGAGTTAGGGCATTGATGTTGGACATGTAAATGTTTCTCTATAAAGCACACGCTTAGACAGCATATGAGTGACCTTGATCTCATTTCTGAGGTCCCAGTGCAACATGCATATATTTATGCTTCACTATAACTTGAGAACTTCTTGAACTGGGGCCTGGATGTTGCATATGCTAGGTTTCTCCCATAAAGGTCAGACTTACGCAGTGCATGGAATTAAGAATGTCAGTCATTGAGTGTTTTAGTCATTGACAGCATGATTACTGTAAGGAGAATGTCGGTCACCAGTGATATCAGTCTAGTATAAGTACATACCACTGGCAGCCTGACAGCTTCACTGACAATGGATTTATGAACAACCAGTATGTCTAACATATAGTCGCCAACTTTTATTCCTTGTTACTGCTACATCTACAGAAATTTACCATTTCATTTTCCACAGCATTGGTGAAAATTTCTAAATATGCGCAAGAAATCAGGTGCTCCTTCCCCTTTGGCTGTACTGCCTTCAGTGGTACTGCCACAACAAAAGGACCCTGTCAACCTTACAGCCCTCGCCTTCGCCGACCATAATAATTTCGCCTTCGCCGACCATAAAATCGCCTTCGCCGACCATAATATTTTCGCCTTCGCAGATGACCATTATTTCTTCGTCTGCTCGATATATATCTTCGTCGTCGCCTTGGAGTCCAACTGCTCCATGCACCCCTGTCATAATTCAAAATTCTTCGTCAGTCATGGGCAATTTGACACATTTTTCTGTGGGTAGGTGATGAACTTTGGGTAATTGAAAACGAATTGTGATGTGTGATGTCCAGTGGTGAAAATTGCAACTTTGTTTGGAAAGTTTAATTTGTCATCAGATTTACATGACAGAAATTGAAGTAAATTAAACAGATCATGGAGTTTATGTTCGTCTGGCACTACTGTTACCTCCTGCGGCATAAATAATATGCTTCCTAATTGTTCATTATTTACTACACAATGCATATTGAGACACATGTGTCTACCATGCCGTTCGGGTAAAATTACCCTTTGTATAACAGAAACAATAAAACAATACTAGGACTAAGTTGCCCAGAATTCAAACTGTTAATGTATGCCTTCTCATGTAGCATATTGTAATTAGCAGATACTTTCTTTTTAGTTGGCTGAATCATTTTGTCCAGATCACTTTCCCCAATTTCAGGTGACCAGCCGTTCATATCCTGCAGGTCCTTGTCTAAAGGGCAAAACACAAAAGATATAAGGCTTTGGTATATGGAAACAACTACTTGATGCTAGCATCAATAAAATGACATAACCTGTCCAATTATATCTAACAAAGTAACAACATTTACTAATAAAAGTTAATCTACGTCAAGAAGAAAAGTGGTTTAAAAATAAGCCTAGCTAGTGTAGAGTTTGTCTAATAAACTAAACGCAAAAATACGAAGCCAAAACAATTGGCCCAACCCACTTACATTCTTCTTTTCACAAAAGTTGCATGACCTCTCAGATTGTTTTAACGTAGATATAATAGGCACACGATAATATATTTTGGAGCAACAAGAAAAGTAGTTTTACAAGATGTCTTTGTCATCACTGAACCTTCCACAGGATAAAGGTTGTGTGGTTTTGCAATTACTTACACGTTTGGTTATAAACGTGTAGTGCAGCCTGTCATAAATTTAAAAAGATTCTGATACAGTGATGGTTTTATATTATGATATAAAGTTGACTTAATTCCCAGAAAAGAAGGTTTTTTTTTTTTTTTTTTTTTTTTTAGTTTCATAACACAAATAAGTATTGGCTTTAGACATCTGTCATTAACTCATCATTAGCAAGGGGCTGGCTACACCAGTAAAACCACACTGCTTTCTTTGGCACCATGCCCACTGGACTAAACTACCCAATGAAAAATTGTTTTACTCATTATCATCAAAGTTTTGCAAGAGTGCAATGTTTCCTCAAAATGGTCACAAATTAAATAAAAGATAAAGGAGGCGATTTATTTCAGTTGATATCAGCTTCAGTGGAATAAACGTCTACGTTTATAAAAAGACACTTTGCTTAAAAGTCATGCTTGCTGTGAGAACATCTACATAGAGAGTATTTTGTGCGTTTCTTAGTAATCACCACAGATTGAACAAATAAGTACAAAAGCAAAATAGATAGCCTTGGTATTATTCACGATGTTATATAACTGCTATTATGGCAAAGATATATCCCTAATAGAATAGATGTAGAAAGATGAAAACTAGTACCTTTTTCCATATCTTCACCATTGGCATAAATGGATAAAATGGTCAAAATGACAAATATAAGCAGCCAAAAGCGCTTCATTTTGGTTAGCTGCAAAATAAGACAACAGATATCCTTTACATGCTATGTACACTTCAGCTAAAAATACCCTACCAAAAGCCATTTCGTAGGACAGTTTTCGCCCCCGTTTCTCCTCGCAAACCTTGGCTGCAGGAGTCAGAATTGACCTTGACTTCAAACAACACCTAATAACGCAACCTAATTGCTGTAATGTAACGATGATATAGCACTTTAGTCAATAGATTTTGGGCTCTAGTAAGTTTCATTCAGACACTTTTCTCTTCAAATTTAAACAAAAATGCGGCCATCTTCTTAAGTTTTAGAAAATGATTTTTTATATTTTACATGAAGTAAAGGGAACTGGAGCAGCAGCACCTGTTCTAGTAATTAAAATATCAAGAAAAAAAAGTGACACACAAGCTGGCTTGGAGTATGTGCACAGTGATCAGCGCTTGGCTTCAAAGAGTGTTAGACTTGAGTAGGGAAAAGAGAAATGGGGGGCGGGGGGTAAAAATACTTTTTTGGTAGCTGAGTTTTACACATCATGAATCAATCATTTGCATGCTGAAACGATCAAGTCACAGAATTTATGCCATTAAAGCAAAAACCAAAAAAAAAACAAACAAAAAAAAACAAAAAAACAAAAAAACAAAAAAACAACCCCCCCCCAAAAAAAATTACTGGTATGATTTACAACTGAGGTCATATAAGGGGGTAAAAGTGCGGGAAAGACTGACTCCAAAGGCCTCCTAATACCGAGACAAACAAAGATACATAAAATATGTAGAGGGATACCTAAACAACAAATTAATTTGATACATCAATATATCAACTTCAGAAAAACATGAAAAGTTCTATTGGTTGAACACGAGGTGCCAAGAATATACATATATATATATATATATATATATATATATATATATATATATATATATATATATATATATATATATATATGTATGTATATATATATTCTTATGTCCTTTTTGTTTTAACAAATATGACGCTTAATTATGGAATTGCGTAACATGGCTATGAAAGCAAAGTGTGCAGTATAGTTCAGAGTAAGAAAACGTTAGCGTGCCATTGGGATAAGACAAAGAATTGTTCACGCAGTGCATCCAGTGTTGTGCTCTCCATGATATTTAAAGGCCGGCGGCAAACACTTAACATGAGCGACAGTCGACAGGTCCCTGTGTGGCGATCCCTGGAGATACAGGAATGATTGTTGGTATGATATTTTTGGCACACACACCGCCCTAAATATGTCCAATGTGAAACAAGCTGGGCAGTTCACTTTTTTTTTGTGTAGAGTATATAGGTGAAAAATCAAATATTCTTAACAAAAGTCAATATTCTCTACAGATGTGTATCATCTACCATTTCCCAGCCGACCATACGCATTGATGTTTGATTTGTCTTAGTTCTCGAACCACATCAAATTTGCAGTGTTTGGCGCTAAAAGAAAGATGGTCATTTACCCAGACTCGGGTAACACTGATGATACAATCATTCTACGTACCTGAACAATCACTTGCCTTGGGAGAACGAATGTGTGGATGAAGCTGCTGGTGAGCCAATGAAGGAGTCAGCCTTATATATCCTAGTAGAAGAGAACAAAAGTCAACATTTGCAGAAAGCAACGTGAAAAAGAGAGGAATAATCTATACTTTTTTGACGGATTCAGCACAAAGCAACTATTTGTATTCATATTTAAAAAAAAATATTGATAATTTTTACAACCTGATAACGCCTATATCTAAAAAGAGAAAAAAACAGATAAATGCCTATATGTCAAAGGAAAGTGTGAAAAAATCCAAGGTATGTTGTATGCTATCTGTTATATCATACATTTAGTGCACCAGTAGTATTGGTACATTTTTTCATTTGCACTATTGCATATTTCAATGTTATATGCGTCTGTTCCCATGTGCCAGAGTTAAAGTGGGACTTTAAGGATACCTTTGTAAGGGAAGCAAACTATCTTGGAAATTTTATTATACCAACTGTACCTAATAAGAAGCCATTACACATTCCGTTATGAAGGTCATGAAAAAAAGTTATGAGAAAATTACAGCTGACAAATGTTATTTGCGATAAAGTCTGTGCCACGTATAATTGTTTAACCCTTTAGTGCCTAGGAGCTATTTCAACAGCTTGAATTAGCACGTGTCAGGTAGTGGGTGGCCAAGACAAGCGTATCATGTATTGCTGATATGCTTTATCTACATTTATTTTCGTGAAGAGTGTGTATGTCAAGCTGGAATTGAGGACCAATAGAAAGCAAATAATATTGAAAATTGGAGTGCTTTATGGTAGTTTGAAGAAAGGAATGACCAAGTAGGTTCTTCATATCAACTATGTTTGAATCGATGCAATTAAGAGAGAAAAAAAGCACAAAAGACAAAGAAAGAAAAGTGTGTGTGTGATGGTGACAGAGAACGAGAGAGAGAGAGAGACAAAGAGAGAGAGAGAGAGAGAGAGAGAGAGAGAGAGAGAGAGAGAGAGAGAGAGAGAGAGAGAGAGAGAGAGAGAGAGAGAGAGAGAGAGACTTACTATTGGTTAGTTTGGGGGCATAATGTAGATGGGGTTTGTGTTTGATTTCTCTTGATTCAATCACTTTTTCGGGATAATGTGGTCGTCCAATGGTTCTCCCACTTATGGAAATGTGATGCCTGCTTCCGATGATGTGTACATCTGGGCATGTTGGCTTGAATGTTGATTGACATGTTTGCAATCGGCTGATATTGACGCCCATATGAATCACACACCACACACAGCAATCTTCAGAGTTCAAACTGTATTGCTACTCCAGGACAATCTTTTATTGTGCAACCGATCATGCATGAAATGTTATTCCCTGACCACTATGGAGAAAATTCAAGCAGTTCATCTTATACCATGGATAAAATTGTATTCATCATACTCCATGCTGAAGCAATAGCAGCATTCATTCCCTATCTGTCTGTCTGTCTGTCTGTCTGTCTGTCTCTCTTTCTCTATCTCGTTTTAGCAGGGGTTCATGGTCATGTCTGATGCTTTTATTGTTGACATGTAGCTTCAGCTTTTAAATAGCCTACTTTTGGCTGCCCATATCTGAATCAAATCATATAAATCTGTATATGGTGCACTAGTTTGGGCTTTTCTTACAGTAACCTCAGTTTTAATTCTCCTATTAGGAATAATACGTGGGGCGGAGGTGTGCATGATACCCTTGGATCATACAAGGAAGAGGGTGGATGGGTGGTTGATGCAAAGTTTGCATTTACATAAACACTACATAATTAATACTGACAAACGCATGTTTTTTACGCTTGAGTGAAAACTGTCTCCTTGTCATTGGAGAGTATCCCTTTGCTTTTGTCCACATTTTATAATCTGACTGACAAGTCACCCAAACTTATAGTCGACTATTTGCTTTACTTCCATCTGCCTTTCACAGTATTGACGTCCTACACCAAAGCAGAGCCCAGAATCATTTCAAACCTGGCGCAGGTGTACCATAGGTGTGTCTTAAAAGAATAAATTCATGTGTTAATACTACAACAAATTTTTCATTTTTAATGATTCTTACTGCTTATTTAGCAAAATCTCGAAGTGTCTTTCCAAAATTGTTTAGCCAAGTGCCAAGAAATTGTTTGTATGAAAACGCTAAAACCTTAATTTGTTCAACAACTTTTCACAATTTTTTTACAATTTTTTTTTTGTGTTTTCGCTAATTTGACCTCGTCTCTCATGTTATGCTACACATTTGTGGGAATATGTTACGGAGAAGGCTGAAACACACTTCCCAGGTAGTTATAGTACTTATCTGTAAAGTTTGATATATTTATTTCAATTCTGCTGCTTGTTAATTAATGCTTAAAGTGCTATTGTTTACTATTAAAGTCTGTTAGTCAAATCCATTTCACACTTGGTTGGGATGTACCGCAGATATGTCTGTGTCAGTTGTTTTTTATTTCAAACAGGCACAAGCTGTTTTCAATTATTCCAGCAATTTTTTGCAAAATCTTTAAAAGATCTCTTGAATAGCTGCTAGGTCAATTGATTTGAAATAGTGGAGGGACACTTTTGGAGATCACTAGACATGTTTTTGTTGAACATGGTGGGCTTTGATTCTTACCCACCAAGCAAAATGAGAATACGCGCAATGGTTTTAAGAAAAATAGCACTATAACTATAACAAGCAGATTTGGGCATTCGCACACCATTATAATGGCCACGTGGTCTTGTCATAGAAAAACCAGATTAAAAAATGAAAATTCTGGCCTCACTGCTTTCTATATTTGATGTTTATGTCTGGCATTGTGGAACAATATCTTAAGCCAGATAATAGTCCAAAAACATCATTACCCCTGATTATAATTTCAACCAACAATGATAAAAAAGTTAAATATATCAAAAGGCAGATATTCAATGATTACCAAAACATCAACATTCATTTTTCAATACCATTATCAAGAAATGGACATTACTCCTAATTTCACATGGACAGTCACCAATAAAAGGCAACTTGTGGTTCTATATATATATTTTTTAATATATAGGCTGATTACCCCAAATCCCCAAAGTATGACTTGCACCAAAGAAAAACACAGACATGACATTTCTACTGATTTGTCAGTGTCAAAGTTGTGTGTGCAGCTTACTATACATGCAGAAACCGAAAGGGATATATAATCTTTGATGTTTGGTTGTGGTCCTCTAGTACTGTCCCAACTGGACCCCATGACTTATCATACTGGCAGTATCAGAATCAATTGCTATATTAACGTTTCTAGTGAAAGAGTGTTTCAGGTTTGAAGTGGGGGCCAAAGTAGCCTGTGACATCAGAATCACATTTAAGTTATCCATGTAAAGACTCAACCAAGTGTTTTTAGCAAAATTTCATATTTAGAATCAAAATCCTTTTAGTAAGAATTCTTCACCAATCAGACCCAGACACTCGACTTACTAAGATATTCCTAGGCATTAGGTCAAGGTTATCCATGTGCGGACTCAGAACGATCGATCCTTACAGAGGTCAGTCACCTTATTCAATATTTAAATTGAACACACATGCTGCTTGTGTATCTGTACTAAGCTTCATATCATCAGCTGTAACTTGTGACAATTAGTATCATGTGACGGGTTGCCCAAATGCCATTCCAAGCCTCATTTGTACAGATGGGCATTACTTTCCCCTAATAATATAAGCAACAGGTCAGACCAGGCAATACATATGAAGCAAAGCCACCCTTTAAAAATACACCTAATTGACTTGCTCCATCTCTTTCAGTACACTAACCACATTAAGATACTGTTCCCATTGTCTCTTCTGTTAGGCTTTATTAGGGATGGGATGCAGGTAAAAATTAAACAGATACCATTTCAGCTACCTCAGCAACCTGAGCAAGCAGTGTGTTCCGTCTGACAGAAGGAAATGGGAAAGTGCAAAACTGTGCAAGTCAGTGGGCTGGTCACAAAGATGTGTTGTTGGAGATTGTGCTCATCCACCTGGTTTTGTACTGATTTGTGAATGCAACCTTCCTGCACCATGAGATTGATGAAAGCAGCACAGTGACTGGAACACTGCTCAACAGCATACCATATGCTTCTTATATGTGTCACGCTCCTCTTTGTGATTGCATGATGGATGAATAAGCGTGTGGTAGCCCAGGGAAGGCACGATACAGTCTAGATCACTTCTGTTTTATTGACGGCTTGGGTGAAGGACTCATGATCTCTGTAAAGGAAATATATGCTGTCCTGGAGGCAGTTGTTGGACTCTTTTAACACTTCACGTTGAGGCCTATACTTGTGTTACATGAACCTCAAAGTTATCCTTTGCAGGCCGTTCAATGTATTTATGGCAATAGCTAGCTATAAGCAGGCCTTAATATTTTCCAGAAAAGTAATATGAGACATATTCTGTACAGTTTTCTGCAGTTTGTTTGCAAAACATACTAGTTATGGTTGAAAGTTGGACAATATCATGGAAAATAAGTATTAATGATAACCATAGTGAAAAACAATGGTATCAATATTCATTTTTGACATTCAAGAAGAAATTTGGCATAGGATACTACCAATCGTTTGTATCATAATGAAATTTTTGCGTGGCTCCAATGTAAAGTATTTTACATGAAAATAGTAAAAGTCACCAGACAGAGGCTGCAAGCCCATTTCAAAAGCCTACACTTTAAAGCATCTAACTTCTATCAATTGATGACGAATATATTTTCAGCTACAATCACTTCTGACATAATGACTTTTCTGGTGCAAGATGCTTGACGTCTGTCAAGTAGAGATATACTATTCATGTGCCAGTTGTTGGAGCCATTATTCTGTCATCCATTGTTGATGAATATTTTTTCGAGGACAATAATCCAAGGCTGCACAAAGCAAGACTGTTATGACAACCAACTGCAGTATATTGCCATAGGAGATAGCAAGGCAGTGATTCAACCAGGGACCTGTTAATAGGTCCCTGATTCAACCATCATTATCGGTCAACATGTATGCCACATGCTGGGCTGAACTATGAAAGCTACCAGTGACAAACTGTGTGGATTCAGCTTTGGCTCCTCAAATTGCCCTGCAAGAGAAGAAACTATATGCTACTGATGACACAAGTGCTCGAACAAAATTCCCCTCACTACCCCCTCCCCCATCAATTAAATGGTTAAGTGTGCATTTTCAATGTGTTAAAAAAAAATAGCCCAAGCCCATTGGAATGTCAGTACGAAAAGTTTATTGGAGTATAAACACAACATACTATCGTTTGCTTGAATGCAAATGCTATCCCACAGTGGAGGCATTCGGGTCACATATGTTAGCGTATATGTTCTTGCTAGATTCCATATACTGAGATACCAAACTTGTCACTTGAAGGAATAATGTTACAAACCACATTTGATTGATATCTCTTTGGGGATCTTATGCTCATTTTTGGGACTTTATGCCACGGCATTAACCCTTATATTGAAATGCTAAAATATGTTATTTCATGTTTTGCTCTACGCACAACCAAGACCTGTTATTTCACTGCTGTTGCCATATATATATATATATATATATATATATATATATATATATATATATATATATATATATATATATATATATATATATATATATATATATATATATATATATATATATATGAGTTTTCATTCAAAACCTGTATGGCCTAAAAGTTGTACCAATTACCGGAGGAATAGGTAACATTCATGCATGTGAACAATGAAAACAAAGTAACTGCCCCCAAGGTGTAAAGAGTGAATTACCAAGAGCTGAACTAATTCAAAGAAACAGGATTTATAATCTTTCGACAAGAATTAAGAAAAAAATAATAAGGACCCCAGACCAAAATCACTGCAGCATGACCCGACCTAATAGAGATCAGCATATGACATTTTCCCCACTAAGTTAGAAGAGTACCTATTTGATGGTTTTGTAGCAAAACTAGATACACACGAAGCCCTACAGTAAGCACCGATTGCTATTTAATGCTGAACAGTGATAATCTCTGTCCAGATGTATGGAATGTTAATGAGAAGAGAAAATTATAAGAGCATGGCCCCCCTGAGTAGAGACTCACAGATGTCATGATCACACCAGGGTCGAGGAGTATTCAATGACGTTTTTCAAGCATAATTTATAAATATAAGTTTTACCTTGAACAGTGATTTTGGGCATCATACGCCCATGTGAACTATTCAGTACCATGATCGAGTTACATGTAGCGCCCCTTCATTGCACAAATTGATACATTACAGTAATCAGTAATTTTGACATTTCCATGGGCCGAAGAAATTATCAAAATGATTATAGTAATCTTTTTGTGCAAAAAATATGAAATACCACATTTTGTTAACGTGAGGAAGGGTAAAATTTATCAGGAGTTTCATGCATTAGCATATTTGTATGGTAGCATATGTAGAATGTATTGTAAGGCTGAAGTTACAGATGATGACTTGTATATTCAGACTTATTCCAATTGGTTGCGGGAGGTCATGAGCATGGTTTTATGACTTGTCTATTCAGTATTCCACGCATTTTGTAAACAAATACATTCTGCTCTTTTTAAATGACCACAGGTACAAATGAATATTTCAGAATTCTATTTAAGTCAGACTTTTCTAATTTAATTCATCTCATGCATTCATTTGCTTATTCATTTACTTATTTTCGTGCCTATGTCTTCATTTTTCAATCATGGATTATATATATATATATATATATATATATATATGTGTGTGTGTGTGTGTGTGTGTGTATACTTGTACATATATATATATATATATATATATAAATATACAAGATACAAATCTTTATTCAAGTCAGTAGGTTGAAAATTACAAAACATTAGCCAGAGGCTATTACAACCGAGCATAAAACATTAGCCCAGGCTAAAATTCATGTAAACATCAATCAATCATATATTATGTAAAATACATTTTTACAGAATCAGCAATACAAATTAATCGAACAAGTACTTTCCAGCTATCCAGATATTTATATTACTGGGAAACTATTGACAGGCAGAACAATTACAATGTTGATCATTTAAGTCTGAAACAATAACATTTGCCCACGTTGAACTGCATTATACAAAACAGAGTAAACATCATCCCGTCAAATTTGGTGAGGTTATCAACCAATTATTGACCAATCACATAAATAAAAGTGGCTTTGAAGCATGGGAAACATTATTTAGCGATCTGTCAACCAAGGACAGTAACAATCTGGTTTCAAAGCATGAGGTCATGGAGACAGGCCTGTGAGCCGAATTACCTCAAGCCTGGCAATGGAAGTTGACAATTAACTTGGTTTTTGAACACATAAAAGGTGGCTAACCTGGTCACTTTTATACCTGTCTTGTCCTGTCGTTGTTGTTTCATTTTCTTTAACAGTTTCAGCAGTGTGAATGGCTTGTATACGCCTCTCTGCAGATCGACCTCTCTGGTTAAAATTTTAATTCAAGGTGGCTTGGTAAAACAGTGCTTAGCTTTGGGTAAAAAACCCCGCCAATCTAGGTTTCCCATCATTGACGAAAATCTCAAATTTCATTGATTTTAAAATTTTACAAATTTGAAAAAAAAAAGATGTTTGGACGTTCCTGGTCGTGACCATTTGACTTTATTTATACATCAGCACTTGAATAGGGGCTTTAGGTATAGGTACCTGATGTGAGCAAGCTGTGCCTTCTGGCTTTTGCCATTTAAGTGCTATTTTTACTATACCAAACCATTTGATGCTGAAGGCAAAGTCATTAAAATGAATTTTATTCGGGCCTTATATGTCATGGGAATTGTCTTAAATTTTATACCAATGAAAGCTTGCTTGTGTGACTATTTATTGATGCTTTTCAAGAAGTCTCTAAGATTTTTTGGCAGATGCATAGCTATTCAGGTTGGGTGCGTGGGGCTGCTTGGCGACATAAACTGTGGTTGACCGGGTGTTGCATTACATTAGTGGGATGACTTACAGCTGCTCATGGCCAGTGGCCAGGCAGCAGATAGGGTATCTTCCCCCCGAGGTCCAGTCTTCATCACGTTTATAGTGATAGTGTTTTATTGTATATACTCCTAACTGTTTACTCTACTTAGTCAGCTTGTTATACGTGTCTGTATACTTTACTTTTCTAAGCATATCATTATTTTTTTTAAAAACTATTTTATCCATACTTTTACTTCTGTTTCTAAACCAAGTTTTATGTTGCTACTTTTGTATGTTTTCTTTTGTGTTCACGGTTATGTCTATTTCTATGTACTTATTTGTACTTGTATTTTCTCATCATTTCGGGTACAATAAAATATTATTATGTACATGGATATTGTTTATTGAGGTTCTTTTTCTTTTTACGTCCGTCTTTGGTGTGCAGGGCCATTTGGGTAGTCTGCCACGGCGTGACCTTTGATGGGACATTGTCTGATGATCCCCGCTGCTCCTGAACATTTAATGCCTTTCTTCATTTGAAGGTGAACAAGCAAGATAACTATAAAGTAAACCAATAAGGCTGTGATAAGGTTGCATGTTCGCATCATTTCCCTCTGCACAAACTTACTTTAGTTTTGGGCAGGCCGCCTGATTATGCGGTGCTGCCATACCACTCTCCTTTCAGTCCGTGCTACCTGTAGCCATGTAACAGACTGTTAAGTATGATTGATGGTAGCATTTTTCCGCTGGGCAGCTGAAAACCAAAAGAATGGCACATGGACGGTCAGATGTCCACATGCCTTGGTGCTCTTGGGGGGGGGGGTTATCATATTTTGGTTAGGAAATTGAAATTTTGCCAACTTCTAGTAAAAATACTTATCGTGAAAAAAATAGTTAAAATCTAAAAATCGCCCATGCAAAGGTTTTTGGTGTCTTACCTGTCCTTAAACAGTTAAGGCTGCGCTATACAGTGCGGGCTGCACATCTTGAGCCAGACAAGGCCACCACAGGAGAAGGGCCAAGAAGACAGTCTTTTCACTGTCAGCCATCAAATTGGTGACTTTTTGGACTGATACCTCTTCATTCTATTCCTATCATGTCCCCATCATTCTTTCAACTGCCAACGTTAATCTAATTTAATATTTATAACTTTTGTGTCTGGACAAGCTGAGGAAAAATTATTTTAGGAGCACTGTAGTTAATCTTGTTTCCAATAAATGTTTTACATCCCAAGAAATTTACGGTGAAAAAGAGCACATAAGTGAAACAAAGTTGTTGAAACACATTAGGTTTAAGATAGTTACAGTAACTCACAAGGGACACATTGATAATGAGAATTTAGGATGATTCCCAGATTACAATTGCCGTACTGGAGTGCAACCTGTAAAAACCAGATGGGTTGCATTTCAGTCTGATATCATTCTGGTATTAGTCTGGGACCTCACAAGTATGAGTTTATGAACCAACTCCCGTTTCAGCTTTGGCCTGAGCCCCATATGCAGCACGAGCCATGAAGCCTTCATCAGATATTTGGATACATAGCTTGATCATTGTGGTAATCCTTTGCCACAGAGGAGAGTTTCTTCGCGTCCTTTTACTGGTTTGGCTGGGGGTGTGGTGAATGGGAGGAAAAGGAAAGGCATTCAATCTCCACCTTTTTTCTGTGTGATCGCTCTTTACATTGTATGATTTTTATTGAAAATTATTTTTGTCTTCGGGACCATAGTTAGAGCACTTAAGGTGTTGGCTGTGCATCACGTCAAAGTAATAGTACGATACCAGTGCCAGGCGAACTTATCGCCTAGGCCAGCTCAGCATTTTTCCAGATCAACTACTTGGATATTGCGCGGTAGACCAAGCAGACGTCTATGTTGCCTACAACCTCCTTAATCTACTGTATTACTAAATGATCTGACTTTTAGCCTCCAAAATGTGAAGGAGATAGAACGCTGTGTACAGTTCTATTATTTGTAGACTAGTGAAAGCAGAGGTACAGGGATGATCTCTCCTGTCCCATGTGGAAACATGTTCTGAATGGTATAGCACAGCTGGCAATCAATAGTTCCTTTTTAATTAAGCAGACTGCAACTAGGCTGATAACATGTGTGTGCTTAGTTCACGGACAGGCCTTATCAGGTTTAATTATCTTGTAGAATGTACATGGAATTTCGAACATAATCAATGAACAGGATGTGTTTATAAGCTGCTACACTTATCAATTGTCGAATGGAAGCACATCAACTGTTTTTACGATAGTCTGTATTTTATTGTAACGTGTTTTCCATGATAGTATGTATAAAAAATTTGTTCACTATATGTTCCTTAAATGAACAAACAATCTGAGTCATTCTGGATGGGTTACTCCTTCCACGCAATCAGGCCAAAGTTGTTATGCTCTTGTACTGGGACTGACAATTTCACATGTGAAAGGTATGAACATAGCTTAATATTTTCCAACACCCAGTCCATATAACTGTAAACAAACACTTTTTAAATAATTTGGTCAGTTAATCTCTAGGTCGTGGCTGCACATAAATTAATAAACAGCAAAGCAAACAATATTCTTTGATCAGCTGTCAGTTATCTGAGGTGATGTGGTGCCTCTTTCTCCATGGTTGATAATTCCAGTCCTCAATAACTTTTCCAAAACTGTCAGCCAAATGGTCTTCAAACTTCGATGAGTTGGTTCAAATGATTTTCTCCCATAATTGTTGCATTTTTGTTTCACTTCTTGATAATATCATAAAAAATGTCTGAAATCAGCCAACCAAAATTCCATACGGCAACCATGAGGGACACCTGAGCATTAATATGTGGATCAATTGACACTGTATTTTTTTCCAATAAATATCTGTGTGGTTTTTTTTTTTGTTGTTGTTGTTTGTGACCTTGTCTCAAAAAGTGTCACTCAGCTTGTGTCGAAACTACATGGAAGTGTACCATGTGAAAACATTCATCTAACTTGCTTGCTAGGCGCTGATCCTGTGAATCTGTCATTTCTAACTAATTTCCAACTTGAGTACCAGTTGATTGATGAATACGTTCCTAGCTATCACAACAAACCTCAACAGAGATTTCTATGTTATTTGCATTTTTGACTTCTCGAAGCAGTTTGTCAGATTCGATTTAAACTTGAGAGGATTCACCTTGGGTAAATCTCGACAAAACTTCTTCATATGGTTACATGCAATTAATTTTTGAAATTATTACCCACTCTTTAGCCACAATAAGAAAAACGTCTTACCCACAAGTGATAGGCAAATGGCTTCACAATTGCATGCAAACTTAAAAGCCCTGTGGATCATTATTTGTTCAACAGCTGGCAATATGACATTTTAATTCTTTGCTCACAAATTTGTGTCCCATTTAGCTACTTTTAACATTTTCAGATTAGTCTCTCAGATTGTGCTAAATTAAAATATACGATGGAGAAGGGTGAAACAAAGTTGTGCGTTAAGTGGTGGTACTATTGTTCTTTAAAGTTGACAAAAATTCCAAGCTGGATACTGGTTGCTTAATACAACAAATACCAATTATATAGAGTCAAAATTAATGGGGATTGCAATGGTAATTCATACTTTTGACAGTTTCTCCACAACGGGGTGCCACATTTACTTTGAAATTGGAGGGGATGTAAATAGGGTGGGTTTCTACCAATTTGGTTGAAATGGTTATGCTTCAGAACTTTGGGGACATTTTGATTTTTTTTTTCACATTGTATAGGGTCATTTCTGATTATCGTAGCCATCAATTTGTTCAACCTGTGGCATTGCATTTGTTCTAGTTTTATTAGGTTTTGTTTTCGTTTTAAGATCAGTGACTTCTTCTCCAAACCGTTGATGAAGGTTGTGTTGACATGTGGTCAAATATACTTTGCAAAAGTTTCAGACAATGTTGTTCATTTGGTGGTGCTGATGTAAATAGATGGCCTCAAATGAAATATGCCTGGAGAAACACAATGTCTGTGTTAGCCCACAGATATGAAATTAATCTTGACATTCTCAGACACACACTCGGGCTTTTAATTCTTAGATTTATTTTTTTATTTTGTTTTTGCTTTCTTTTTTGTTATGTTTTGTTTTTTGTTTTTGTTTTTCTTTTTTTATGTTATATGGTATTGTGAAGGAATAAACCATTAAAAAATGTATGGACTTTAGGTAAAACTAGTCTAAACTGAATCATTCAGAATTTTTGCTTCGATGGTTGCCCCCTTTTCATTGTGTGAAACAACAGGTGTGAACAAATTGGTTTAAAAAAGTTGACAATGGCACGCCAGAATTAAAATTGTATCTTGGGAAGGTTAATGATATAATATTAAGTTACAACTTCCAGGGAAGAAATTGTCTACACCAGAGAGCCACCGTATAATGTTTGCTGCCAGCAATATAGGGTACGTTGACATTCTCACTTAGAGTGTGCAAGTGCATCAACTTCTTTAGACTGAAAAAAATATATGTGTCTACGTTTTTGTGTCATAGTCACAAAATTAACAAACAGACTCTAAGCTTGTTAGAACGTTGCATTGAAAACCTTACATGCTAAAACGTGCAGGGTGGTAACAGACATCCAAAAGATAATGAATACTTTCATTTTAATGGTAAAACATGAGACGGTAACATTAATTTCTAACCAAACGGTTTCTTCTGAGAAACAAATGCAAGCTCTCCTACACAGACGGCTAATAGCAACAAAAATCTCACTGCATCACACTCGTTTAGTAGGAGAAAATATATCGAGTTCTCTACAAGAATACAGTATATTTTCCCCATTTCCATGAAAGAAAGGGAAATTGATAAGTGGCATACGATGATTATCCTCTCTCATTGTATTGTTCTGTCTCACTTTGACAACGTCACAGAGAGAGAGAGAGAGAGAGAGAGAGAGAGAGAGAGAGAGAGAGAGAGAGAGAGAGAGAGAGAGAGAGAGAGAGAGAGAGAGAGAGAGAGAGAGAGAGAGAGAGAGAGAGAGAGAGAGACAGCCTGATTGTGGTGAGGTGGGAACTTGGCATTTGATGTAGAAGTAGGCTGGAAACTGATCGTGGTTGTGGAAGCAGTATATTGAAATAAAAATGTGGGGAACATTGGGAAGTTGCACATCTAGTGATTCCTGGCATTATAGAGATACATGTGGTGATGGCAATCTCAATAGTTCAGCGATCTTATCTTCTCCTTCCTAAGCACCCACTGCCACTTTCGTTGACAGTGTTGTCTGAAAAAGTAACGTTGGATGAAGTCTGTAAGGGGAATATGGATCAAATGGTATATACATTGCCAATAAAAGTTACTGTTGCAGCGATATCGGACTTTGGAGAAATTATGCACAGGATAGGGCCAACACAGGTACAGGACACGACAGGTCAGGACAGTACAGATAAATGGGAACAGTGGACCCTACTGCTGGATCGCAAATAATAGACAGTAAGACTCATACTCATAGGTTTAATGTGGATCCTAGAATTTTCTTGAAGAACTATGCTTTGTGCAATCCAATCAAACGTTGTATGTTTAAGAGCTAAATAGAATCTTCAAGTCACCATGTTTGACGACTCAGATTGCTGGTTATTACAAGCGAAGGATAAAATATAACCCAAGAACAGTGCCATGTTCATGCAAGACACACCTTTAAAATCGTTTTGCTGTGTACTGTGAACTATCAGAGTCACCATTATGAAAGAGAGTCACCAGATGCATAAAATCACTAATGTGCACTTAGTCATATCATTTAACCCTTATCCCTTGATTTAATACTGAGTAGACAGCTTATTTTATATGGATCGGGAACTAAGCACCCAGCCAATGCCAAGGACAGCATGATATCTTCAGAGGTTTTATCTACAATTATCATTCGAACTGATTTTTATTACTTTCGAAATAAGTTGAAAACACTCAATAGGAGGACATTCAACCACTGGCCGGTTTGGACTGCTGTAAGGGAGGTAGAGTTAAAATCGAAAAATTATACATCTCAAAGGCATAATAAAAAGAGTGGAAACCATGAGGGAAACTTATGGTCTCAACTCTACTATGAAACTAAACCATACCATATTAGGGAAGCTCACACGTGAGTACAGCAAACTCAAACCCTCATGCAATTCTACTCATTATTAATATTATTATTATTATTATTATTATTATTATTATTATTATTATTATTATTATTATTATTATTATTATTATTATTATTATTATTATTATTATTATCTGGCTTTATAAGCTGCTAGTTCCGATACTTCTCATGGATAACATAAATATTTTTACTGCTTTTTGTGTCTTTCTGCAAACACGGCCATTCTATTATCAAAAATTTGTAGTTTCTGCCTAGAAGTTTAATATAGCTTTCTTGGAAACATTCCTAGCTAGGAAATCCCACCTTTTGCAGGATCATACTTTGGAGTTTGAAATAGATCCTCATGGCGCGAAATAACAAAGTTATTATCTAGACCTTGAAAAGAGATTAGGCAACCATTCTTGCTAGGGTTTCCGAGGATTTCTCCCTAGAATCCAATGTGAAAATATGAATTTTAACAGTATGTTAAAGTACCTTTACAGAATCTGTGCG
Organism: Hermodice carunculata; assembly: GCA_964020975.1. Taxonomy (NCBI): domain Eukaryota; kingdom Metazoa; phylum Annelida; class Polychaeta; order Eunicida; family Amphinomidae; genus Hermodice; species Hermodice carunculata. Next base: position 71,233,984 of record OZ026618.1, read on the forward strand.
ATTTTTAATAAAACTGCTTTTGAATGCTGATGTATAAAATTTACAAAGGACAATGGAAAGAATATTGCTGGGAATAATCCCTAATGGTTGTTCATTAATGGCTGCATGCTCGAGCTATCCTTTACAGGCTTAGCAAGTCTAGATTCCAAACCTTGAGTAACATCATGGTTTGTAGCTCTTCTGGCAAAAGGTATAGATGCTTAAAATTGTTGAATTTGCTTTTCCAAACAGACAAAGGGATATCAATCTTCATAGAGGAGGCACAGCATTAACAGGGCGACCATAACTTTAATGGTCTCCATTTTGTATTTAAATAGTTCTCGATGTTGCATTTCTTAAAGGGGATCTCATACAGATTTGCAATATAGAAGATATTAGAGCTTCCTCCATCAAGGAATTTTGTGTACGTTCATGTTAAATGCCGATTTGGTACTGAAGTTCAAATTCTGTGAATAATCATGAGGATGTGAATTGCATATCCCTCGGAAAATGACCCTTAATCAAAGAACATATAACAGCATGTTATAGTCCCACTAAACTAGAATAGTAATCCAGATCAACAGCTTTCCTCAGTGATGCCAAAAGCACTCTGAAGTAATCTGTTGATGCAGTCCAAAGCTTGACTAACAAGTAAGAAATGGCATTACTATATCGCTGAAATGGTCAAAAAAGACATAATAGTATGGATGGTGGAAAAAGAAAGACATGTATTGAACGTATAATCCCAGTATCAAAGATGCCATTCTGTGCCCTAGTTTCCACTCTTGATCTCGTTGAGTCGTGGTTTTTTGATCAAATATTGGTTGGAAGCATCCATTCCAACTCCTGAAGTCTTGGTTTTGAATAATATCATCATCGCGTGTAGTATCCCCCTTCAACTTGTTTAGTCGTAGTTTTTTAATAAAATCATGGCGGGTTTTATATAAAGGGCTTTCTGTCAATGTACATTTTTAATTACATGTATCAAATTAAGTAGGCCTACATTGCATTATCTTAGAGCGACAATTTATATTTGCCAGAGATAATTTTGTCAGTCATTTAAAATGAGTCTTTGTGCTATGGCGCTATACTCACCTTTGAGGTTTACCTGGGGAGGTACGGATATAAATTCCCACAAATTCCAGCCTAAATAAAGTTTGAGACTTGAGAAAGTGAAGCAAGATTTTAAAGTCACCCTGACAACCTCCTGGATAGCTTTTACAGATAGCAATGACGACAAGGGAATATTTAAGTTCTTTAATGAACACACTTTCATGTTGTCCCCCCCCCCAAAAAAAGCCGCCAACTGCCATAGTTTGATTATGATACTGGATAATTTACGGGTTTTGACATTATCCACATTGGTCCATATTTTGACAATGTTAAAGATACCTGCAATCTATTACAATGTAACATATCATATATATCACCAACAGTGTCACTGAATCAGGAAAACTGATTACTCCTTGTTGAAATTATGTCGCTTTGCATTGACTACAAATGGGCCTTTCGTCAGTCCTTGTGTCACGTTTTTTAGTAAAACAAATGGCCAAAGATGGATGATCGCCAGCGTGTGGATGTGTGATGCTTGTAAGTGTGCTGTTTCAATGTGTTTTGCTGCAGAAGAGCTGCATCAAATGTTTTGCACTTACCATATGGAGCACTAATGTGCACTACATGAGGTGTGTCATCACTCTTATTATTATTGTTTTCCTGTGCCATTATATTTTCAGCATGCTTCATTTACATTTATCCCAGACTCGTATTTTTTTGACAAAAGTCAAACATGTACAAATGGTTTCCATCTGTTTATGTGCATTTATGCCAGTTTTTTCGACTATAAGTGCAATCTACATAGATGAAGTGTATATTGTGTCAATGATACTACACACAGGTAAACACTGGCCAACACATTTCACAGAGAATATTACCGCTGACTACAGCAGTGTAAACTGCCCTGTTCAGACATGTACTGGTAACTGTTTATCATAGGGGTTTTAGCTTGTTTTGATACACGGCATTATGGATGTTTACATCATTGCTCAACTGATCAACAACTTTTGTATATTCAGCATGCAGATTGTTAAAAAATGTTCGAATACCATAGGTCAGTTTGCATTTTGGTCAGACTTAATTGTAACAGTGTGTTCGATTTCTTTAATTGATATGACGAAAACCAATTGTTACAAGTTCAGGTACGCTCTCTCCAATAGTAAATGTATATAGACGTTTTGCAATGTGAACATTTCCATTATAAGGACTGGTGTGAAGTAAGACTCAGACTCAGACTATTGCAGTGTAAAATTAATTGTCAGGGTGACCCCTCATAAGGATAGCCTAAGATATATCAAATCTGCATATGTACATACTGGCAAAGTGAGTTCAATTGCGAAACTAATAGTATGTTTATCGTAATTTATCACAAGGATGTATCATTCTAGCATAACAATATATATGAACTAAATTTTGTTAATTATTACATATGTACCAGTTCGAAACAGTACAAATCTCAAAATATGGTTTATAACGCACATTTTTATACATATGGAAAGACTAGAATACCAATGGTTGTTTATTTTGTACTTTTGGTTAGGACGTGTTTCATTCAGCAAAGTTGGGATATAGTAGCCAATGCCCGTTTTTCGCTGACGATTGGAACAGTAAGATATTTCGGTGGATGTGTGGATGTCTTGTGTTTGGTGAATGAATAAGAAGTTGGGCAGCAAAACAATTATTGATACCAGGCGCTTTAACGACTAAATATTTCCGTTACTGTTACTATAATGATCATCTGTTGGACAATACATTTTTGGGGGATCACACCTTTTTCTTATCTGGGTGTTACGTAATAGCATCTAAGGAACCACTTCATGGTTTGGCTGGGTGACATAGGCTATGACCCTCTCCTTTTATAAGTTCAACTGAACTTCTGTTGTGCATATAACAAGTTTGACTACAGTTGGTGGTTTGACAGCTTCAGTTCTTTATTGTTCTTTACCAGTCGCAATCCCAACATATTCTACACGAACGTTCATCTCATTACACGCTGACATAGGTCCATGCGTATGTAGGCTGGAGATATAGGAGATGTTTAACAGATTTTCGTTTTCGTTGTTCAGTTTATCATCTTTCACATAGGTTGTTCGTTATAATCTGTTCATACCTTTGTTCGGGTCAATCGGTAACATTTCCTGAATGCTGGTGGATTTAAAGACGTTCGGTACACTGGTCAAAGGAATTTAGAAATCTCTGGTTTTTGGTGTGAACCAAGATAGTGGCATTTGAAACAAAATGCAAGCAAAAAATTGGCATGTCACGGTGCTACTTTTGTCGCCCAAAGAAGTCAGCCCCTACATACGTGAAAGGGGGTTCATCAAGGGTGACCCTATCACCAGGTAAGTCTGCCTTCTTTTGCCCACATGGACCAGCCTTTCTACGTTTGCACTCAAAGAAACCACCTATCACTTTATTCACTGTTTGTCTACCCCGTATAATCCAATAACATGCTCTACTCCTGAGTGACCTACCACCTGGTGGCAGTGGCGAATAATCAAGTTCACAACGTGATGTGCCTTTTGGTAAGATAGCTTGGTGCTTTACCACATCACTGCTTGGCGTGTTTCTCATGTGCGGCCAACACACAGAATATCATTCACCAATATTGGGTCAAGCTTTACTATTGAGCTCGCCTAGTGAAAGTTTGACAATTTTAACTCATTCTGACCCTTTTCGAGACCTTTGATTTCCTCATATAAATGTTTTTGATGAATATATTTGAGAAGAACTGTCTTAGCTGAACGTAGCTCTTGAACAGTCAGGTTCCCCGCGTTTTCAGGGACCCATACTGCGTCTTTTCCTTTTCTTTCTAATATTTTATTTCTTAGTTTAACTTTCACCCTCATCATCTATGCTGCACTTTCCATAATTGCATACCAAGAAGAGTGCCTCTATATGAGGTGGTCAACTACGGACACCTCATTGCTTGTCAAGTAAACATTGCATTTCTGTTTTACCTGAGGGTCATTTTCCGTAATGTCTACGCGTGAATGGTTTCTCAGCCAAGTATCCTCCTGCTCACTCAAAAGCTTTGGTTCTGTCACCCACCTTTGACTGTCAGTCAAGTCACCAGCAGTCAACCCCCTAGAAACGTCATCTCCAGGGTTCTCTGCGGAGCTAACATAAAGCAACTGTGTCGGTTTTGTGTTGTCATGAATGAAGGCAAGCCTGTTTGCTACTTACACATTAAAGCACTTACTCTGATTCGCAATATACTGTAGGACGACTGTGCTGTCAGCCTAAAACACTGATTCCTGCAAAGGAATCATCAAATCACGCCTCAACATAACGTCCATCTTCAGAGCCAGAGTCACAGCTGCCAATTCCAGACGTGGGATTGTGACTTGTTTCATTGGTGCGACACGCGAATTTGCAATTATCAGATAACTGTGAACTGCCCCAATGGTGTTAGTTACATGCAACTAGGCTGCTGCGCCATATGATTTCAATGATGCGTCTGAGAAACAATGTATCTGGCAACTCGAGTTATCATCAAATCTTGATGGCAACTGACACCTGTCAATTTTCAAGTTTTCTAGAAAAGGATAGTCATCCAACCACCTATTCCACTCTGTCGATTGAACTTCGTTTAAGGGTTCGTCCCATTCATACTTGTTTCTACACAACTCTTGCAACATCAGTTTCGCAGGCAAAATAAACGGACTTACCAACCCCAGCGGGTCCTATATTGAGCTCTTAATACTCAGGAAGCCTCTTCGCGTGAGTGGCTTGTCCTTGTTGATCGTTTTCAATCTAAAACAATCTGCATTGACATCCCAATGAACACCTAAAGCTCGTTCTACAGGCAACGCTCCCTGATCTAAATCAACACCCCTCACTCTTTGCTAACTCACCCTCGGGTATAGATTTTAACACCTCCTTGTTACTGCTTATCCATTTCATGAGTGTAAAGCCTCCCTTAGCTGGCATTTCTCTCAGATCAGCTACAAAGGCATTTGCCTGACTCGCAGACCATACCAACTTCAACAGGTCGTCAACATAAAAATCATGGTTGATAGTTTCTATAACTTCCTGTCTATAACTCTCAATTCCATCCTGCATGGTGCATTTGAGCGCGAAATTTGCACAAGAAGGCGGCCAAGTTCCCCCCAAATATGTGCACTTTCATTGTATACTCAAATACCTGGGCATTCATGTCGTCATTTTCCCAGCATAAAAATCTAAGCCTATCTGTATCATTGGGCTTCACGTGCACCTGTAAAAATATTTCACGAATATCAACCATCAGCCGTATAGGCCGTATCCTGAACCTCAACAGAACACCAATCAAACTTTTTATGAAGTCAGGTCCTTGCATGCCATTATCATTTAATGACATACCAGTAGCCCTATGCTTGGCAGCACAACCAAACACAAGGCGAACCTTATCAGGTTTTTTGCTCCTGAAATTCCGGATGGTGGGGTACATACTATACTTTGCCATCATCACGGCCGAACTCATTATCCGGGACTGTCTCTGCATATCCCTTGTCAATCAAATTGTGTATCTCGTTTCAGTACCTTACACACAAACTTGATCCCTTCTTCTAAAAGTCTTTTGCTTAGAGACTGTAGCCTAATTTTCTACCAGCTCCTTATCATTTGGAAGCTTGGCAGAGTCGTGCCTGAATTGAATAGGTAATTCGTAATTGTCACCAACTTTCTTCACATTTTCTTCCCACAGAGAAAGAACTTTCCTGTCTTCCACTGACATACCTACCTTGTCAGGGTACATAATTTTACCAGCATCTCATTTCCAAAACCTTTGCACCTGCCCTTGCGATGCCATTCACCTGTGTGAAATTTACCTGTGCAAATACACTCTTGTTATTGGTATGATCACCCAAGGGGCCATTTTTTGCCCACCCCAGCATGGTCTTTCCTGCATAGGATTCTGCCCGTTTACCTCGCCTTACATCCAAGGGCATCATCACCTAAGGTGTTTCTTGACCTATCAACAGGTGCACACTCTTACAATCAATTTGTGGCAACTGAATACCTTCAAGATGCATATTCTCATTTATGTCTTCTTGCTTTGCAATATTTTCTGCACTAATGCACATGTTTTCTTTGGCATATACTCTGGGCAGTTCAACCACACCTTTAACTGCTTCATTTATAGGTGATACTTTTATGCTTATTGCTTCTGTGTAAATAGTACTCATATTTGATGTCAAGGTGTTTAAAGTGGGTCATTCTTTTTTTCTTTTATCGTCAAGCTCCCTTGCAAGCTCTGACGATCAGAATGAGCCTGTGGAGCCAGAGTGTTATAATGAAAAAGTATGTACACAAAGCCTATCACTCATTGTCATTACTCAGACTTTGACGATCGGAAGTGATACTCTAACCGCACTGGCCCCTATTGCATCACAGCTTCCTGCGAGAGCATCAGAGAAACCATATGTTGCCCCACTTGCTTCCGGCATCTTACCACTTTCCCCAGGAATGCATTTTTCTGCCTTGGGGGCATTCACAGCCCCATACTCTGATTTCTTACTATGAGCAGTAATCTGCTTTGCTTTCTACCACATCCGGGCACCAAATATGTAGGTTGTCTTCTGCACGTGTCTGATCTGTGCAAGAGCTGAAAACAATTATCACGCCAATGTTTTGCTTCTGGAGAATTTAAACCTTTCTCCTGGCTTTAAAATCTTGAACTCATTACATTGATACAAAGCATGATTCCCATCACACATCATAACCGTATTTTTCGAGTTACTCACACTTGTGGGTGTTTGAACACTATAGTTTGACCTGTCTTTCGGTTTGAACCCCTTTTGTTCTCATTAATCCTTCCTTTACTTGTATCAGTAATTCTACCATACACAGGATCATTAGCTTCTTCTGCAGCTTCATCAATGAACTTAACAATATCGTTATTCATCGGCATATGTTCCGACGTTAGAAAACCAGAAACATCAGAGCAGTACCAGCCATCACCCTTCATCTGTTGATGCTATTATGCGTCAGCGGTGATGTACATTCAAACCCTGGCCCATGGAGACACCCATGCGGTATGTGTATGAAACCTGTCAGAAGCAACCAAAAAGGCATCGCGTGTGACATTTGTGATTACTGGTACCACACTAGATGTATTCACATGGACCCTCCTATGTACAGAAGATACCAGGACAATATATCACTTGAGTGGTACTGTGATTATTGTACACTTCATCCTTTCTCGGACTCTTACTTCAATGATAGTTGCAATTTAACTAACATTTCTAATATGGACGTTCATGATCCATCCATTCCACATACATGCCCTCAACGTGTGAACATCCTTGCTGGATGTGATTTATTCACTGAGTCTGAAGATTTCAAAATCGGTCATATAAATGTTGGTCATGGCGGTCATCTTCACCATCATGAAGAACTGTCCTATACTGTCTTTCAGCTTAAACCAGAGATACTTGTTGTTACCAAAACCTGGCTTAATGACAGTGTTCCTACCAAGTCAGTTGACATTGCGGGATATTCTTTTTGTAGACAAGACAAACCTGCTAATTTTAAAGGTGCCCAAGGTGTTGGGATTTACATACGCAATGGCATTTCTCTTACTGATATTAGTTATCCAAATCTTATGAGCATGACTGTTCAGATGAATCAGGACCAGCGTAAAAGTCTCCTAGTAACTGTTTTTTACAGGCACACCCACTCTACTGTTAACTTCTTTGATCACTTTGAAGAAATGCTAGTGCACATGGATAATTGCAAATATGACTCTGTAATAAATGGTGATTTCAATATTGATTTTTCTCATGTCAATATTAGCGGATCCTTGGCACACAAACTCAATGATTTGATTTCTACATGTGACTTTAATCAAACAATCAAGGTCCCAACAAGGATTACAGACTCTTCTGCGACGATCATAGATCTTAGCATAACAGACATTAAAAATTCAACATCTGGAGTTGGGATTGCTTAAGTTGCTGACCACCTGTTTACCTTTATAGTTCTTGACTCCATTCCACATAAAGCCACTCACCGCTATGTGACTTCTATGAATTTTAAGAGACTGAACACTAATGAGTTTTAGCTGATTTACATATTGTACCATTGCATATTATCGAATGTTTTGATAGCATTAATGATGTTTGGCTAGGTTGGAAATTACTTTTCACTGATGCTGTTGAAAAACATCCCCCTGCCCTCAAAAGATTCAGAGCTCAAAAAGCCAGAATCCCTTGGTATAGTGAAGAGATTGAAACAGCTAAGTCTCTTCGGGATCAATGGCACTCAAGAGCAATTGCATCCAAAAATACAGCTGACTGGTCAAATTACAAAAAGTTGAGTAATAGAGTTACATCCTTGGTCCACCAAGCCAAGTTTAAACACTATTCCTCATCAGTAAATAATAACAAAGGCAATAGTAAGGAAATGTGGCGTGTGCTGAAAGATCTTTTGCCTAAATGTTCACAAACTGGTATTACTTCCTTAATTATTAATGATACATTATTTAATATATTTTCTGAAATTGCCAACGAATTTGATAAATTCTTAATTGAAATTGGCACTCAGTTATCTAACCAAAATTCCAAGTTTCTCTTGATCAGCTATTGACTACCTCCTCGAGTATATGCCACATTCTCCTCGACATTTTTCTTTCAGCAGTATCTCTGAACATGATGTTTCAAAACTTTTGGCTGAGCTTCCACAAAACAAAGCCACAGGTCTTGACAATATTCAATCCAAACTTCTTAAACCTGCTTCCCAAGCCATATCAAATAGCCTAGCTTTCATATTTAATAAATTGCTCAAAACAGGAATTGTACCTAATGAGTGGAAATTTGCGAGAGTTTCAGCCATTTTCAAGAAGGGCTCTAGAATTGACCCTGGAAACTACGAACCCATCTCCATCCTACTAGTAATCTCCAAACTTCTGGAAAAAAATGTTCATAGGCAGATCTACAGATAGTACTCAGAATACAAAATCCTATGCCTGGAACAGTCAGGCTTCCGTCCAAAACACTCAACACAGACTAGTCTTCATAGATTAACTGAATCCTTATTTGATGAAATTCAATTCGGAAATATAACTGGCCTCGTTACCTTAGATTTGAAAAAAGCTTTGAAGTTGAAGTTTAGGTGAAGTTTATTTTCAAAAATACATCATTCAAACTATACAGCAAATGAAATTTGAGGGTAGAAACCTTTATGGGCTTATATGACCGTCGGCCATGAAAACTCAAGATACAAAATAAACATTTGCAATAGTATAAGTACAGACACTTCTGGTATTTCTAATTTATACAATAATCAACATAATCACTTCAGATACTCCACACTTCATACACATGTTTACGTTAATGACAAAATATTAGTACAAAGTGTGCAAAGGAAAAGGGTTGATGATATTCTTTCATAAATAATATGATAGAATAACCTACATCTTTAGAAAGTTTCTAAGTTTTCTTTTAAAGATATGAAGGGATGGTGCTTGTCTTATGTGATGTGGAATTTCATTCCATACAATTGGTGCATTGAAGTTAATAGAAAAAAATGATTTATTGGTACGGTAATTGAAAATATGAACATTATATTTCTGTCTGGCATCACAATCATGGATATTCTGATTTTCAACAAATAAATCCCTTATAAAATTTGGGATAAGTAATTGATAGTTTCATACATAAACACACCAGTAACAAATTTGTGTATTGATTCGAATTCCATAATATGTAGATCACAGAAAATTTGCGCAGTATGCTCATTGCAGCTGGAATTTGATATTATACGTACAATTCTTTTCTGAAGTTTAACTAAACAATCCAAATTTGACCTATAATTAGCAGCCCATGTGATATTACAGTAAGTAAAATATGGATAAATTAAAGCATAGTATAAATTTCTTAAAATAGTAGTACCCATACTTTCTTTAACCCTTTTCAAAATTCCAATTATTTTGCTGATTTTTCCAGATATATATGCTATATGAGATTTCCAGTTTAAATGGTCGTCCATCCATATCCCTAAGAACTTTACTTTTGTTACCTGCTGAATTATAGAATCGTTGATTGAAATTTCAAAAATACCATAATTTTTCTTTCCTAAATGATACACCATTTAATTAGTTTTCTTCACATTGACAGAAAGCTTATAAACGTGAAACCATTTGGAAACCATAACTAAGGTTTGGTTAACATTTTGTAATAAGTGTTCAAAATTTTTATCAGAGAAAAATAAACTAGTGTCATCTGCAAATAGTAGACACAAACATTCTCAACATGCTACAAATAAATAATTTACCTATAAAAGGAACAACAACCGACCCAAGATTGATCCTTGAGGGACACCATGTGTTATTATTAACTAATTAGACTTTGTGTTTTGATAATGAACATATTGCTGACGCTCTGATAAATATGATGAGAACCACAGTTAATCACAAAATCCTTTTTGCAAAGCTTGAATATTATGGATTCAAAGGGACAAGTTTTCATTGGTTCAAGAGTTACTTTTCTGACAGAAAACAGATTGCTTGTATCAATGGAAACTTGTCCCAACCCATGGCAATTGGTACTGGCGTTCCCCAAGGGTCAATTCTTGGCCCCCTCTTGTTTATTCTTCATGTAAATGATCTCAGTGTCTCCCTCAAAAAAATCTAAAGTCAACTTATATGCAGATGACACTCTGTTTTATTATGCTGACAAATTCATAGATGTTGTCTCCACTGTATTACAGCAAGAGCTGATCCAAATAGCTGACTGGTTGCATGCAAAAAAATTAAGTCTCCACCTTGGAAAAACAACTTGTATGCTCATTTGCAGCAATTACAAGAGAAATTCCATCAATTCAACCCTTGATCTATCACTCAATGATCAAGCTATCTCCCAATCAGAGGCTTGTAAGTGCTTGGGTGTAACGCTTGATCAGGAAGTAAAATTTGAAAAGCAGGCTGATGAGGTGTTACAAAAATAAAGAGAGCTCTTGGTATTTTTAGCATAGCTGCAAATTTTCTTTGTGCAGACTCCAAAATTACCCTGTACAACACCTTGGTGTTACCTCATTTTGATTTTTGTAGCACAGTCTGGGGTAGCAATCTGAAGAAAGCTGACATTGTATGCCTCCAGCGACTACAGAACAGGGCAATGAGAATAATATTACAATGTCACTCTAGGACGCACATCCTCGACATGCTGAGGACCTTGAAATGGATGAGTGTCAAACAGAGATTGTTCTACAATATCTGTATTTTCCTTTGGAAAATAGTTAATAGCGAAGTCCTACCTTATTTACAAAATATCTTTACTCCAGTGACCGAAGTCCATTCTTATCAAACAAGAGCATCCACTTCCTCAAAATATTTCCCGCAAGGTCTTCCCCTAAAACTGTTTCTTTTATTGGTACCAAATTTTGGAATGAACTACCTCTGCATGTCCGGGATGCACGATCTCTGTTTAGTTTTAAAAAAGTCGTATACAATTCATTTTTGATCACATAGAGCCTTTCTGATTAATGTTTTTTTTTATCACTGATTGTTTTATCAGCCTTTTTGCTCTCGACTGATCGCAATGTCTTATAAACTCAATGTAATTGATTTTCAGGGTTCTTGATTTACTATCTTTTAATTCAACTTGTGCACCTCTCATCTACCCATAATCATCTGGTTTTTACTCTTTGAATGACTTGGTCATATATTTTTAACTGTTATGGCATCCATACCTCGACAGTCATGTACTGATTTTGGATGGCAATAAACTTGTCAAACTTGTTAAATTCTGCCACTAGATCATACCGTTTGCGTATTTCTATTACTTCTCTCCTCCATCTGATCTGCAGATAGTATGGCAATCTTTCTGCAATTTTGACCATGTTTGTTTGGTTATTCATTTTGTTCTCTTTTTTCATGGCATGCAAAACCTCATTATAGCTCCTTAGGTCATCTGCAAAGTCAAGTTAACCAGCTCTGTCATTAAATCTGATGTTTTGTTTATCAGTAATATTTCTGACCCATTCTTCTGTGATACTGTATTCGTTACCGTACCTTTGTTTCAACAACTTCCTGGCCTTCGCATACCCCGGACTAGGTTCCATGACAGCACAACATTCAATAAGCTTCCTTGCTTTACCTGTACAATGTTGTAACAATTGCGCTAATCTAGTGATATGATCGATAGCTTTTTTCTCCTCATTGTTTTCAAAGGCTCTCACAAGCCCCTGATATTTCAATGGATTCCTGTCCAACTGTATGTGTTCAAGCTTTGGTAATTGTAGGAATGAAAGCATTTGATTTTGATGCATCTGATTTGCCCTAATAGCGTTTAATAACAGTTGACGATTATTATTCCTGGGATTTGTATGCTGCTCAGTAGGCACATCGCTGTCTGTTGGGTCTGGACCACGGCAGTCCATGTTTGTCGTTGCCATTGGATTCAAAGTGGTGACAGGCTTGTAACGTGATAACCCTGCAGCATGCTCTTGTGGAGATTCAGTGGGAATGTCGGCAGTGTTTCCGTTAAGAAACTGGTAATACTTGCGCCATTGTTCATTTCTAATTCTTCCACCTCTTGGTAAGGCCTTTCTTCAGCCTCGGCCAAAGGTATGGCTGTGGCTAATTCTAATTGTTCTTTTCTCTGCTGAAGTTCAAGATCCTTTTGCACTAATTTCTGCCTTTCTTTCAATGCTGTGGCCTCAGCCCGCAGAGCTGCCCTCTTGGCCCTTGCTCTGGGGTGTTCACTGCCTGAAGAGACGCTCGATCCAGCACTGGGTTTGCAAAAGGTTATTTCACTTCAGTAATTATTTTGTCCTTTGCTACCTACATCTGCTCTCTGTAGGCACACAGTCACTTCATTGGGCACTGACACAAAATATTCAGGCATATCATCATCTGCATGTTCTTGATATGCGCCATGTGCAAGTGAAAACCTATGAAATGCCTGCTTCAATTCCTGCACCTTTTGAGTAATGTCTTGTTATTCGGAACCACCATTTAGTGCTTCATAAAGTTCTGTTTTTGCCTCGGCACTTGCGATTTGCAGGCTGTTTTGGCCCCTTTCAGTTCTTCTACGTTAGTCATTTCAAATTTTTTAAACAGCGATCTGCCTTTAGCCACTGAAGCCCTAGCAGTGTCAGAAAATACTTCATTTCAGGGTTTCCACCGTACAATTATTGAACTTTCGATGTTACTCAATAACATTAAAGGAACCTAATTATGGTTTGGCTGGGTAACATAGGCTATGACCATCTCCTTTTAAAAGTTTAACTGAACTTAAGTTATGCATACAACCAGTTTGACTACAGTTGGTGTTTTGACAGCTTCAGTTCTTTATTGTTCTTTATCAGTCACAATCCCAACATATTGTACACGAACGTTCATCTCATTTCACGCTGACAAAAAGGTTCATGCATATGTAGGCTGGAGTTATAGGAGATGTTTAACAGATTTTTGTTTTCGTTGTTCAGTTTATCATCTTTCACATAGGTTGTTGGTTATAATCTGTTCGTAGCTTTGTTTGGTTCAGTCTGGAACATACAAAATTAAATGTCCATATAACTACTACTCATGAAGTCCAATATGGCTGCCGCAATACAAAGAAAATGTGGAAATTACAAAAAATGTTCAAAGTTTCATTTTACAGACAGAAATGTTACATAAAGTAAAACTTACAATTGTATGGGGTTCCCAGCTATCCTTTAACACATGTTTTTACAGCTCTCAAGCGATGGTTATTTCTGTTTCACACTTTTTCAAAGAGCACCATGGAACACACCCTTTCGCCTTGCAGTCCAATCTCGCCACCCTTTGTTTTCTCAAATTACAAATTTAATCCCTAAATTTCACAGTTGTTTCAATCATGCCATCTAGCGACAGAATATCCAACTGACACTAATTATACATTTGACAGTTGCAATCCATTTAAACCGCCCAGTATCAATATGTTGAGCATTACAAAGGAAGCAATGATGTGGTAAACTATCGGGTTTCAAGTACACCATTCGTAGCCAAGCCTTGTACATTTGTGTAGAAAATTAGTAGAAGAACTCCAACTTTACTTAGTACTGCTACATTGCCAGCTTTTTTATGTACTACTATGGTAAAATGCGGGAAATTTAGATGAACCTTCAAGAAAAGGGATTTTAAATAATTGTCAGTTTCAAAACTTTGTATACAATCATCTGTCTACATTTCTTATGGGCCCCAGGCATCACAGGCATGTATAAAACTAGACGATATAAGATTGTGAAATAAACTAAACAATATAGGAAGACTGATTTGGGTACTATAGAATAATTTTTCCATTCGAGCAGCAGACTTCAAAGCTTTATCACTTAGCATTTTGGCACATGAACAAGATGATCTTGGCCTTATCTATTCAGACAGGTATATACTAGCTGTAGTGCCACACAGACCACACGCCAGGTGTCGCTAACACGCTGTCAATCGTTGGATTTGCTCGTCGCATCAAACTGTTTTTGGTGCGAAAGTTGTGTCCAAGTAACATTTGGGATGTACTAGTCGTTTGTTGAAAGGACACAGAACACAGAATATCTCAACTTTTTTGTGAACTGTTCTTCGTGAGTAAATAATATTGCTTTGCCCACCCCCACCCCCCTCGAGTCACACATTGTGATACCTTGCTGCCATGAGCATAGTGTAAGTGACAATAACAAGTCAACAAACTGATTCGGGATCGCTTCCACGAAGCAGAGAACTTATGAGTGAAAAAAACGAGACTAACAAAGATCTCACAGTGCGAGTAAGTCCAGTATATAAAAAGAAGTCTGCAGGCTTTATTCAGAAACTTGCCCACATGCAAGAGCGTTTGAAAAAAAAATGGTTTCACGACATTTCAGGCAACAGACAACCCAAGTTATTGCCAAATCAGTGAGCCAACCATGTGTATCTACAACGGACTCTGAGAAGTCTAGTCAAATGACACTAAACTCTAATGCACTCCCATTTGAGTGTGGCCCCTCAAAGACGAAAATAATGACGATCTTCCTGAGAACAAAATATAAGATATTTTGGAAATGTCGCTAAGCGACGATACAAGTACAGACTTGTATTTGTGTCTTTTTGCCCAAAACCACTTCCTAGTAGTCATTATCCTATTCCACAGTCCGAACTCTCCACTCTCCATAAGATAACTTGTCCCTGTCCAACGACACAATTAAAGAGGCCAAGAGGTTAATTGCTCTGCAAACCCCAAAACAAAGACCAGCCATCAGATGAACTGTGTACTCTAAATAGTGTGTTAATCATAAAACAAAAACAATTGCCACAGAAAAGACAGTGAAATACAGCGAGGCAAACAAGAATTAAAAAAAACCCCACAAAAGACAATTGCAAAGAGAGAAAAAGGGAAACAAAGTAAGAAGAAACAAGTACCCACTTATAACAAAATAGCTACAACACAAACTACTATATCCGACACATGCATAGAAGATAAAGAAACGTCAGAGCCAATACGTCTGTGTGTGAAAGGATGTACATGGCGGCAAACGTGCAGCAGAAATGATACAGTTTATCGCTTGCATGGTATATCGCCATTGCGACTGTATCCAAGAAAAGAAACAAGACATTTGTGGAATATGGTGCTGTGATACATGTAGAATGACAAGAACGTGTATATTACAAGCGTGTCAAAGAGCAAGCTTTTTTTATCAAGGTAAAAAATTATCTATGTAAGCAAAAATAATTCACGCGAAATCGGAAACTGACAGATATTTCGACGGTATACTTACTTTAAGATAGTGCAAGAACGATGTTAAACTGAATTTATAATACAAATTATGTACATGGTAACGAGGAGGCCTCTGACGGGCAAAAGCCATCTGCACTGTCGAACGGTTCCAGCCAAAGTGCGAGCGACTATATATGTCTGGTTCCGAGGCCAGAATGAGACAAAAGAAAAAAGTGAAGTAAAAAACACGAACTGCTGCACGGAACTCGGTATGGACATAAATATCGGACGGAAACGGAATAGATTATTATATGTACTATTTGCTCAAATATTTAACTTCAATATTTGACACTACCATCATGGAAATGATTATCGCCGCGTCTCTGTGGTGTACGCGTACTATGATGGTTACTGCTATTGACGGCAGTGCTCTGTGACATGCGCATTGCAACACAATGATGACCTCTCGACCTGAGAAAAGTCCTTACCATTCACTGAATACTTCCTACAGGATTGAGAACCTAGCATATGACCATGGTCCACATTGCAAAAATCATTTGGGCCTAAAATATTGTCTAAAATTTCATCCGCTCATATTTTTCTTTTCTTGTTGTTTTTTTTTTTTTTTTGTAACTAGCAGAATCCTCCTCATTTGTACCTGCGCTCTTTGGTACAGCTGTTGCTAGGTTATGTTGGGATACGTCACTATCAAACTAATGTTTGCTGGGAAGATTACTTTCTAAAGACTGCAGCTCTCAGCGAAGTTTGGCAGTTTTGTCCTTTCTCTCGCAAACGATAAGAAGTTTAATTCGAATCTCGATCCAGTCTTGTAATCCACAAAAAGAAACTTCCAAATTTGATAAATCAAAAAGTTCTTAACAGCTCCAATTAAAAAAAAGGAGATGTTAGCCTTCCATATCATTATCCGATATTTATTTATTTCATTTTTTTAGTTATCCCTGCCAATTCGAATATTTAAAAAAAAATATAAAAAAACCAACAAAAAAACAATATGTCATATTTATTATTTTGCACGAACCCAAAACATGGCATGCAGCAATCAATAAATTGAAAGTAAAGCCTATAAATACCTCTGTGCATGTGAACGGTTGTCGATTTGTTCCACATAACTTGGAGCAGTAAAAATTTAACAACAGGCTGGAAGTAAGAAATTCGGTCTCTGTATCTTTGTTCTATGGACATGGTACTTTAAATTCATGGGAAAGCTTTACAGGTGCAACTGTCTGTTCTTGACCTAAATTGTAGGCATTTTCACGGTCTTATATACAAGGAAGTTACGCTATAAATTCTTGAATTTTTTTGCGACATGCTACCTGTCACATTTCAGTGCAAGAATATGTTGTAGGGATCGCTAGACATCAAAAATAATGTTCCCACCATAAAAAAAAAAAAAAAAAAAAAAACAACTCAAAGTAGATTTCTATGAGCATAAATTGGTCAGTTTCGAAATTGCAAGCATCGTATGTGTTACATTTGCAATATGGGAGGTAGAGTAGTCAGTATTTTAATTTAATTGTACAGTGTTGGGAAATCAATAAATATCCCTTTGTATACCCCTAATGTACATATTGTAGTATATATTGGGCATCGACTTAAGATGCAAAGTTGGATCATCTTATGAAATCACAGAAAAAAGTTATACGTTTGATACACTTTGCACATACTGAGTCAAAAAATGCTGAAAGTTAAAAATATCATTAACTATTTGCTTGGGGCCTTTATGTGTAAAGTTTATCACAAAGGTGTACCCCTTTCCATTCAACAACTCTTTTTACTGAATACCGACACTCGTAATTTTACCACTAGACGTAGATACAATCTTTATGTGTTTCGCCCTTCTTCCAAAAGAGAGCATTTTGCTATCAAATTCCGAGGAATTTCTACATTTAAGGTAATCCCTATCAATATCCAGGGAAAATGTTCAATACACTCATTTGAAACATATTCTTTTTAATTTGTCTCAATGCAAATACTGCTCTGATGGTACCTCAAGAATTTTTTTTTTATCATACAAACTCATATTAAAGTGTAGAGACCTGTGTAAAGTCTTTTGCTGCGAGTAATTGTAAGTCCTAAACGGTTTTTTCCTCTTGTAGTTTTTAAAACATGTCATTTATTCCTGGCTTATACAATGGCGTCCAATTGATGTATGTGAAATATGTTTATGTACCTGTTACGTGTTATGGAAAGTTAATCAGCTTGATTTGATTTGAATTGTGCTATTATTGTTATTATCTAATGTTCTAAAATCAAAAGTTCTTGTAAAATATATAGGAATGGGAGACTTCAAATGCTGCCAGACGGGAGTTTCTAAGATGCTAAGTCCATTTAAGAGTGAACTTTTCCATCCATGTCTTCCAACCAAATTGGTAAAATTTGAAAAATTGATTCAGAGTATTTTGTCAAAAGAGGTTATAATTGACATTTGACAGATCAAATGCTAAAACATTAATAGGGCGTGACTTGTTCTTTTCACCTATTCGAAGACTAATATGATTTCCAGTATTATAGATGCAAATTACATTTCCTAATTTAGCTCAAATAAAGTTCCTGCTAAGAAGAAAACGTATCAGTCAAAGGTATTGAACAAAGGAGGCTGATAATTCCTGAAAAATTTAACAAAAAAAAAAAAAAAACAAACAAAAAAACCCCATCAGATCGGTGATATACTTTTAGGGGGATTCAAGCATGTCAAATTAGTGTAATATGTATCCTGTGGAGTTGGAAGCACATCATGCTGATGTAGCTTTTCGCTCGGGGAAAATCACGCAAGTAGTACTTGTCGACTGCTTTTCAGCAACCACACATTTTTGTTTTCGCATCTTTTAAAGGACCACATGTGGGTCATGTTGGATATAATCTTTTACAGGGAGACGTAAGTACATGGCTTGGGTAAAATAACCCTGGGAAGATACACTCCATCAAACTGGTACACCATCTCCTGGCAGAGATACAAGCATATCAGATTGATGTAATAAATCTTTAGGGAAGTCATAGAAACATGAAGCTAATGCAGTGTCTCTCTTTGGAATGACACAACTCATCAGTTTGGCATAGTATCTCACCAGAGAGGTACAAATATATTCAAGTGGTTTCCAATCATTCTGTGGAAGATACAAGCTCCTCATATTGATGCAATATATCTTTTGTGAGACACAAGTACATCCGGTTGGTGGAAATCCCTCCTGGGGAAACACACACACACATGAGATTGTTGTAATATATGGATGATGGAGACACAAGGACATCAGATACTGATTCTATCTTAATGAGAAGGTACAAACAATCCAGTTTTGTTAAAAAGCTCTCTGAAAAGACATAAGCACTTACAAATTGTGTCATATGTCTCCTGGCGTCCATAAAAACGAATATCGTTATTTCTCTGGTAGACATACCCAGCGGCTTGATGTATTGGCGTATTTTCTACTAAAATACTTTTGGGAATTTAAGAATAATTTTCCTTTCTTGTCCCCTTGAAATGTGTTTCCAGAATGTTTTTCCTGGGTTACGTTAGGTCATCCAATTTACTTCAGCATGTATGTCTTTTGAAGCATATGTGGCAAGTGATTCATATTCAGGTAAAAATTACCTACAAAAATCTAAGGTAGAAACTACCTATAAATCTAAGTTGGGAATCTATCAACATTCGAGGTCAACCAGAGATATTTATAATGTGATGTTAATGGTATATGACAAGCTAGTTCTTGTATTGTTTTTATCAGAAGTGACCGTTTTTGTGTGTGTGTGTGTTTTTTCTGTTTTTTTGTGGGTTTTTGTTTTTTTGCTTTTTGTGGGTTGCTTTTTTGTTTTTGTTTTGTTTTGTTTTTGTTTGGTTTTTGCTTGTTTTGTTTTCTCTTTTTTGATATATTGTTTTAAAGTCAGTCCACATACCCTATGCCTTTTTCCAGGTTGATTACAACCAATCTGTTTCTGTATTATTAATGCAAGAGATGATGTACAAAAAACCAACTCTATGGATTAGGGATTTATCGAATTATGTTTATCCTTTTCCCTTTGGTGTAGACCGATTTTTACTTCTCTACAATTCTTTTGATTTGACATTGTAAATTTCCCTTCAATTGAACCTGAGTCAACAACTTTTCTTGACTTAAATCCGAGCCGAAGGAAGATGTTGACCTGGTAACTGTTATCCTGATAAGTCTCCAGAACAATCACATCATTCTAATGCATTTTATGTAATTAATGAAAAACTATGTCGTGTTAATATAGTCGAAACATTGATACACATGACATGTAATCATAAAAGGAAAAAAATCTATATTATGTATGTAAATAAATTAGTACAGGTATTTATCTGTATGGGAATGTAACGATCAAGAATGTATGAGCTGAAATGAGTTACAATTTTTAAGAAGTGAGATTTGGATATACAATTTATTATCATCATTCATTGTGACCTTTAGCTTAAGCGGGAAGTTAATATTTAATACAGTTAATGTACCTGCATTTCAAGTGCCCAAGCATGGCATAAGTGGATCATTTGAACGCCTGGATCTGATTGGTTGAGTGAGGTCGAGTCGAGTTACCAAAAGCATCAGCATCCATCTTCCAATGCCAATGTGAAGAAACAAATTTCACTCCTGACTTAAGAAAGGCAGTCACCCATATAAGGCAACTGGTGCTTTTAAACTGGTCCTCTCAACCTTTGAACCATTCTTCATTAACTACAGACTATAGTGTTGACAAAATGAATAGGCCAAACCACTCAAAACCCAAAGTTTATTACTTCTGCCAAAGTAGAAAGGGACCTTTTAGGCGTATCACTCTTTAGTTCTCCTGACATGTCAGTCAGCTGAGTTTAAAACTGTTTTGGGCAGGGGGGGGGGGGGGAGTAATTCATTCTCCCTGTAATAAACAGGGCTAGAAATATATATTTTTTTCTCAGTTGCACACAAGAGGCTGGCCTGTCCATATATTGACAAAGGTAACATATATTTTCCATTACTGATGCGGCAGTTTGATTTTGAGTTGCAGCACAGGGTGATTGATGGCAGACCAAAAAGGGCTATTAGGTTAAAAAGACGGACGAGGCTGCCTGGAAGATGTGCTGCCTCAACATTCAACTGTGAATTGATTTGTAAGTGCTACATCAATATTTGTATTCTTACAACAACAGTTCCTGTCTTTGAGTTTTGTTCACGGCTGAAACATAAGTATCTAATTTAGTTTAGGTACATAGTTGGTTTTGCTTGAGCAGAAAGCTAGGTGGGTGCAACATTGTAACATCTATCACTCCCCAACACACACAAAATTAGCGAGATGTGATAAAATGTTTTTTGACTAAAGGTTTAAACTGGTACTTATTTTCTTGTTATGACCAAACACCCCATGGAACCTTTCAAATCGCACACGGATACGATGTTTTTTCAATAAGGCATAATGACCTGATTGCACACTTCTTTGTCAGAAGTGGAAAATACGGTAAAAAGTATGATGCACCTGCTTTGGAATCTCCATATATTTCCCTGAGCTTGCGCCCACTTCTTATATAAACTCTTAATTGATGGCAACCTCAATGTTGACACCATATTTTTCTTCGTATTCTCAATTATCATGGAATTTTCGATTTTAATTAAACTGACAATTACTTTGACAAATATAGCACTTCTATCAGTCTGGAATTTGCTACAGGGCGGCTTAGTCGAATCATTGTTTCGCTATGATCTGTATTTAGCCATGAAATGTATTACCTATACGGAACAAGGAACCACATTAGTAATACAAATTAATGATATTAGTGCTTGTTTAACAGAACACAGTAAATGCTTATACCTTAGACTGCATGAGGTGCCCTGAAGTTTCGCATATAACTAAACGGCCCATAGGTATCATTACGCTAAATCCAGGGCACAATTATGAATACAAATATTGCATATCATTTGTAGGGCCAAAGTACTTTAAGTGGAGATTTATATTTGCAATAATCTACTGAGGAACTTTGGAGATTACTAATTGCAGAAGTGGGGATGTATTCTCTTACCCATGCCCAACACATAAACCGTTTGATACTATAACAAATTTTATATTTAAAAATGTTACATTCATATCAATATCTAACATTGTATGTATGCAGGCTGCATATAGTGAATTGAAAATGTTTTCGCATATGACTTATGATGTTGTTAATTTCTACTTAAGACCAGATACTTTAATTATAACCTGGAATGACATGATAAAGCCACATATCACAAAGTGTATACGAAATAATGGTCCACATAGTTTCAGTGTGTGTTTGGGTTTAGTTACATTTTGCATCATTATTGCTACTGAATCATGCTCTTCAAATAGCAGGTTAAAGTTTATACTGCCGCTGTCTTGCTCACGAGCATCGCCTGCTCTCGTATTATTGTGGAACGATATATGTGCATTCAGTTAATAAACATAACAACATGGCATATAATGTCGCCAGCTCAGATTGAAGCTAATGTCCAAGTGTTGCATATTCCCTATTACGATGAGCTGTGCGGTTTACTTTTTCTTGATGCACACAATGTAGACACTCCCACAATCCCTGGGCTATTACCACTTTGTGGTGATTTAACTTCAGTCAAATGGAGATCCACGGGAAGTACCGTTTATGTGCGTATTTTGAATAATGCAGACTGTTCCATTGATGTCACTGTGATATTCACGTACCAAATCAATACACACCAAAGTCCTACTATACTATCATATGAACGACTTGGACCTTGGCCTTTTAACTTAAACATGTCTCTCAAGAGTGATATGTATATGCTGCCTAATATTGACATGTGTCCGAGTTCCCTGACACGTTACACCTGGGTTATCCGTACTGCACCTGTTTACAGCATACTTTCCGTGTATTTTGGGTATATACAAAGCCAATGTGTAGCTTATGCTGCACTTTTACCAGACACATTAGCTCTATCAGAAGAAAAACAGCTAAATGAAAAGACCTACAACAGGGAAACAAACAGGAAAATGTCATTTTCCCACATATCATCTTCCTCATTCGTTTGCACATTAGCCATTACTTACGATTTGTCATGCCATTGCCAATTTAATCATGAACTTCGTTCCCTTATTTCCCATCATTTGTCTGCTACCTCAACTAAAATATGTGACAGAACACCACTCACGTTTTCTGTTCAAGTATCAACACTAATGAAACAGCCTCTTGTATATACGTTTTTGTTAGTATCGCCGACTGGCCTATCAGTTAATGCAACAGTCATCCTAAAATCGTTGACAGGACCAACAGGCTTTGAGTGTATATATGGTGGCTACTCTGTATATCATGGAATACCACAGATACATTCACAAATTGGTCCTAACTGTTACAAAGAAACGGTATCTTTAAAGCTTGTAAATCGACACATTCCATATATTTCAGCACAAAATAATCTACTTTTAGTATTTTACACTTTATCAGAAGAATTTTCAATCTCTGCAAATATACCTATTTCACTAACCCATTGTCATAGTATTTCAAATATCTGTTCAGTAAATGGAGGCCTTATTAGTAGCACAATAAATGTATGGCACACAGCTAAAGGGTCTTGTGTTCTACTCAAGCAAGGTGGTTGCTTTGTTGTGACACAGCATCCTGCACCAGGAGTGCCAGGATAAAAGGACTTTAAGGTGGAATTTGGTGGTCAGGAGACGATACGACGAAGCAGTACGATACAGATCTCATCCATAGGCTATATATATCGAGAGTCTTTATGCCAACAATATCTACGATATCAGCATGATGAGAGGCACTTTCAGCCTTTGTAAGCCAGTTGTTATGGTACGATACGGAAAAAGGTGGCCAGATTTATTTTATATGCAGTTGGGCTTACACATATTGGTTGGAAGGCATTGTTCAAAGCACATTGTAAAATCAAAGAAAGAAGACATCATATTAAGAGCACTATCCTGCTACACAGCCCACCTGAGTCACCAGGTGGAATCACTGTCGCTGGGTATCTTGAAATATCCGCCTTCAGATATTGGCACTCTGATATCACCTATTGTTTCCATAGATATCATACATGAATGCAGTTTATTATATGATATTGCCTTAGACGTATGTGTAGGTTACGTTACCCGCTTTGACTTTCGTAAAGACTTGATGAGTGGGAAGCATTTTCATTGTTCAATTAAATACCTGTGGCCTAACAGACAGATAAGACATATCAAGATTCACTATCCTCTGATTATTCTAGACGGGAGATCTTTACTTTATGTATTCTCCATACACCGCTCATCATCCAAAAACGTTTGGTGTACTGTCAGTATTAATGTACACCAAGGAGAGAGCTCCAACAAAATGTTTGGGTTAAACCTGGAACAAATATCAAGATCAAGAATAAGATCCCCTATACATTATGCCCCGACGCATTTTCAGACGAGGAGTTGGCTTCAGTCACAAGAGCGTTGTAACGAATTGTCAAGACACCTGATCGTCGTAAATGATAAACAGGAAATAATTGGCTTTTTGAGAAATGACTTTGGTGATGTATTTCTTTTCATTTTTTTAAGAGCCTCCTTGGTCTTTATTGGATTATACCAGAAAAAGGTGGGTTAATTTTTAAGTTCCTTTCTTTCTACCTGTCGCCATTTCCATTTTATTGTTCTCGCTTACATAGGTTACCTCTATCTCTTCCTTCCTGATGATCTGCATTGTAAGTTACTTCGGCGGAAGGTTAAGACATACGTAAAACAATCTTCTAAAACTGTCAGCACTAAATTCACAATTATATGTTTAGCAAGCCGTACCGAGGAATAAATGTCATTGTTTTATAAAGTTTGTGGGGTGGAGGGCTGGGCAGAGATTAAACACCAAATTTGACTCATGGGAACACCAGAAGAATGGATAAAATTTTAAAATGACGGCCAAGGCTAATCACACTTTTATAGGGAATTTATTAACATTCAAGGTAGCTTTAAGTATCAGCGTATCCTTATATGTCTCCGTCTAATTTGCAGCACAAAACATGGACATGGGTAAACGGGGACCCGGTTGTGTACACAGATTGGAAGACAACATCTACAGGACACTATAATTTCAAAATGGCTGCAAGGTATCAAGGAGTCAGAGTATCAAAGTTCAGTGAAACAGACTCTGCTTATTTCAAAACCGATCAACCAAATTTAAGTTCGTATTTCCGATGTGGAGCCGTGACATTATTGTTTCCAAATCTTTATAAAACAAATTGGTTTGCCATCCCTTGTCACGAAACCTTTGACAGGACTTCGTATATTTGCGAATGTACATTTCAGCCTGTATTGGTGACCAGCCTCCTTTTTTTAATAAAGCAGTGCCCCCTGTCTTTTTTCGAACTTGGGGGAAAATGTGTATGGCCTGTGATTAGGGCACAACCAACCGTGAGTACCATGGACCAGGCACAGAGAACTTGCCGGACAAAAGATGCTGATATTACAATATTTAGATTGCCAGATATAAAGAAGACTTTTAAACAAACAGATGTTCTATTACAGCCAACGGCACATTTCTACCTGACAAATTTATTGATACCATTGATAACACAATATCGAGATATCTTTGATATCATGTATTTAATTGAAAGACTTTACTTTGCATATTACAATGTGGCATTTTGGATTTCAGCAACGCAATATAAATCACATTGTATTGTGTTAGAAATATTCCCCCTAACCTATGACGTTTTGCGAAGAATTGGAGTAAGATCATATTTGGAATCCTCGGCATCACCCTCCGTTAGTAATACCCTTAATACATGGCATTTAGATTTCACGCTGGAAAACATGATGCCCAATTGTACCAATCAAAGAAGTTTACTGGGCGTTCTTTGTTACACAAACAAAACATTGAGACCACATGCTTGTAAAAGTGGTCAATTTCAATGTGAAAGTGGGGAATGTATTGTGGAGCACAATCGTTGTGATGGAATAAATGACTGCCAAGATAGTTCTGATGAAATTACATGTCATATTCCTGGTAGTAGCACAACAAATTCTACTTGCAACCATTCAGCCTTATGCAGTCTGAATTTTCACATCACTGTTTGCGTTTTCAGTGCTCGAATGGACTTTGTATCCCATCATCAAAGATGTGTAACCATGACGTTGACTGTACTGACGGCAGTGACGAACAGGACTGTTTATATTTTGCTGTTTCAAGGACTCGCGTTATTCATATTAAAACTTAATCAATGACAATGAGTACAATGAAATCGGGAGACATAAACTGGATCGACTGCATGCCGTCAATGTCTCCACGTTTATGCTATCATATTTCTAGCGCGTGTGTTTATGACCCTCCAGAATCAACTTCAGCATGTCCAAACGGGAACCATATCTCAAATTGTAAGAAATTTGGGTGGCCTCGTAGGTTTAAATGTCCTGACGCATAATGTGTACCCATACATGTGATTTGTGATACCAAATGGGATTGTCCTGGTGGGCTTGATGAGCAAGCTTGTAATAGGTTCAACTGTCAATATTTTTTCAGCTGTAGACAAGAGGAAACATGCATGCATCCTGATGATGTGTGTGATGATCATGTGCATCGTGTGCATAGTAGAGATGATGAAAATCAATGCTGTATTTCCAGTTGTCCCAAACATTGTACCTGCATCGGGCATGCCTTCTACTGTTTGGATACCGGTCTGACGAAAATGCCTCATGTAACAAACTATGCACGTGTTATAATTTTTACTGGAAATCATATTCCAGTGTGGCAATATATAAATAGGACTTTCAATTTCATTTGGATACTTGATATATCCCATAATATAAAACATTTAATAACACCCCGGTCATTAATAAATGTCTGGCCATTACGAAAGCTCTATCTCAGTAATAATAACATGCATTTTTTAAAATCCTTTACCTTTGCTGGATTAAAATATTTGAAGTACCCATGTCTAAAACAAAATCCCTTGAGGAAATTATATTCAAATGCCTTTTCCGGGGTTGCAAGTCTCAGTTCCTTGAACCACAACAGGTTGAGTGTCACCCTTTGGCTTTCTGCGGTCTAAGCAATCTGAAGCAACTTGATTTATCGTCAAATTATATTCACATTTTACAAGATGAAATCTTTACATGTGTGTATGAATATGGCACCTTAATATTTCACATAATGAAATCCACCATTCAGGAATAGAGGCATTAAGCATATTGAAAGAGTTGAAGGTGTTAAGTACTGACTTCATGTTGCTTTGCTGTGAAATGAGCCATGTAGAACATCGCTTTCCAATCCCAACAGATAAACTCTCTTGCAGACGTATTATGCCCGTGGTTAGTTTCCGCATTATGTTATGGCTATGCTGTATACTATGCATACCAGGAAACATAGTATCACTTCATGTAAATTTACTAAAATGTGAGACAATCAATTCATTGATCAAAAGTGGCTTAGGTGTTGTTGACTGCATGCTAGGAGTATATTTAGTCATTTTAGGGGTATCAGATATGAATAGTGAAAAACAACATACTTTTTATATACACATTTGGAGACGCGATGTATTCTGCAAACAGGCTGCATTTATGATATTTTTCTCACACACTTATTCTATTTTCCTTGTTTTGCTACTTACACTGAACCATTATTTAAAACTTATTTTTGTATTTGGTTTTAGATATGTAGGCATCAGACACATTAGCTGTGCAATAGTTTTTAGCAGCTTAACTTATTTTATTGTCAGTGTGCTTTTAACTTTGACATCAGAATCACTTGAAGGTCTTAACCATCCAGACCCAGAAATGGTCATGTGTTTTCCGTCTATAATTTTGTCAAGGCACAGATTAAAACATGGAGTTCGATATTATTACCAGGCCATTACGTGCCCCATGTGTATGTTTATCGCATGCTCCCAGGTAGCACTGTGGTTATCTGTAAGTAAATCAAGAGCCAGAAGTGGACGTTTATGGTTTGACTTAAGACTTTTGTTGCGTTTTGTAGTAATGGGGATTACATACATGTCGGTATGTTGCTATATTTTCATTCTTGTTGTGACTCAGGAAGTTGGATTTATTGGCATCGAATAGCTTCAGTTGATAGCTGCTGTGGTCTTCGCAATACCATCTCTGGTTAATCCATCCCTACATACCCTCTGCACTCGGCAAATTATAAATGTAGTCAAAGCAAAATTTCTTGCCGTCTTGTAGCATCTGCCGTAAAAAAGATATATATAAGCCTATATCCATCGTCAATGTATGTATGTCATACCAACAGATATTCTTAGATCCAGAACGGCTTTATATTTGTTTCACATACATAATTTTTTTTCTTGGTTTGTTGGATATACTGCACTGATATTATTCAAATTATGTCTTCAGTATATAGACACCAGATAGATTACAGATACAGGCGCAACGATTTTGGAGGGTTAAATACAGTTAAAGGAAGGTAATATAATTTTTAATGTTGAACAAACGTGTCAGCTAACGATTACAGTGTGTCAACTTTCGTGTCTATATAACACATTTCTGTGTATGTCGATCGTGCACACATATGTTTTTTATGTTAATTTGCCCAGCGAGGAATTAATTCTATCAAATGCTCATATCATCATAAAAACAGATTTAGAGCTACCCTATCTGCATGCATGAGGTCATGAATGGCACTTCACAGACACCCTGTTCATAATATCTATAGTCCCCCCCACACATGGAGGTCTTAAAAATTGAATGCCTGCACATGCTCATAATTCTTCCTGTCTATTTCCACGGCCTTTGATCTACAACCATCATCCTTTAACATGTCTGAGCACCTAAGAGGCTACCAGTAGCACCTTTATTGTAACATTTTCATCGATCCACCTAAAAGCACCACCCTCATGTTTTGGGGTTGTCTGTCAAAGTGTTTATCTATCCATCTGTCCATCCCTCCATGGTTCCGTTCATCCACCATTTGGTTGTTAATATAGTATGCCAAGGCTTACTGATCATCTGATACTCATTTTCAAGGTTCTAGGAGCTACTTTGACCTAGGCACGCCACGTATATGGCCCACCTATGTATAGAATGTGTCATAATCGCTGTTGTTTGGTGTGTATTTTTTGCACCTGCACACCACATCTATGTGATTTTTCACCATATAACAACATCAAACGTATTTATTATCGGGTTATATCCACAGAGTACTAGTCGAAACAGGTAATTTACAATACCGTGGATGTTTGTATAATAAACAAACATGTTTTTGTAATAATGAGTTGAGTAGTATATGTACTTGGGGGTACTGGAACACGGGGGATGGAGACCGCAAAAAGCCTTTAAAGCCTCGGGGCGTCCTCCCATCAGTTGCCGTAGGTTGTCATCCCAATACCTGCTAAGGGTTTTATGTAGTCGAGTGGTTAATCTCGTGGGGCCCAAAATAAGTTCCCTTAACTGATGAATTTATGAAAGTATCACCACCAGTTATCAGGGAATTATGTATGGCCTTCCTCGAGCGTGTCTTGAAGTGCCTCAGCCCGCCTGCTTTCACGCGTGTGGCGACCTAATACTCAAGTCCGGATCCCCCCCGGTATTTCATATCATGGGAAACAAGTCATATAAACAACAGAAAGTGCTTCCGTGTGTGAACCTATATATACACCCAAGTCTGGATCCCGCGGTATTTTGTATCATGGAAGCGAGTCGTTTGCTTTTCCTTTTATTAACCTGACAAGGTATAAGTTGGAAAGAGTGATCATTTCCACTACAGACTACTGCATTTATGTACGATTTTCTCCATATATAAAGCGAGGAACAGATCTAACATGGATGGTGTCAGTGGCTGCTTCATTGTCATCTGGTTTTCATCGATTTCCTTGAAAAAAAGTTTCACACTCCATCATGTGTTAACAAATGATGATGATGATGATGATGATGATGATGATGATGATGATGATGATGATGATGATGATGATGATGATGATTATTCAAATCAGCTGAGGTGTTTTTCATTCGGGTCCAGTAAATATTGTTTACATGTCGCGAACATATAACCACTGATATATAAAAATAAATGGTGGAACTCAAGATCAATATATCAAAACACACTTAGAAAATACACGGTGAAATGCATGACCTACACTCTAAAATTAACATCTCAAAGTACAGTAAAACACAAGAACCATAAGCATTGAAATACACGCAAAAGGTGCACGACTGGTTGTTAAATCAGTATTAATTGAAACACATGTAAGTTGTATATAGTTTCAGAAAGCATGAGGAAAAAACTCAAGAGTTGATAAATGAATTTACCTGGGATAAAAAAATTGCAAAAGTAAAAAATATAGTGACTTTTCAAAGCATCGAAAGCGGCAGACTAAATAGCCATAAATTTTGAAGTTCAATGCAGTTCTTAACTTATCATGGGTCAAGCGACTGCTGACACAGAGCAGTTTAAAATGGACACAAGTTTCCTTCTGAGAAGTAACCAGACTTGAGTGGTATAAAAGGATCACTTAGTATGCCATTTACAGGGTCAATGTGATTATGGAGTATGGGACATGTGCGCGGGATCGCATGTGTAAGTTCTGCGCATGGTCAAAATCATGAATGCCGTACATAACTTTTCGTGTAGTGATAGGCTGAGGTTACTATAAATCTAAGAAAGACATGTGTTAAAACGATGTATTTTTATTGACAATATATGGAAATATATGCCATGGAGTATCAAAATTTGCGTACAGTCTGCCAAAAAGTAAGCAGTAGCTTTTTTCAATAAGACTAATCTTACAGATTTCTTTAAAACAAGGGCAAATGATTATAAGGACGAAGATGTACCACAATTTCATACTGAATTGTTAAGTGAATGGAACGTGCTTAAAAGTTTATCTTCACTCAACACGAAAACGATAAATTGAGAGACTCCGTCTGGTATAATGATTATATGAAAGTGGATGGGAAGTCTGTATTTTACTAGGACTGGTATCAAAAAGGTGTAATGTTTGTGCGAGATATAATCAATGAACCAAGAAAAAAATTCCCCTTTGACAGCTTTCAACAAAAGTCTGATGTCAATTTCAAGTTTCTTCTTTATCTTGCTCTTATCGATGTGCTGCCGCATAGCTGGAATCAAAAGTCATTTAAACTAACATCTGGAAATTTGATTTTCAAAGAAATCCTTCAATACAAAAAAGATTAAAATTGAAATGAAACTTGCTACTGACCATTTGAGACCCAATTAACGTGATGTATAAATGCTCCTATTTTTCAAAATAAGTAGGGGCGCAATAATTGCTTCATATGGCCGTGCTTGGCATAACAGTTACCCGGCATCTCTGTTTGGATAATTGAAATAGATAGTCTCATGGGAGCACTGGTACAGACGCTTTGACAAGCTCAAAATATAAGATGAAAATGAATTTATATACCTCTTTATTCTGTGAGACATACCATATTCTAAGTCCAAAGATACAGACAGGATTATGCTCATAAGACATACATGCAGCACTGAATCCAGAGGACACTTTGCAATAACACTTGCTTTTAAATATACAGTGTGTTAGTTATTGGAACAGTCTATATAACTTGAGCAACTAAAAACTGTTCCCTGTGGACAATTATATGATTAGTTTAATAATAATGCTCTGTTCCACAAAAAAACCCCAACACATTCAACATGCAAGCAATTATACTTGAACTTCGTGACCGAAATTATCACGATGGAGACGCCCGTTAAACAAATCCAGTAATATATTTTGACTCAAATAAAGCATTTTGTACGTTAGAACACGACATTTTTGACACAACCTAACATATAGGTTTAAATAATCTTTGGCTCAAATGATTTCAAAGCTATTCAAAAAAGAAAAACTCAAAATTTACAGTCTCATGAAATGTTCAAATATTTTACATGCGACTACTTCGGTACTCATATTTCGATTCTTGGACCGATCTTTATATTTTACGTTATCTGCATTCAGTTATTGTCATCAAATAAATAATGAAAGCAATTTATGAAAGTATTACCACGAAATTGACAAATTTCAAATTTGGTTAAATGCTAACAAGCAGTCTTTAACACATTTAAAAAACTAAGACAACTACATATACACTTGAATCTTATGGTCATCTATGTGTCAATTTAAGGAGTCGAATTTTACTTCTTTGCGCCGAGAAATTTATGAAAGTTTAATTATCATGGGCTCCACACATAAAGGAAATTGGGAATGACTGCAAAGGTCAGTGGTATTATTTTCATCAACACTCCTTACTGCTTAATCACAATTTTCTCTTGATGCCTCATTGCCTTGAGTCTTCAGTCTTTACAAATATCATATGAAACTTCTGAGCTACTTCAAAATATAGCACATGGATTTGCTTTCCCAAGCGATTTCTTTACATTTCTTCATGTCTGACTACGTCCTTTAAAACACAAAATTTATACATCTATTGTTTTTCCTATGTTGGCTACCTGCCTGACCTTCACACATCTTGTCTTGACTATGTTCGAAAGCAAAATAAGTATTCAGTATATTATATCTGTTAAATTCACACTTTCATTCCCTACACGCATGGTCCTTAATCTCAATAATTAATATCAAATAGATAAGTGTTGTTATTATTGTGAATGTGTGAACAAGTCTTCCCAAAATGTTGGGGCTGCCCCCAAAGGGGGGGCTGCAGGGAACTTTATGCCTTTAAAGCATGTCGCTCGAGAGTCGACACTCAAGTGGTGGATATGTCGAGGGGTGTTCTGGAACAATATCGGGGACGAGCCAGTTGTGTTGCCCCCTCGATTGACAACAATGACTCCGCCCTAAGTCCCATACCAATTTTCACCACAAGAGTAAAATCCCCAAGACTCGTAAGTTTGTGTTCTTGATAATGAGTATTGGTGTTTATGGCTGCAAACAATTAAATGGCATGCAACTTACCACACTCGGTGAGTCCGTCTGTGGCAGTCTGTGACAACTATTCCCTGCTGTGGCTGTCATATACCGCCAGGTCATGATATAATATATATAAAATATAATCTGGCCCATTCCTGGTTCATTATTACGAATACAATCACGTTAAAGGTGATTTCAGTAAAACCGTTATTTGAAGCGAAGCTTAGAGACGAAATCAGTATTCAACTTTAAAAATGAATTGCCCCAAATATGTGCCTCAGAAATTAACAATACACAATTCATAAGGTTTTAAAAAACGAAACGACTTTTGTACACATTCTGAACAAAAAAGAAAAATTATACAAAGAGCCTAAGTGCTTATAACCTACATCCAAATTATTAAAATATACCAAGATGTCAGAGAATGTAGAAACCAGTACAAAAAAGCAAAATAAACCTAAAAAACACCCTGGTGGCTCCGGAAAGATTTTAATTTTCTTGCATAACCTCTTCAGACATATACATTTTCAACTGCAACTAAATAGTTTAATTTCGAAATCATCAAATCTGGTTGTGATTCACAACTCAAGAAACTCTTTTTTGGTCGCTGTACTTTAATTTTGCTGGCAATAAATAATTTACAGGTGCTACCGCCGGTATTTTTCGTCGTGAGGGCGGGTAGATATTTTGTACATCCATCATAATCATTGACCCATAGACGTTGCCAAGGTGGCAGTTTAAGCATTTGTTGAATTTAGCTCGGCAAAAGCGACAGGCTTGTGCAAGTGAGGTTCCACAGTCTGTAATACAAGACATCAACAGAAATCTAAAGCTGTCCTGAGCCATTATATAAGTTTGATAATTAGCTGGGTCGTCCTAGTTAATAAAGGCCAAACAGCACGGAGATAAAAGTATTCCCGATCGAGAATGAAATGAAAACTTTATAATCATTGTGCAGTCACACTCAATTTTCGGCAGTGTATTGCAAAACGAGGGGGGAGGTTTGTTTTGAACTCTCTTTACAACTATCGCTAATTTCTTGTTTATTATTATTTCAATGAAATCTTGATTTTGATTACTTTCGTTTAAAATATAACCGAGTAGTTCACCAGCCATACATTTATTCTTTTGTTGACATTCTCTCAGGTCTTCCCTTGTGCGTCATTTTACATACAGAAGTAGGACTCAAAATCGTTTGACGAATTGCGCCTCATTTGCATGTTAAAATGCTTAAAAGAACCCACCCGGCTGTTCTTAAATGCGAGCACTCTGTTAAGTCTTGAATCGGTGGTCCAATTCAAGATACTGTTTTCAAATTGCAGTAAATACATGATGACCTTTGTTGTATCGTGTAATTTGAGGAAATTTGTCGTCAATACAAGTTAAACTTTGAACATAAGTTTTGCTGCTGGTAAAAGCATTTAGAGGACATTTGCATGTTTAATTGAGTTCAAAGGTAGCAGTTGTTTGCCTCGCGCGCTGATGGCAGATGTTTTCAACATATCACCTGTTTCAGAATCATCAGGGTTCCAGGCAGGATTCATTTGCTCGATATATTTCTGCCAAAGCCACTGCTACCCCCCTCCCACAGGTATCATTTTCTTCATGCACTAACTATTTAAAGGAGCACAGTCTATATGGTATGTAACTTTTTTCCTTTGACAGAGTAATATCTTGGCTGTAAGGTTTGTTGGCCTTGCTAAAGCTTCCATCCTTTTGTTGCAGATTCCATGAACTTCTGTTCATCTGTATTGCACAAAAGAACTAATTTTGTGTCTGCCGTTTTCAATAACGCAACCCAACTCGATTGTGGTAAACTAAAGTACTTCGCGGGTCTAACCCATAAAACCGCATGCAGGTTTTTCTGAAATTCTTTAAAAAAAATGTCAGCTAATAAAATACCAGACATTGGCATGCAAAGTGTGAGAAATGTGTCTGCGTGGACAATGGTCTGCTACATGCCCGCTTAATCCAATTCATTCTACAATTTTAAAACTTTCAGACTTCCCAATTTGCGTCGATTTTTAACTTAACGGAAGCCATACCGGGAACACTGACGGATATAGTCCTTGCTTTCTATGGACTTGCTGAATGTATCGCCCTGAGTGCAGAAATCTGGAGGTATACTGCCCTCTACTGAATACTTAGAACATTCCATGATTGAAGCAAAGGGATACATTCATATCAGACGAAATCTCGCGTATCTCAACCCTTCTAACAGAGCCCTTTCACTGAGAGCGCGTATGCCGGACCACATATCCGCTGCCGCTTCACAACGAATGGAAAAGAGTAGCTTCTCAAGGGAAATACACAGCTTCTCGAGCGCTCTAAAACTAAAAATACTCTAACCTGGCCAATTTCCAGACGCTTAGATGTATGGAACATGATTTTGCTTCCGGCGAGAAGACTAAAATACATTTCAGCAGGAAGTCGTCATGCCAGGAATTCTGGCCGAGACTCAAGTCAGATCAGGCATTTCTGTGTCAACGAAAAGTCAGCTTTTTTTCGCCCTTAGATGTGGATCTGTGTGAGGGAACCATAAGAGACTTTCTGAGTTCAGCTATAATATCTTACGATATTCTGAATTCATTAATTTTAAGTATGTAGTTACATTAACTTTGAGCAATTCTTGACATTTTGAAGATGCTTCAGTCTGACCAACAATGTCAAGTAATGGTC
Organism: Hermodice carunculata; assembly: GCA_964020975.1. Taxonomy (NCBI): domain Eukaryota; kingdom Metazoa; phylum Annelida; class Polychaeta; order Eunicida; family Amphinomidae; genus Hermodice; species Hermodice carunculata. Next base: position 71,269,127 of record OZ026618.1, read on the forward strand.
TTTTCCCTAATTTTATTGGAAGCGCGTAATTTGTTCTATGTATGTATTTTTTTTTCAAGCATTAAAACAAAGCGATCTAATATTTTGGAAATCATTTCAGTTCTTTAATCGAATCCTCCCAAAATGTAATATTTGCTATAGATGAAGTTATCACGCTGTATTTAGCGCTAGCTATTATCTTGAGCAGCCATGTAGTAGGTTGTTTTAATCTTATATATAAATATTTTTTTGTATTGGTGACAGAAATAGTATTAGAAACTTTAACCAGATCATTACTCAACTGACACAACTCAAACTCCTTGAACGTTTGTAAAACTGTTTGACCCACTTACTTTAATGGCTCACAACCTCGCTTGATGCCAGCAACACTATGTTATTTATTCCATGCACAACTTTCCAAACATTTTCTTTCATGGACAATTCAACAACAACGACTAGTCTTTGCAACAAACTGTGAATATCAAGCAAAGTTTTTTTTTATTTCTTTAGTCAAATAAAAACGAAATTACCATGTTAAGTGAGGCTAAAATTATTGCCAAAATTAAAAAAAATCTATCCGACCTTTCAGCAAAGTCATGTATTTGTTCGCCGACGAATTTTGACCGGGTCTTGTGAATCTTGCTATGTTCATGTTGAAATGTTTTCCTTGGCTATCAAGCGATCTCCCTTTGATTCTTACTAAGTTGGTACTTAACATGCAACTTGCATTTAAACTGGTGTAATCTCAGAAAGCACCCAAAAGATCATACATATTACACACTTGCTTATTGTGCGAGATTCAACGGAACCCCAACCTGGAAGAAAGACAAAAACCTCAAAGTAACTGCCACAACACTGATAAATCACAACACAATGATATTTTGACAACGTGCAACCCCACAAAGTTACAGCAACGAGCAATCCAAGTCGACCCTTGATATTTCGGAAAGTTCGTTCTTGTTGTGTTGTTGACTGTTCAACAAGTGAAGGCGCTTCGTAATGCGTCGTCTTTTATAATGTATCTGGAACATTCCTAAATGAAAGCAAAGGGACGAAAAGTGGTTGTTGGGCTCTGCAATCAGCATATGATCCAATGAAATCACACTTACCTCACACCCCTCTAACAAAGTCGCTCCAATAAGATGACGTGTCCGCGTGCGCCGCGTAAGGAATGCAGAAGAGAAACGAAAAAAAACCCGAAAATCTGGTACCTTCTCAAACCTTCGTTTTTGATCAGCGCCCACATATATCTCAGCTAACTATTTCCCAGTAAATGATGAAGATTTCGAATAATCCCTGGGTAATGCGACTTATAAATTTGAACGTTCAATTTTCCTGAGACTACCCGTTTTTGATATATATACACACGAAACAACTATAGCAAATGTTGGCGCCTCTAAGAAACTCCATCCAATAAGATATTGTATCCACCTCCACCAAATTTGCTCAGAAATGCAGAAAAGAAACGAAAATAGATAAATAAATAAAAAATGAATAAATAAATAAATAAATAAATAAATAAATAAATAAATAAATAAACAAATATATAAATAAATAAATAAATAAATAAATAAATAAATAAATAAATAAATAAATAAATAAATAAATAAATAAATAAATAAATAAATAAATAAATAAATAAATAAATAAATAAATAAATCTTCGTTTTCAATCCACGTTTACATATATCTGAGCTATTTCTAAGTAAACGATTATGAATAAACCCTAGGTAATGTGAGTTGTGCATTTGAACTTCCAATTTCCCTGAGACTAACCGTTTCTTACAAACACATGAGAAAATTACCGCCAAAGTTGGGAATTGTATGTGGCGAAAACTGGTAAAGATCTTAGGGCGGAGTCGGTGTTGCTAATCGAGGGGACGACATAACTGATTCGTCCCCGCTATAGTTCCCCTCGACATATCCACCACGACGTTCGTGTGTCCTTCTTACATTCACAACAGCTACTGATATGACGCGACAGCAAAACATTTTTTGGTGAAACAGATTTTTAAAAAAATCTACAGAATACAACGCGTGACCGGTGAAAACAATATATGTTAAACAGAAAAACTGAAAAACAAACAAGCTTGAAATGCGTGATAATTATCGTGGAAATCACCTACGAAAAATAATTAACCTGACAATTTCGGAACAGACACCGATGGGGAAAGTGATGCAGAACATAAGAAAAGGGACGCTCGATGCATTGACAACTTAGTGTTATCCTTGGACGGGACAGCGAACAATCCTCCAAAAACGCGTCACAAAACCTATGTGGAAGTGAACCCTTGTGCGCAAGTGAAGAGTGCCACTGCACTCTATTCAATATTGTTACCGCAGTTATATTTCATGTACTGTGTTGTCAATACAGTATCTATTTCTGCATGTAATATATGTCCAAAAGACAAAAATGAAAAAATTGTGTTAAACCAAGCTGACAATGTACTAGATACCAAATTTTGTGGTGGTCCAGAAATAGTCTTGAAGTCGCTAAATGCAATGCGTATACAAGTAGAAGTAAGAAATATGATCAAGGTGGAGAAAAAAACAACGTTATTTTAATTGCGACTTACAAGACCAGGAACTTGCCAATTGAAGCAACCACGAGCATGCATCATAGAAAGCACTAAGGTGACCCGTGAAGTCGCTAAATGTAATGCGTATACAAGTGGAGGTAAGAAATATGATCAAGGTGAAGACAAGTTCAACCTTATTTTTTTTGCGACTGACAAGACCAGGAACTTGAACCGTACGAAGCACCAAGGAGATACATTGTTTGCAAGGTGATATAAGGACAGAGCGTGTTAAATATAATCTTCAACATCAGTTTTGCCTGGAAAGCTAAAGCAGGTTGTCTACCTGCCATTAATATTGTGCACATTAAAGAAATTATCGTTATTATCAACCATTCATTGGTTTTAACACCCGAAAACAACACGTCACACTGTAATCAACAGATACTATCTTGCAATAAACCTTCTACCAATTTGAATCAATGTTGCGTGATTTGAAACGAGAGCAAAACATTTTGGTGAAACATATAAATAACAAAATTAAAATATCTACAAAATAAAACATGATCTGTAAAAACAAAGGATGTATGATATACATGGTCAAAAGACAAAGATAAAAGTTTGTGTTAAACAAGGTGAAAATGTAGCAAATTGATATGAAGCAAAGAAACGAATTCACGACTCAAGAACCACAAGGGTCTATGTAAGAGTAGACATGTAAAAGGAGTATTGCATTCATGTCAAATAAATGCAGTGTCGAGTATACATATAAAGTGTAAGTTGTCGGTATTTCTGTTCCTTGGCAGTCTATATATTACAAATGAATGAACCTTTACTGCTACACCTCAGATACAAAAGTGGAGGCATTTTGCTTGAACAGCACAAACCGAATACAATACAGTATATGGTATACGGAACTTACACATGTGTGAATAGTAGCAATACAAAAACCACAGTCATATATAGTTGTTGAAATTATTCACAAGAGCATCTAATTCCAACCGTGTGGATCCAATTTTTTCACAAGAGCTATAATTTCGTTATTTCTTTACAATTCATCAATATATTAAAGTTACTTTTCAAATTTTTGTTTTCGACATTTGCAAAATTAAATTGACATTACCACAATTCAAATGAGGTGGATCATTGTTTTCATTAAATTAAATAGAAAATATCAAATGTTCATTGGCCTAAGATGGTACACTTATTTACAACAATATCTATGATAATATCCGTCGTGCTGATGACTTCCAGACCTTTAAATTGAAGTATACCACTGTTTTTATTGTTAAAATTGTGGTCAATAATTTTATTTATGTCACACCAGTGGACTCATCTTAAATATGTGACCAGCAGCTTCTGATGTTTACATTCATGTTTAGATCATGAATTCAAAAGTGAACTTTTCACAAGTGCTTTATAGTGAGGAATCTTGCGTTTTACTGTATACAACATTTATTGAAAATAATCTTTATTCACAAGAGTTACAATAATCAGTCCTCCATGTGTCTATACATCCCCAAGGACACGTAATAGCAGGATAGTACAAAATATTATTGATTCCCCCTGCTTTTTGCTATACATAACCAATTTTTATGATATGAAATACCGGGGGATCCGGACTTGAGTATTGGGTCGCCACACACGAACACGCGGGCGGACTGCGGCACTTCAAGACACGCTCTAGTAAGGCTATTCACAATTCCCTGATAGCTGGTGGTGATACGCTCATAAATACATCGGTTAAGGGACCTTATTTTGGGCTCCACGAGATTAACCACTCGACTACATAAAACCCTTAGCAGGTACTGGGATGACAACCTACGGTAACTGATGGGAGGACGCCCCGAGGTTTTAAAGGCTTTTTGCGGTCTCCATCCCCCGTGTTCCAGTACCCCCAAGTGTATACTGGGATGACAACCTACGGCAACTGATGGGAGGACGCCCCGAGGCTTTAAAGGCTTTTTGCGGTCTCCATCCCCCGTGTTCCAGTACCCCAAAGTGTATACTGGGATGACAACCTACGGCAACTGATGGGAGGACGCCCCGAGGTTTTAAAGGCTTTTTGCGGTCTCCATCCCCCGTGTTCCAGTACCCCCAAGTACATATACTACTGAGTTGAGTAACTTTCAAATGATGAATCATACCCACATAAACGACCCCAATCTCTCTCAACAGAACCAAAACTGTTAATGCAATTATAATTCAGACACACACAGACACATATACATACACACTTGAAGGAGGTCCCAAGTAAGTTTTTCAATAAATGAGGTCCGTTTGGTGCCCATTGCCATTCTATATATTTGAAGCTTATATTTTTTTAAGTTTTCCTTTGCACGGAAGTCAACAAAAACAAAAACAAAAAAAACCTAGAATAAAAACCAAAAACTAAAAAACTAAACCCCCAACCCCACAAAAAACACCCCCACAACAAAAAAAAAAAAAAAACAAAAACAAAAACAAGAACAAAATAAAAATAAAAAATAGAACCCCAAAACGCAAAAAAAACTGAACAAAAAAAAAAAAAAAAAAACAAAAAAAAAAATTAAAAAAAAAAAAAATGAATTTATTTCCGATGGTAACTTTTTAAATTTGATAAAAAAAAGGACTATCATAGTCCAGTGCTAGGTTGACCTTACATAAACAAACTATAAATATGAATTGAAATCCCAATTGACTCACATAGTAGTCAATATTCGATGCATGCATTGACTGACAGCCAACCAGATTGGCAGAAATGTTAAAAAATCAAGGGACCAGACAGCAGTGAGACCATTATGTGTTACTATCAGATCGAAAATCAGTCCAATTAAAAAACTGTCCAACCTTGACAAATTTATCAACATCAACATAACCATACACAACAGTTACACTTGAACAGCCATCAACCAATACATTATTCATTGATCATCTAAACATGATAATATGCCACATTGATATCCTAGAAATAATAACTGCATGAAACATGGAAGTTAACCAGTGTTTTTAATTATATCAAAGAAGCTAGTATCAAGACCTAGTAAAAATTGTTAAAACATCACACAAGCTACATATCCATCAGGTTTCAGAATAATTTCATAAATGGTTAGGGAGAAAAAATCCAACATACAAATATTCATAAAAAAAAATAATCGTCACAGCACCACCTGCGGAAAAGTAAGGGTTTAGGATCTCCAGAACTGTCCCCATGCAATTTCAACTGAATTTATGCAATTAAGGATGAGATGCATTTTCAATGTTTTGCCAAATAGGTTAAGAAAAATAGAACTTCAAACAGATCTGTGGACCATGACCATTTCATCAAAATTGGTAGACATTAACCCAAGACATATCTCCACCAAGATTGAAAAAAAAGGCTGGTTGATGGCAATTGAGCAGTACAAATATGACTTATCATTGCAGTACCATTGACATGCATTGTTATCAATTGGAAATCACGCATGCATCCATTTACCGGTAAGTACTCGAATTAACAAATTTGTTAATATATGAAGATGCCACTGTGCCAAATTTCAGTTGGCGTTTAGTTTTAATTTCTAAAAATGAGTGTTCCATAAGATATATTGTTGATTCTTTGTTTTACTTTCTTCGTCGTATTTTACAATGACGCACTAGATATTGAGGATAAATGACTCAAACTTGTCTCGTAATATTTTAAAAATTTCTTAGAAAATATGGGCTATCTAGTGGCTCAAATACACATTAGCATATTCTGAGCCTTGAAAAAAATGATAGGTTCGTGAAAAGATTTAAAATTATTTCCTTTATCAAACCATAGGCTAAGGAGCATGTCCTTGCAGTTTCATTGACAAGATGTATTTAATAATCTCTTGTACTTCCATGGCATCCTCTCAGCACCAGGCCTTCCAGGCGGGCTGTGCAGCACTTGCGCTGGGTAGCTAGCTCCCGGGAAGGCTTGATGCTGCGAGGATATATATCTTTGTCTGCGAAGCTTGATATGTATCATCTTGCATTTTCATGGCATCTTTGCAGCGCTGGGCTTTCCCCGGAGGGCTGCTCAGCGCTGTCGCTGCGTAGCTAGCTCCGCCGAGGGCTTGATGTTGCGAGGATAAATATGCCTTTGTCTACAAAGCATGACTGTATCATCCAACATTGTGCCTGCTGTAGAAATGAGATATTGTATGATTTTTTATTGGCTGCCTTGCAATGTGGCTGTTAATTATAAATTATACTCTGTGTGATTTTATGAGCTATAAGGCTCTACATGATCTTATGTGTGTATTTGGATTTTCCCCAGCATTGGGGGTTAATAAAATTATTGTATTTGTGTCTTTTTGCCCAGAACCACTTCCTAGTAGTCATTACCTTATTCCGCAGTCCAAACACTTTACTTTCTATAGACTGGCCTGTCCTGTCTAACCTATATAAATATGGAATGATAATTGTCCATATTGCACACGTTCCTCTCTACAATTTTGACAGAGGCTGTATCAGCCCAAATAAATTAAAGGGTTGTCAGCGGGTAACTACTCAACATATTTCGGAGCGTATTACCCGCACATATCTCTCTAAGTAGCGGCTCCTTGTCTAAGCTAAATATTCAGCAAAGACAATCCATATAATTATGAATAAATATGAACGTGGCAAATGATTAATTAGCTAGATACGTGAATTTGATTAGCAAAATATAATTATTAAATTTGTATAGTACAGGTTCAGATAAGAACAATTTGACTTACCCCTGAACCAATATGTACCCTTTTTAGCTGGACAGCTTATCATAGTTAAACCACCCGCCAGTGTATAATTGAAGTGGAAACAAGCTGGGGCATTATATTCAATCCCAGTGATTGTGAAATAAACAGTTGCAGCCAGACCATCTGTAAAAACCAAGGGAAGTCCTAAAAAGGACTGCAACAATGGTCATACTGCACCAGAAAGTTAAAACAAACTCTATGATGATATCTACCCCTCAAACAATTAAGCGCTATTTCACTGCCAACCCTGAGTCAATGAATGAACGTTATGTGTCAGGTTTGTGACATTTGAGAAAATACTGTCAATTTTGAGTATTTTTATTATTATTATTATTATTATTATTATTATTATTATTATTATTATTATTATTATCATCATCATCATCATCATCATCATCAATCATCATCATCATCATCATCATCATCATTATTATTATTATTATTATTATTATTATTATTATTAAATTGAGTAAATGTCCATTAAGGCATGTCAGAAAAGAATGAAAGTCATTGGCATTTACGCCAAAAACAAGTAATCAAAACAGTTTTTTCTTAACAGGATTTTAAGTACAATTAGGCAAACATGTAACTGTTGTGCGCCGCTGCTTGCTGCCGATAGCCCCCCCCCCCCCGGGGGGGATGTTTACCTGTCAGAAAACATGCAAGCCTAAAATATCCGAAAGGGAATGAAAGATGCCAAAAGATAAGGTTAATCATCATCATCATCATCATCATCATCATCATCATCATCATCATCATCATCATCATCATCATCATCATCATCATCATCATCATCATTATTATTATTATTATTATTTATCATTATTATTATTATATACATGTATGTAATACCCATGGTCTTAACCATCAAGTAAGACAAATATGTTTGAAGCAAGCAGTATTTAGTTCAAGTCGAACAGAAAATTTTGGAAGCCAATAGTCTCTCTCAGACGGACATAAGGTCACTCAAGTAGGGATATTGGGAAGTTTTAAGAGGCAAAGGATATCTGACCGATACAGCAACCCATGTCACTTTTACGCATCCTTTTGTAATCATTGTGGTGGCCCGTAACGGTTTTGGCAAGACTATAAACGTGAACAACCCTTACAGAAAACTAACCAGACCACTATATGTCCACCTAAGAGAATAATTATTTGTTACACACAATGACAGTCTTCCTATGACGAGACGTGAGAGAAACCTCAAAATATTGATTGTGTTAGAGCCATACCTTCAAACTTGGAACAAGACAGTTTTCTAGACTGAAGCACAAGGACCTAATCGTATTTGATGTTCTGATGAGCGATATTGCCAAAGATGAATTGATATCAAATTCATTCACCAAAGGAAGCCACTATCACAACTTGAGTATTATAATGCTTATACAAAACTTCTAAGAGCCATGTGCAGTTATCATACGCCAAAGGTGTCAGTATTTACTTTTTGGCAAAATGCTTATGGATTTGCAAACTATCCATGAACATGAGTCAAGGTACTTTCCCACACAAACCAATATATATGATAGACACGTGCAAAGAAGCCATCTAAAAAACATATAGATTTCTGGTGATTGATCTGAAGCCAACAAAAAAAACCCCACAAACGAGTGAGAACAAATACTACGTTACACACATCTGAAACTGAAAAATTATCAGCAGATCATTTGAAATCAAGATCCTCCTCAATAGTAAAGATTAATCGAAAGTATAGCTCATCACAGTAATATAGATAAATTATTCATCCGGAATAACAAACCATTGGCACCTTAAAGTGTTGATGAGTGGAATGGTGTGAGATCACAGCGTAAAACATCTTGTCCTGTGTGTCCACAGAAAAAGATCACCATTAAACATTGACATAAAATTGTAATTACCAATTTTCAATGAACATTCTACTGACATGCCACTATCTGTTTTTTCTTATAAGTGACTTCATGTTAACTGAGGTGGGATGACTAATTTGTTATTTACATTTCAGGTTTAAACTTGATTTTGTCTGTTGAACCTGTAACACTGGACTTCCACTTAATCTATTTATAAGTGAAGTGGTGAAATTATTGGGTTTTTGTTTTGTTTTGTTCTGGCTGAAACAGGATTTGAAGACCTGTGTCCACCTAATCCTGTTGACCCTTACTAATTCCTTGACCTGATAAGATTCTGGATTTCCTCCTATTATATTTCTAGATTCATATGGCGTAACACTTTTTATCGCTGTTATGTAATGACTAGCTATATCCACTTACGCCTGTTGATCTCGACAAATCGCTGGCACTGTACCTAACTGCCTACTACTCATCTTGTGTGGCAGCTAGTATCGGCTGTATGCACTGCCCATTAAGACAGGTAACAGCAGAGCACCTCCCGCTGTGCGGCTGACGTGTATTCCAGCTGTGGTCAAGTGTATGGGTATTCCTCTACCTTTTGAAATTTGTGGCATGCTGCAGTAGTTATTATCGTTTCAGTTTCGCATGCACTGGCCTTACAGATGCTTTTTAATGTGACTCTTTACCTTCACGTATCTCAGGCCTAGTTATAAATCACTGAATAGAATAAAACTAGAAGCCTCCTGCACATATGCCAGGATGTAATAATTCAACTGGGTAAGGGTTAGCATTTACAGTTTTAGCATGCAGCATAAACTGCCAGTACTGCCTATTGGCAACCACGCGAGATGGCCTGCTGGAAACTTCAACCAGTAACTTATTGTATACAGGAATTTTGCGCAATGACATTTGAAAGACAGCCTTCACTAATCTTAACTTCCGAAGGGGAAGCTCTGGTGATCTTCCGTTGCAGCCATGGCATGGGCAGTGCTGGGCACAGACTCGCACCGGAAAAACTGGCTTTGTCATAGCCTGTGGGCTGTGGCTCCCTCCAGTAAGGCTAAACCTATCTGCCCTTTTCCCTTCAGGAGCGGGTCAAGGTCAGGTCTACGATACAGAATCACTGAAAAGGTCTCCTGCAAAATACTTGGATTTGTTTATGGATCCTTACCTTTTAGGGACTTTATTATAACATACATGGTTTTGTCAGTGATTTCTGTGCCTGAGGAATACAAGATGACTTGTGAACTGGCCACATATCGTGGAAAAATTGGAACTTTTATGGCCAAGGTTTCGCCTCGGAGAAGGAGAAACACAAAACCAAAAGGCAAGTTGACCTCACTTGACATGATAATTCTGTGGGCCTGCTGTTTTAGCCTATTCTGCTGGACACAATGGAGTTTACCCACAACAATAACCAGCACTTTTGATCTTGTTATGTCTGTTCCAGTTGAGTAGGTGACACTTTTTTCAAGGGTTAATGTGACCACAGATACACAGCGTACTTTGTGAGCTTTTTCTATGTTGTGGAATGAATGGTGCTAAATTAAAAGTGTTCCATGTATACATACAAACTTAACTGGTGCAAACTTGTAGACACTTCACCTGCCAAGCTTTGATTACCTCTTATTAAACGGGGGTGTACATGCCTATTATGGCAACAGATCAAGCCAGAACCATACAAAACACAATAATGACCAGATCAGAGGCTTAGCTAGGAACCTACCATCTGGCTTTAAAGTTGGACACTGGAATGTACAGAGCCTCCATGGCAAAATTGACCAACTTCGCCATGTATACCTGAATGAACCCACACATGAACTGGATGTCCTTGGTATCAGCGAGTCTTGGTTAAATGACCCCCATTCAGAAGCCAGTGTAAACATTTCCCAATATTCAGTAGAATGTCGGGATCGCAAAGACGGGGCCCATGGTGGTGTTGCTGCCTACATCAAAAATACTAAACCATATGTCAGGTGCACTGACTTGGAACATGAGAACCTTGAACAATTATGGGTAGAAATCAAATTTCCCAAACATGCAGGTTTTCTTACATGTGTTGTTTACAGACCTCAATTTCAAACATTGAATCATTAGATTCCCACTTTTGAACAGTCTGTTGAGAATGCGTATGTTGAAAACAAAGAACTTATCATAAAGGGAGAATCAATATTGATCTCCACAAAGGGCTGGATGGTAGCAGCACAGACTGGAAGGACAATATAGATTCTTTTCAACAATCTCAAATAATCTGCCAGCCAACAAGAGTAACAAATGCTACCAGGACTCTGCTTGATCATATTTATGTAAGTGACCATCAAAATGTATGGTGTGTAAGTGTTCCTACCATTGGTATGAGTGACCATTACCCTACCATATTCATGCATGAAGCTAACTGTAATATCAAAAAAGCTCACATAAATATGAAATACAGGTCTTTTGAAAACTTTAATAAGGATGCATTCAGAAAAGATTTATCTCAGGTGCCATGGTCTGTCTTAGATATCTTTTCTGACCCAAATGATGCATTAGACTGTTGGTACCGCCTATTCAATGACTGATTGGATATCATGCTCCCTGGAAAAATAAAAGAGTTAAAAAGCATGTACAGCCTGAAGGGCTAACTGAAGAGATAGTTACAGCCATGCAGACCAGGGACAGGTAAAAAGTAGTAACAATCATGATTTATACGTAGTTGGAGAAACAAAGTCAATATGCTTATCCGTGACGCTTAGCAAACCTATTATACAAATCTCATTGAACAGAACGCAAAGAGCTCACGTGATCTGTGGAAATATATGAAAGAACTTACTGAATCCAAAGTTACAAAAGTGCCGATAGTCATTAATGACAATAAGAAAGAAATCACAGATGAAATTGATATTGCTTATGCTTTCAATAACTATTTCATTAACATTACAAATGAGTAGTACATTGAAAATGTGGACAATGAAGATATAGTTCATTCTAACCGGAAAGAATTCATTAACACAACTTTGCCTACTGGTGCATCCTTTGACATACCTTTTATGTCCCAAGAGTTTGTCTTAAAGCAATTACACGGACTGCAGAAAAACAAAGCTACAGGTTTGGACAAAGTTGGTGCAAATGTTCTTAAAATTGCTTCAGAAGAAATTTATATTCCTCTTTGGAAGATTTTTAACTTAAGTATCAATACTGGGATTCCCCCAGATGTATGGAAGGAAGCAAGAATTGTCTCTCTGCAGAAGGCAGGATCACTGCAATTACCTGGAAACTACCGTCCCATTTCAGTATATCCAGTTTTGTCAACGATCATTGAACGACATGTGCACACCCATCTATACAACTATGCCCGTCCTTTAATCCTCGAGTCCCCATCAGGTTTCTACCAAAACACTCATGTGAGACTGCTTTGTGCAAAATGGTTAAATCTTGGTCCCACGCCATGGACAATGATTTTATGAACAGAGTGATATTTGCTGATCTTAGAAAGGCATTTGACTTGGTGAGTCATCGGCATCTCCTCCACAAGCTGGATCTCTATCGATGTAACCCAGCTGCCCATTCTTGGTTTAGGTCCTATCTTTAAGAGAAAACAATCTGTTCAGTTCAAATCATCATCTTCAGACAAATTAAACATCAAATCAGGAGTCCCTCAAGGTAGTATCCTTGGTCCATTATTATTCATTATCTTCATGAATGATTTACCTTTTCATCTGGAAAACCAAATTGACATGTATGCCTATGATTCATCAATCCATGTCTGTGGAAAGTCAGTAGAAGATATACAAGAAATTTGAATTTTGACCTACAACGGTTTCCATGGTTGGAGTCATGTAAACAAAATGGCTATCAACACTAACAAGACAAAGTCTATGCTTATTACCACTAACCAAAAACGGAAAAATTACGTAAACCAAACCTCAACTGCTATCTAAATGGAAAGACTCTGGAAAATGTCACATGTGAAAAGTTACTTGGAGTGAAAGTAGACCAAGCATTGTCATGGAAAGACCACTGTCATAAGGTGTACAAGTCTGTGTGTGGCAATATTGCTCTTTTTAGTAGAATTAAGTGTTTCCTACCTCCCTCAGCACGCAAAACCTTTTATAATGCTTATATTGTACTACATTTTGATTATTGCAGTACAGTATGGGATGGATGTTGTGACATGTAGACTCGTTAAACTCCAAAAGCGCTTCACCAGACTAATGACAGATGCTGACTATAGAGCTCCCACTGCTGCCTTCTTCCAAAATCTCGGTATCATGCCTCTATTAGATCGTTTTCGATACAGAAAGGCCCTAATGGTATACAAAAGTTAAAATGGTTTTCCCCCTAAATATATGACTGACATGTTTGTTTACGTAAAGGATGCACGCAATAGAACAAGTTGTTCCGCAGAAAGTGGCCTCCTCCAAATTCCTTGCGCTAACAAAGCAGCATACCAGAACTCTATAGTGGTATCTGGTGCCAAAGTATACAAATCAATCTTCCGTGCTATCAGAGAAAAGCCAACACCTTTTGCCTTTAAACCTGCTTTTATGAAATATTTTTATGGGAAATGAAGTTTTTAGCTTTTAACAGTCATTACTGTAATTTGTAAAAACTGTAAGAGACCATCGGGTGCCTATTTGCATTTCAATCTTAGCCAACTGTTCCTTTTATCTGGAGTTAAACCAGCAGAGCCGGTGTCCACTGCGACGTACTTGTTACGCCTGTACGGTTTTGCCCCCCCCCCCACCTCTGCTGGGAGTCCCCCTATGTAAACCCACATCCTTATTGGCATGTATCTTATTGTATTTATATTTATTGTGTGTATTTTATTGTGTATTTGACTGTATTTGTATTTATTGGAGGGCCCTGAGGAAGATAAACAATTTGTTTGTCAGGTTATCCTCGTAAAACAAAGTCTATCTATCTATCTATCTGTCTATCTGTCTGTCTGTCTGTCTGTCTGTCTGTCCCTCTGTCTGTCTATCTATCTATCCTTCCTTACTCTACATCTCCCCCTTGTTACACCTGTGCGGTTTTGCCCCCCCCCCCCCCACCTCTGCTGGGAGTCCCCCTTTGTAAACCCACATCCTCATTGGCATGTATCTTATTGTATTTATATTTATTGTGTGTATTTTATTGTGTATTTTACTGTATTTGTATTTATTGGAGGGCCCTGAGGAAGATAAACAATTTGTTTGTCAGGTTATCCTCGTAAAACAAAGTCTATCTATCTATCTATCTGTCTATCTGTCTGTCTGTCTGTCTGTCTGTCCGTCTGTCTGTCTATCTATCTATCCTTCCTTACTCTACATCTCCCCCTTGTCCTCAGTAAGCATCTCTTTGGGAAATGAATAGCTGAAACTGAGATTCAGCTCATTCTCTGTGTCACTACCACTCATCCTCTTTCTGTCGCTGTACGCCATTGTGTTATATCCACTCCCTTCTGGATGTCAGGACCCACAAGCCTCTTAATTCCCGGAGAAATTGTGAACTTGTCAACTTCAGGCCTGTCATTGGCAACAATTTTTTTTGCGAATAAAGTTATTTTCCTGTGATAATATTACAAATTTTTCTTCATCAAAAAGTGCTATAATACTCCAAGTCCTTCACTTTGCACAAAAAGAATCTTTTGGCTTATGAAACCTTTAATTTATGGCATCACTCTCTTTTGAACCTGAATAAAAAAATATATATTTTTGTCTAAAATCAGTTTTAAAAGTCTAAAATAATAATATTGGCCTAGGTGAAACATATTGTTGCAAATCCTTCAAACTGGCATTTCCATTAGTCCAATTGTCTGGTTGTTGATTAGTTTTGCGAGGGCCAAACTACGACGATTGGAACTCTTCCTTTTTAATGTACGGACACCTTATTCACTATAGCCAAGATTGCATGCATTTCGCTACTCACAAGTATTAATAAAAATCGACATGGAACATATAAAAGGCATCAAGTGACAGATACGTGATATATTTCTGAGTATCTAATCTTTTAACATCCACAAGCTGTGCATACTAGAATATTTCATGCTATACAATGTGTACCAGGCACGGCATGGTCCCATGTGATCAACAGTATTCAACTCCATAAATAGAATGTCCTATGATGCAAACAAAAAAATACAATACAACATTATGTTATCAAGCAAAGAGCAACAGAACCATACAACATTATGTTATCAAGCAAAGAGCAAAAGAGCAAAAGAACAATACAACATTATGTTGTCAAGCAAAGAGCAAAAGAAAATACTGAATTTGCATTTTGAGCACAACTTACACTTGAAAATACATAAGGCATATTCTAAGGGTGTATTGATAGCTCTGCTAAGTTGTAATTCAGCCAAATTTACAGGTTCGGCCTTTGTATGTTGACATTTATACTTTCACGTTTTTTCCTAACCCATTGAGCAAACTCATGATTTTTCCAAGTGCTTCAAAATTCGTAGGAACAGTTTTGTGCACCTGTAAACCTTATGTGTGATGTAATTTTTATTTTCTATTTTTTTTAAACAAAGCTTCAATATTATGTAATAAGTGAAAGGTATACATATCAGCTTCATTATTGTTTTATAATGTTAATGCGACTGTAACCAACTTCTGTGTTCCATTGTACTTGTTTTGTGACCACAGAAGGGAAAGGTCTCATAAAAAGGCTACTGTCGGCGCCAACCTCCAAGCTCAAAAAATGGAAAATGCGCAAATCCACTGTAACCTGTGTGTGGAGTGGTCAAAATATGTACAATGTTTGTGTCATTGCACAAAATGTTGTTGGGCACATGTAAAAGAATACCTGTTTTATTATATCTGTAATATATAGATGATACGCAGTTATTGAAACCGTTCTTTTCTGGAATGTATGCTTTAAACACAGTTACCTATTTTCCAGCAAATTGCTAAGGTATGTTGAAAACATAAGG
The DNA here is from genome assembly GCA_964020975.1 of Hermodice carunculata. Taxonomy (NCBI): domain Eukaryota; kingdom Metazoa; phylum Annelida; class Polychaeta; order Eunicida; family Amphinomidae; genus Hermodice; species Hermodice carunculata. The sequence continues at coordinate 71,285,060 of OZ026618.1, forward strand.
ATGGCAACTTTGATTCGATGAAATACAGGTCAAAATAATCCATGGTTTATACATTGATGGTTTGCTTTCTAAACTAGATGCTTAACTGTGAGCAATACTGTAGTGCCAACATGTTCACTGAAATAATTGCAAAGTCGTGGAGTGATTCTTGAAAAGCATGCAATTTTAACTGCATGAGAACTGCCAATTACTAACACCTTTGTATATTGCATTAACTTCAGGGAGGCTGAGTCCAGTCATATTTTTGCTATGTCATGTATTTAGGTATAAACTCCATTGAATATACTCACTGGAGAACCACAGCAGTAATAGAAATAAATAATACCCCTGTCAGTTCAATAGAAGAGGTAGGCATACTTATGACTTTGGTTGCATATGGTGTCCCGGACTTTGGCATACAACTTAATAGCCCATAGGTATCATTATATCAAAATAAGAATATCTTTACTTAGCAGAAGATTGTAAAAATTTGCAGCACCAGTACTACTTTATGTGATTTTTATAGTTGCAGAAATCTTCCATCGCCTAAAACTAACTTGGTTGATTACAGAAAGCTGAAAAGACATGGGATCTCGTTCTCATGTCTAACACATGAACTATTCGGTATCAGTAGTGGGCATACCAGAAGATAATACCAACATTTGATATCTTATGCCCACACGTTTCATGCTTTCCGTAATGCTTAATTGAGCAAGTGTGTAAGGCCTTATGACGTTTGCTGTTTTTCACCATAATCTTAACCCAATGCTTTAATTCTTTCAATGCTAGATTTTGCAATAGATCAACAGTCGAGCTCCGGGCGCTTTGTGTCAATGTGCAATGCGCCCAAAGCACGCCGAGTACAATTGCTAACCTAGGCTACTATACTCTATGTACATTAAAGCATGTTGGTGCTTGAATGAAAGGTTTCCTTTTTTTAAACAAGGAACATACATTTAGCACCCTTATCATAATTCAGCGCAGTTCGTTTTTAGTTGTAGTTCTACTATATTATATGTACATTAAAGCATGTTGCTACTTGAATGAAAGGTATCCATTTTTTTTCTTTTTTGTAGCAAGTAACATAAATTTAGCATCCTTATGATAATTCAGTGCAGTTGCTTTTTTTTTTTTTTTTTTTTTTTTTGTAGTTCGACTTTATTTCCCATTGGCACCGAAAGAGTTAAATACAATTTGGAATAAAGTGACATGACAAAGCCACACAATCCAAAATAGATACAAATGGATAGTTAGTTGAGCTTGAGTGTGTGTTTGCTGTAGTTGCATTTTGCGTTTCGCTAAGAGGCCACTGGATCCGTTTTCAACTAATGCCACGTCAAAGGTATAAAATGCTGTTGTCTTGTATTAACACTATTGTTTGCTTTGGTATTTTTGTGGAACATAATATGCATTCAGTAAATAAGTGTAGTATAGCAGCATGGCATATAATTTTCACACTTCTACAAACACAGATGCACATTGACTTCGAAGTATTCCAGATTCTGTATGGCAGTAAATCGTTTGCTTTGCTTTATCTTGGTGCATGAAACACCAATAGTCTTGCAACTAAAGGGCTCTTTCCACTTTGAGGTCATTTAAGCACAGTGGAAGTTATCTGGAAGCAACTTTTATGGTTAACTTGTTAGAAATGAAGACTATGCAATAAAAACAATGAGATATCACTTGTAAGCCAAATAGAGATATCAGCTCACCACGCCGATTGAAATCCAGCCTCTTTGTGGCCCTCAAGCCATTACGGATAACTTTCTGTCACTGAACATAGGAATGCACAGAGGTCAAACTTTTAATGAGGTAAAGAACTACTATCAATAAATGCCCGAATCATTTTGTGGTTTTCTTGTGTTTATTACTTTCAATACGCTATACTGTTAAATTTGCCACTTAACTTAGGCATTAAAGTTGATAAAAAGGAGAAGTTAGATTCTGGTTACCAGCATTAGTTAGTAACTTAAATAGAAAAAGGTCTCTTATTCCTGTTCATTATGACATCCCTCCCAGACAGAAACCAAGCTTCACTCGTTATGCCCAGCTGAGATGTCAACATGGCTTCTTAAATTAATATAATTCTGAGTACAAATTTATGTAAAACCCACCAGCAACTGAGTTCAGAGCCTTTCAACTCCGCCATATTTCTCAAGTATGCTATGTATACACTGCCTTATATTGACACGTGTATGGGATCCTGACACTTTACATTTGGATATTCATACTGCCCCTGCGTATGGTATAGTTTCTGCGCAAGGAAGAAATATTCAGGGCCAAGTTGCGAGTGCATCTTATTGTGCGTCCATTGCATTTGTCACTCATTCAGCTAAAGCACAAGGCAATCCAAAAACATTGACAGGGTTGACAGCTTTAGATGTTGGATTGTGGCTATTTGCCATTCTGTTTTCCGACAGAAGCAACTGTGACACATACTCTATGTTGTTCCGAAGTAAAAAAGAGCACACAGCAATCTCTTTAGGGCCCAAGCCAATCTGGCCATTGGCCGTCATGGGATGCCACGGACAAAATTACAAGCTGGACGCATTACTATATAGAAACATTATATTTTAGAGCTCTCATGCTGACTTGGGGTGATTTTGTAAGTTAAAGTGAGGAAGGCCTGTCCAAAGAACTATGTTGTCAAACATTACCATATGAAGGGCAGTGAATTCATATATATGGATTGTTAACCTAATGAGGTGTGCCAGTACCATGGCAAAAGGCTCAGATACTAGAATATATACAAAAGGATTCCACAAAATGTCACAAGCCTGTGATTAATGAAGAAAGTACCAAGGCGTATAAATGGTGCCAGTTATTAATCACATGTGTTACACTGGGTTATTTAGACAAACGGTCTCATCGATAAGTAGATGTTACCTGACATAGTGCAATCTGATTGGAAACACAACCCTACCGAGCCTCTGAAAGTATATTCTTTTACTCCCTTTTTAATGTTTTTTGCATTACAAAGCCTCATTCAATTGAAATACCCAATGAAACACCCTGTCTCTACTTCCGTTCAACTATGTGGCATGTTGGTCTCACCAGCACTTCCTTTAGTGTGATTAGACTGATCAAGCTCTATTTATGTGCCTGCCCATATGATCACAGTGTGTTAATCTTGCCTTACTTCACAATGAATCTCACAGGTATTTCCACGCACATCAAAAGTTGTGGTCATTGAAAAGGACCAAACTCTCTAAATTACACATACAAATCATCTAACAAACTGTTCATGCTAGAAATGATTCTCCTCGATGTGTCAATAAAGTTTTGTAGCCAGATGATCGAAAAATGTCAAATGAATCTAAGTTTAACATTGCAAAGCTGGAAAATTATATTTTGTGGCACAATGCGATTTGCTTTTAGTATTTCACACTTTATTGCATGAGGTTTCCTGCGCTAAAGGCACGGGTTGGACTCCAGGTTGCATTGAAAATGCTAAATTGTTTAAAGATATAAACTGCAAAGATTTGATGAAAGTGAGGGCTAGAAAGCATTATTCAGCAGATGCAATGACGTAAGACTGGATAAAAGGAGTAAGGGCAGAAGTATACCAAAGTATACCAGATATTTGAAAACCCAAAGAAGAGTACATACTCAGAAAGTTTGAAGGGAATGGAAGCTCCTCTGTCAAAAAAGTCAGGCATTGATTGGATAATTGACTATAAAATCATCATGCAGCAATAAGTGAATATTTCACAGGACGCAAAGCAAATAATATTATCAGTTCCTTAGTAGCAATTTTGCAGTAAGAATTCCCAAATTCCAAAAAGTTTCTTTTGTGGTTTGTATGAAAGTAGTTTATTGCGCAATGAAGTACTTTTGATGACCAATAAGCCCATTAAAGTGATAGAGCAAAAGTATGGTAAGCCTGGACACTAGGCGATCCTGGAGGTTGATTATCTACACAGCAAAATATAAAACTGGCTATTCCTGAAATGTAAAGTCCCTTGAGTCCTTCCATAGCTTTGTTGAATGTGAACCAAAAGAAACCATTCAAATCATTCAACTGAAATCTGAACACTTTTTATGACTTTCAGAAGTCAGTGAAAGCATTCAGATATGGAGAAATTCCGTCCTGAAAAGTGAAACACCACATTCACAAACAGGGCCGATACTCACATATCGAGTACAAGACATCATTCAATGACAATAACACAGCCCGTTGTAGATCTTTGCATCTGAAACAATGTGGCAAATATTCCAAAAAGGCTATGTCAGATGATAACGCTTTCATTCCTATTGGGAGAATCCATCAGTGCCAAAACTAACCAAAGAATAAATTGTGGATATCAGGGAAATGCTATAATAGTCCAAAGGCTTACCACCACTATATCGTGATTGAAAACTAAAGTTGAATGTTTAAGGCATAAAACTATAACCAGCCTTTGGTCATACGGCATATTACACTTTCCATTGGTTAAGTCCTTTACACACGCTTATAGCTGAAGTCATTCACTTAAAAGGCACAATAGTTTTGACAATGAATCAGGCGATGAGATTCGTAATCCTTTTGTGCATTTCACCTTAGTTAGAGAGGTCATATCAATTTGAAGAAAAAAGACCAGAAATAAGGTTTGCTCAGAAAGCAGGTGTGGTTTTTCTGAAAATTAAAAGATATTATGAAAATTCCGACTTTAGTTTGTAAGCCATAAAAGAATTTCATGTTTGGTGATAAATATTTCACTACAGTTCAACAATTCATGATGCATTTTCTAAAACTTTGAAACAAGGTTTGTTCAAACGGTATGGATATTGTTGATGAATATTGAGATATTTTAATGGATATGTCAAACTGTAGGCAAAACAACAAAAACAAAACAAAAAACAAAAAAAAAACATAAAAAAAACAAAAACAAAAAAAATCAAAAAACCCAAAAACAAAAAAAAACAAAAAAAAAAAACAAAAACAAAAACAAAAAACAAAACAAAAACAAAAAAACAAAAAAAAAAAACAAAAAAAAAAACAAATGATATTATTTGAATAAACGAATGCCACCTTTGATTGTGATGAGCCAGGCAGTAAGATTTTTAAATTCTTTGTCCGAAAAAAGGCATACGTTTTTGTTTATAAATATTGGTGAAGTTCCAAATTTGTAAGCCAAAAGCTCTATTTATCATCTGAATTATCTGTTGTCAGATTTAACAATGAGCAAGCCCATGGTATTTTTAACCTCTTCGTACAGAATTGTACTACGGTTCCAGATTTTGTGTTTATTTTTCATTTGACCTAAAATAAGTTCAATTCAAACATTAGGAGTATTGATATTGAATATTGACAGATAGCGACGGAGATGCAAACTTTTTAGACCAGAAACTTTGGTTTTTAAAGGTCCCAACGGTTGCAATAAAAATAAATGATAAGCTAAGCAATATGATTTTAATTTGTTTCTGCAAAACAGTATGTCAGGCCAAAACTATAATGATATGAAGTTGCTAATGATCCATTTAAGTGATGAGTCAGACAATGGGATTTGTATTCTCATTCTGCAAAACTGCACCACACTCTCAGAGTTCACGTTAATCCTGTTTTGACTGGAATGAAGGTTTGTTCATGTTTGATGTTGATGGATGTTCAGAGGTCCGTGGATATGCTAACTTTGTAGACCAAAAACTCTCGATATATATGGGTAATGAATGCCACATTCAACAATGGGATTATCAATGACATGAATATTTAGTTTGGTGAGACCAGAAAATCATCTACCACTACACAAGTTGTATGTGTGTATTGTAGTGTTATATGAATTCAAGCCATTGATGGTTAATCATATTAACAAGGCTTTAATCTATCAAAATTATGTGAAAATACGTTACAAAAATGATATCTTCTAAATTTGGCTGATTATCACGTTAACGCATTGCTAAAGCTAGCCAGTAGGTAGCTACGCCTTTTTTTTTTTTTTTTTTTAAATTTGGATATTAAGGATAAAACATTGCAATCTCACAAATGTGACATAGACCAATGTATCTCATATCATCTATTGTTTTTTTCAATTACTTTGCTCTACATCCATTTTGTTTATTTTGAAAATATATTTAGAATCTTCAGAATTGTCCTTTTTTGCAAAAATGTTTATTTGTGTACAAAAGAAAGAACGAATATAAAAATAATTGAAATTTTCATTTCAACCGTCTTTTTAATATGGTCTAAATTTCACATCCCATTTTTTTCGAAAACTTCTTTTCATGAGTTAGACCACTGTAACTCTCAGCCAACGGCTTGTTTATCATCAGAGGTCCAAAAGTATTCTCCCACCTATATTTGGGTTGATGAACCCTACTGTATTTTCTGACCTATTTGATGGTATCACAACCCTACAAACTCATGTGGGCGGCACAACTTTCTGATCTCGACGTCAAGGAGATTGTAAATGATGGGGTTAAGCATCTCGGTTTTTCCAAGTTCATGGGGAATTGGCAGTTGTCAAAATTCTTCAGTTCACTAAGTCAACATACCTGTTCAACATTTTTGTAAATAGGAGCACTGGTTCCTTCTCTGGAGGTGATTATTGAGGTTTCCCATGTTCTAAACAAGTGTCGAAGCAGTTTACATACCTGAATACGGAAAGCCTGCAACCGATTTCCACCTAAAGTATCGTTGAGCAAGCGGAATAAAGTCTTACTTTATACTGAAGGTCTATACCTGAGTTCACAGGGTGTGGGGGCGTTGGCAAGTTCAAGAGACCAGCTCTATGTCGCGTGTTCATTGTACTGGCTGTAAATATGTCAAAATGTTGATAGAATACATCTAGATGATGTAAACATTACAGCATCAGGATAGGTCTGCAGAAGTGATTGTTAAGAGTGTAGTCTGGAATATTTCAATCAGCCGAATCTGCATTATTTCTTTGTTGAGCTAGATACACCTCTACTCATCAATGTATCAGTAACAGATTAATTGACACCTCGAAAAGATGTTTTAATAGTACAGTCACATTTGGGATGGATATCAGTCATATTTGTATTTGTTTTTTTGTCATGAACCACTTCTTAGTACTCATCATCCTATTCTGCAGTCCGAATCTATCCCATTATAAGCATTCTCTCTACTCTGTGTGTACATGAGGCAGTTTGTTTATATCACGTGATTGCACACCTCGCATCATGGCCGGTCCACAGAAATCCATGCTGTAAGATGTTCCTACTATATGGGCCTTGCTGGCAAGAATTACATGCTATAAATGACGACATGTTACATGTGTTCAAAACTAATAAAAGTTTTGTCATCTTATGTGTCGCACGATCGGTTAAAGTTAAGACATGGCCATACACTGATAACTTATTTCGCCTTGAATAGAGCAATTAGGCTATTAATATGTTTCCCGACCATGTAGCTGTTGCTGGCATCACACAGTATTCAAGTGCAGTGCAAACGCTGGCTAAAGCTGACAAATGCTGGCTAAGCCCAGCATCTATTACTGCTTTTGAATTTGAACATTACCAGGCTAAGCTCAGGCAGCAAAGGTATGCGACCTTTCATCATCGTTGGCTAATGTTTTGTTGTGCTTTTTACAGCAAACTCAGTGGAGTAAATTTAAAAAAAAAAAAGAATTGTGAAACTGGCATTAAAAGGATACCTGCAAATCTGCCATATACTTTTACCGGAACCTTCAATACAGTTTACTTTTTTATATTCAGACTTAAGGTTACTTATATTTTCTCCGTCAGTATATTTGGTGAGACGTGAATGACTGCTCAGGAACACTGCTATTTTGTACAGTTAGGAAATGCAGGATAGTCATTACAATATGTATGTATGTATGTATGTATGTATGTATGTATGTATGTATGTATATATATGTACATATACATATACATACACGTATAAATATATAAATTGGTGTGTCTGTATCTGTGTGCCTGTGTGTGTGGTTAAGATGATTATTTAATTTTTGACATTGTGTATCAAATGTCATTATCCCCTACATGATACTGTGTTATTTCTAATAGTGCCCAGAATCACTTCCTAGTATTCATTAACCTATTCCACAGTTTGAACTCTCTCCATAAGCTAGCCTGCCATCGTCTTAGCTATATACATATTTTTTCCGTATTGCGCCGATTCTTCTGTGGAATTTTGACATAGGCTGTACTAACCCTAACAAGTTAATGAGTCCTAAGCAGGTAACTACTCAGATCATCTTTTGGAGCCTATACCCATACATGTCTCTCTGAGAAGCGGCAGCTTGTCCAAGATAAATATTTAGTAAAGACAACCCACAAAGTAATGAATAAAGATGAACTAGGCAAATAATGATTTAGCTAAATGCGCCAAGTTTTGCTTATTAACGGAGAGCTTCATTATGAAGGAAGAATTCCTGTCAAACGAAAAATATTTGCTTGATTTGTATGGTACAAGTTCAGATAAGGACAATTTGACTTATACCTGAACTTGTATATACCCTTTTTTTTTTTAGCTGGATGACTTATTTGATCTAAATCACGTGCCAGTGTATAACTGAAATAGAAACAAACTCGGGCATTATATTTAGACCCAGTGATTGTAAAATAAGCAGTTGCAGCTAGATCACCTGTAAAAGCCAAGGGATATCCTAACAAGCACTGCAACAATGGACATCCTGCACCAGAAATGTAAGATAAACCCTATGATGACAGTAACTCATCACCTTAAAAGTCTCCAAACAATAAAGCTCTATTTCACTGCCAATCCGGAGTCAATGTTTCAACAGAATGGGTCAGATTTGTGACATTTGAGCAAATACTGTTAAATTTTAATACTTTTTAAATTTTATCTTTTGAGTAAATTGATACGTAGGCATGTCAGAAAAGGATGAAAGTCATGAGCTATTTCAGTCAAAAGCATGCTAGAAAAACATATTTCTTCTGAACCCAATGCTAAGTACAATTAGGCAAACTTGTAACTCTTATACACCTCTGCTTGCTTCCAAAAACACATCGAGTTTTAACCTGACAGAAAACATGTTAGCCTATAATGCCTGAAGGGAATATCAAAATAGAATGATGACAAAAGATAAAATAAAGTATTAAAACAGACAAGTCGAAATTCTGTAATATTATTATAGCCAAACTTTCTGATAATTTTGCGATATTAACAGTAACATTGGTAGGGCACGTCAGAAAAAAATGAAAGTCATTAGTATTTCAGTGAAGATAAGGCAATCAAAATATCATTTTTCTTAACCAGTTATCAAGTACAATTAGGCAAGCTTCTACCTGTGTTAGGACGCTGCCTCCTACCGATAGCCCCTAGGGGTCTAACTTAAGAGAAAACAAGCTGGCCTAAAATGTCTGAAAGGTGAGTATTCAAGCAGAATGGTGACAAAAGACAAAATCAGGTTGCAAAACAGGCAAGCCTTAAATCCCCAATATCATTAAGGTCCAACTTTCTTACCCTCTCTGGATATTAACAGCAAACTTTGTAGAAACATTTGATCAAAAGTACTTTTTTGAATCCTCTTGACTCAAGTTTATTGTAAATACATTTGGTTCTAGATGCAAAGTCCTGGAATTTAACACTTCACTGGCGTATGCAGCCTATGTGTCGGGATTCTGGGTAAAATTGCAAATGTTGGACCCATTTTTTCTGCATCTACGGTATAATTATTCACCATAACTATGCATCAACATGTTCAGCAGATGTGATGCTTTCGGATTTTGTGAGTGTCAAAATGAAAATTAGTAGCGTTACACTTGGTTGACAAAGTCACCAAATTATTGTTTCATATTTAGAGATTTGGCAAGATAGCTCCAGTTAAACAATATGGAACGGTTCACTAAGGTCAATATTACTTTCCTAAATCTTTCTTTAGTGCTAAGATCTTGACAGATGAAATCACAAACACATTAATGCTTTGACTTTTGCAAAATTACATCATGTCTGTACAATATTATTTTGGGACAGTTGCCATGGCAACCATGCTGGTCCACTTATTCGATAAGTTGGTCAAGTACTGCAATATACATAGATTACGCAAATTCCGGTCAAAACACATTTGTAGGCATATTCAGAACCTTTTTGAGGTAGAAATATTTACCACAGGAAAGCGACAACTAGAACTTGAAATAAACGTTCCTAAAATTATCTCAAGGTCAAATAAGGTCCCGTGACATGGCCGCCATTTTGGAATTTTGCTCCTTTTCATCAAATTTTATTATTATTGGACCAAAAAATATTATGAACCAATCCCAAACATCCCTTGAATGGCTAGAAATTAAGGGCAGATAACACAAGGCCCTGCTTCATTGCAATTCATATTACTTAAACTCTGAAATTAATAATTCAGTTAGGTATTTGCAAGAGTGTTGCCTCATAGAACCAACAGGAACTTCCATTTGATAGTTTCTAGCTGGAGTGTACCCTAACGTGACCTTTTACACATGTCAATATTAACAGGTGCATGCTGCAGCGTTACAAACCCGTACAAAATTACCGATGGTGGTCCAATCAACAAATTAATGCTATAACGGGGAAGTGTACATGTTAAGGATAACATTTAGTGCAAATCCGTGAATCTTTCATACAACAATACCTGCAAATTGATCTAGGAAGGCGAGTCTGCCTATATACGGGCTCTGACTGGAAAGATTTAAAACGAATGCGACCAAATCCCAAAATTTGTGACAAAAATGTATTATATCCGATGTTTTTTTGAAATTTTACTGTCTGGGAAAGGGTAGTTAACTGCTGTAAAGGTAAACTCGTCTATTTTGTTATAAACTTCGATACAAAAGCTGTGATTAGTGACCCGATTATCGAAGTCCCGAAGCACATCTCAAAAACCATCTGAATTGTTACTTTCGAAAGGGATATCTTTTTGGTAAATTTCTTGAGCAATTTCCCTGAAAATTTGTACATTTACACAAGCAATGTCACCACTATGTTTTGCAATGTTTGATAATTTTGTTCCTTATTCGTCACATTTTCCATACACTTAGATTCAAGCCAGGTGAATTATAAATATCCAAGTAATGGTGTTTTGGGTTGATACAAATATTGTTGATTTAAAACTTAATTTAATTATCTCCTTTTTTGAGGGTAGAGATCATAAATTGTGTGGATAATGGTTTTTAAATACAGACAGCCTGTGCTGCGCTTACAATAAAATTCCTTGCAAAATGAGAAATAATTAGTACCTTTTTAGGACATAGGGTTACATGTTTGTTTGTGTATTATATGCGAGGTTTCTGGGAACAAAGTATCAGTAACCATGACGCCTATCATGATATAGAGGTCACATATTCATGAACAAAATATACGTTTTGTTAGAAATAACGTCTAGTTTTACATTGCTATAGAGTATGAAACAGTAATACTGAGTGGTCCACTACACGTACATGATAGATATGTATAGAGCCTCTTCACTCCAACTCAACTATTTAAATATCTTATATGTACCACCGTGAGATTGCTAGTACAATACTAAAGTGCCTGAGCTAGCACTGGCCAGCCAATTATTGTCTTAGACCAGCATCTGTACATCTTGAAAACATTGTGTAGACATATGGCGCAATGTTACAGCGCCAAAAGCTGCGTGTCTCCAAAATACATATCTTACTGCTGAAATGACTTTTTACTGGTTTGAAATATGATGATGATGATGATGATGATGATGATGATGATGATGATGATGATGGTGGTGGTGATGATGATGATGATGATGATGATGATGATGATGATGATGATGATGATGATGATGATGATGATGATGATGATGATGATGATGATGATGATGGAATTGTAACGCAATTTCGAGAAACACAAAGTAGTGTACTGGCCATTTATGCAGAGTGTAGACGCTTTTCTTTTGGCAAAAAGACGAGTCGGTAGCATGCTCAAAGAAAACCTTGATTTACTCTCTTTGTTCAAAAATTCAGTCAAGATGTTTTTTATTAAAATTATTCTTGTTCAATGAAAATTACAAGGGCTACATTGCCTGTGTATAAATATGTTATAAGCCACCCAGTGAAGAGAGCTATCTTTTAAAGTTAGTAATTTTGAGGAGCAAGATTTAAATTTTACGCCTGTATACAAATGGTGCCCTTGGCCGAGGGGGACAGGAAGAATTGTAAACCTGAGGGATGGACTGTCCACCCGACGCGAAGCGGAGGGTGGACAGTCCATCCCGAAGGTTCACAATTCTTCCTGTCCCCCAAGGCCAAGGGCACCATTTGTTTTATTATACCGAAGAACAATAAAACATCAAAGCTTCCATTTAATAGATTTTAATAACACACATTCTATACATTTGGCACACAAGGCAAGATGCTGTGTGGGGTCAAGGCTGCGGTCATGCGACATCAGAGGTGCAGCGCCATCTAGCGCTACAGTGAGCGGTGGACAGTACTTTCACAGAAGTGGACAGCAAAACTCTCCCATGCCCAATTAACCAATCACGTGTACGGATTTCCCTCTGAGGTATAATAATATAAATTATCTTCATATCCAGTCAGATTTGGTTCGATGAGCCGTTTCAGTAGAAAAACGTAAACAATGTAATGGAGACAAAGAAGATCTATCTCAATTCCTTTTCATGAGCCCGGTCTTCTGAATATACGCACAAAATACAATACTTTAGGAAGACCAGACTGATAACAACAGACAACTTATCTCTATGGCATTACTTTATGGCGTGCATTTTTCTCAAAAGTATGTAAGCTTAATGGCGGAATATATTTAATGCAGGACAGTTCACAATTATTCTACAGTCTGGGATTCATTTTTGGGGTTTTTAGTTTGATTTGCTCCCTAATTGTACATTCTGCTAATATGTACATATTGTATGATTTTAAATGAGCAGTTTAACGTTTCAGTGAGTGGTGAACACAAAATGTTTCTTGTTTATCTTATATATGTATGTATGTATGTATGTATATATATATATGTATATGTATATATATATATATATATATATATATATATATATATATATATATATATATATATATATATATATATATATATATATATATATATATATATATATATATATATATATTACGTTGTTACATGCTTTGTCGTATTTCAAACTAGATAATATTTAATGTTTTTTGAAAGTTGTGTTGAGTTTATTTTTCGTAAATGAAACTGAAAGCAAATTTCAGATGACATTGGATGAAGTAGCACAACGCAGTAAGGCATGATTTCAGGAGGAATAAGAATGGGCAATTGGGATTTTTGAAAATACAGTTGTAAAATAGCCAACGAGTTCATTACTCGTGTATCCAAAGACAAACTTTAGCAGTTTTTGGTATAACATGTTTGCAACTTTAATACAGTTTATCAGTTTGATTAGTCTGTGCATGAAATAAGACAAGACAGATTGAACGAATGACTTTTTTATCCAGTTAAGAAAGCTTTCACAAGAGGAGCCTCGGGCAAGTATTACATAATTTAGGTGGGGTAAAATAGGGAGATTTATGTGAGTAATGTCCCTTTGATGGGCATAAATTTCTTATGTCTCTTAGGCATGCTTATAACCCTAGAAAGTTAAGTTAGTATGTTATCTACCTGGGCGTGTTGGTTTTAATTTTTTGAATTTCCAGCCCTAGAAATCCAAATTTCTTATGTCTTTTCAAAAGTTGTTCCTTCAGTTTTTGTCATTTCCATTGAGGAGAGTGAAAAATCAAATTTGGCTTCGTATATGTTTAATGGAAGTCTATTGCCTGACAGCCATTTATATACCTTATTTAGTACTAGAATTACTTTATTTGAGGCACTTATACTGTTCTGGTCATCATGATTGTAACTGAACGAAGACAGGGAACTTGCTAAGGTAGTATCGTCTGCATAAAGTATGTAATTAAGATTTGAAGAAGCACGAAACATATCATTAATGTATATTATGAAAAGCATGAGATCCCAATATGGACCCTTGGGAAATTCCTGATTAAAAGATGACTTTTCAAACCAGTTTACAGATGTGCTGGTTATACCATAATGATATAATTTGTGCAGAAGAATAGAGCTATCTCAAGTATCGAAAGCTCAAGACAGGTCGAGATAGATTGCAATAGGCATTTCTCCTGTGTAATGATCTGTGTGTTTGATCAATGAATTCAAATATAGTAGTCTCCGTGGAATGCATCGTCTTCAAACCATGTTGACTTTCATAAAATAAACCACGCTGCTTTATGAAATAGGCATATAATAGATTGTAGACAACTTTTTATAATACTATTAATGAAGCCTGGAATAGAAATATAGGCTGATAGTAGTTTAAAAAGGTGTAATCATCCTTTGTATGAATTGGCTTTCAGCAGTTTTCAATTTATTTGGAAAGATACCAGTATATAGATACTGATAGTGATCATAGCCAATAATTCAGCAACGTAGGAGACATGGAATTTGAAGAAATTTGATCATGGCCACTACTTGATTTAAACTTGCGGTTTTGAATTATTATGGATCTTTAGATACCATTAGTTATCTATGGGGCGGCCTTGTATTTAAACTTTTTTTTTAAACTTTGGATGGTAAATGTTTCTTTGATAACACCTACAAATTTCAGGACCATATTTCAGAATTTGTGGAATATTTATATTATTTTACTCATACAAAGATTCTTCAAAGATCTTGCGTCATTTGTATGGACTTGCGCATTACGTATATCATTTTTCATATTTTACATATGTATTTTCGAATGAAACAAATAGACATCCGTCATTTGTTGTTTTTTTGTCTGTATTGTTTATTTATTTATTTATTTACATATTTATTTATTTATTTATTTATTTATTTATTTATTTATTTATTTATTCATTCATTCATTCATGTATTTATTTATTTATTTATTTATTTTTATTCATTTATTTTATTTATGTATCTATTTATTCATTCATTGATTCATTCATTTGTTTATTTATTTATCTATCTATATATACATCTATTTATTTATCATTTTATTTTATTTTATTTTATATTATTTTATGTTGTAGTTGTCAAAGATGCCAGAAAAGCAAAAGGCCACAGACACATATGTAATATGCAGCAATACTCGGTAAGGGATCTTAAAATAATTCACTGTGTGTGTGAGTTCAGGAAACTTACAATATGCACTATAGATACCTGGGTTATATCAAATACTATGACAAAAGTCATATATATACACGTCAGAGGCAAAATGTCCGGAATATCGATAAATAAGGACATTTGACTAAATGAGACTGAGTTGATTGATTAAAAATATTTTAAAGTAAAACAGATGTCGTATACACTTAATTATCAGTAAATATATTGGAATAGGTTTTATGCATTTAAACTTAAAGTAAAAGGTTGCTTAGATGTACTTTAGCTTTCATAAAATGTTAGTACAAAAAGAATCAAGAAAGTATGAAGAATATGCAGAAGGTATATCCCTTGATATATATCAGTTTTGGATAAGTCAAGTTGACATACATCATTTTTGTTTTAATTGTTGACAAAAAATAACAGTGAAGTAACTGATAGGAGATACATGCGTAAAAGCACTAGCAACAAATATAAAAACTAAAAATAAATAGAATATGAGGGCAGACATGGGCAAAAGAATAAGATTGCCTAATTTTGTATATGTTAGTGTGCCACCATGAACATACTTAAAACGAAATGGAGAGTGACTGGTTTAAAACATAAACAGACTCCATTGTCCGTGACTTGAACGGTTTTTACATGTCTACCATGCATTCTTTTTGACTGTTCAAATCATGAACTGATGGATGTATTTTTACCACAATTTGAGGGCAGCTTTGGTGGTGTTAATTATTAATAGAGATCACAAAAGTATCAACATCTTGGTATGTGTGTTGGCGTAAGAAGCAAGATTCATGGATCATAAGTATTCAATGTATAGTATATCGGTCATTTCTCACCACGATATAAAAGCCAGTTACGGTAATAAAATACTTCTTACAAATATAGAATCTTCACTGAACACTACAGCTATTTAAGATATTGTCACTGTAAGTGAAACCCCTTGAGGGAAAATGAGTCTCGACTTGGAAAGTGCATAGCGTGGAACTATCAACTTCAAAGCTCATAAGTACGCAGTTGACAAACTTCACGATTAAAAAAATGTAGATTCAGGGAAGCAAACTCCCTTATTTCACTTTTGTTTTTGATACCTAAACCAGATAAGGAACCTTTTAAATCAAGATTCTAGCTGGTGCTTTAAAATTTACAACAAAGCAACTATCAAAGGACGTAACATTGTGTTTGACTTCAATTAGGTATGATTTCCGTAAATACTGGAATGAACTTTCTAGAAACTGAGAAAACAGTTGCTTCTGGAGTATGAGTAATTCGTCCCAGTGTGTATCTAAAATCAAAGATTTAGTAGAAAATAAATCCTTTTTTTTCCTACAACATTCACAAATGTATCCAGATAATAATGTCAAAAGCTCTACTTCACATTAAATCAGCAAATGTAACCCGAAAGATATTCCAATGGAAGTGGACAGCTCAGATAGTTTCAGGGATGTGTTTATGGACTTGGTTTTTCGGGTCATTAATAACAGGTTTTACATGGAAGTCTATCACAAAAATGATGAGTTAACCTTCAGGTAGTTAACAAGTCTTTCCCTGACAGAAGTTTGTCGGTAGCTATTGTATATAATACCCTTTGTCACAAATTTTGAGATCTGGTTTAAATTTCAGGACTTTCCATCTAGAAACTAATTTATTTCCAAAATCTTGAGTCCAAAGAAATGAAAGATGTACTTTTAATCAAGTATTTCTACACATTTTGCTTAAATATCAATATATTGTAAGAAAGTTTGCCTTGAACAATTTTGAAGAAATTAGACTCGGTTTTTTGCAACTTAGATTGCTATTTTGGCATAATTCTGTTTAAATATTCACCTTTCTGACATTTTAGCCTCAAGTTTTTTTTTTGTAGGGTTACCCCCCACCCCCACCCCAAGGGGCTGTTGGTAGCAAGCAGCAGCCGATGAAAAAAGAACAAGCTTGCCAAATGGCACTTAGAAGTCTAGTTAAGAAAAATTAAATTTTGATCACATTTTCTGGACCTAAATGCTGGTGACTTACATTCTTCTTTCCCCTGTTTTGCAAATTTTTGCTGTAAAGATCCAGACCTTGTTTGAAAGTTTGGCTGCAATAATTTTAAATAATTTACACTTGTTTGTTTTGCTACTTAGTTTTATCTTTTGGCATCATTTTCTTTTGATGTTTAAGTTTCAGACATTTAAGCTTTTCTGTCAAATTACACCCTGCCCTGGGCTGTCGGTGGCAAGAAGAAGCCTACGAAAGTCACAAGTTGCCTAAGTGTACTTGGAATCTGGCTAAGAAAAAATATATTTATAATAACATGCTTTTGACTAAACTGCTAAATTACTGACATGGATAAGTACACATTTACTCAATGACAAAGATTACTCAAATCGCACGGTAATTACAAAATGTCACAAACTTGACCCATTATTAAGTGAAAAATACGATAAATTTATGTCGACCTGTATGGGATTAGAACCCACTACCTTCGGCACATTCGCCTAGCCAAATGTAAAGTCCAACACGCTTACCTCTAGGCCATCGGGACAACCCCAAAAAAGGTTGACCAAGGACCCAGGGTGATGTTATAGCAGGTGTGGCTTGTACATTGACACGGTAGGGCACTTCCACAGACCGACAATTTATGAAATACACCTCTAATATAATTTCGAAGTCGGAGCAATGGCCCACAGCATATTTTATTTTTATTATTATGTGGGTTGTCTTTGATGAATATGTAGCTCAGACAAAGGGAGCCGCTACTCAGACAGATATGTGCGGGCACAGACTCCAAAATATGTTCTGAGTAGTTACCAGCTGTTGACCCTTTAATTTATTTAGGCTAATGCAGCCTATGTCTAAATTCTTAAGAAGAACGTGGACAATATGGACAAAAGTCCTTTTATATTTATATGGTTTGGACGGTGACAGGTGAATTTAAGGAGTGTAAAGAGGTCGGAGTATGGAATAACGACTGCCAGGAAGTGGTTCTGGATAAGAAAAAAGCGCAATCATAGTTTGGGTTTTTGCTAGGCGAGAGCTTTAGGGTTTTTTTTTTTTTTGTTTTTTTTTTTTTTGTTTGTGTTTTTGTATTTTTGTTTCTGTTTTTTTTTGTTTTTGGGGTTTAGTTTTTTTGTTTTTGCTTTTGCTTTTTTCTGGGTACTGTGAATCTTGCTTTGTTAACAAGTCGGGCTTTCAAGCAACCATATTACAACACATAATATGTGATTATTGGAATCAATCAGAATTAATTGGATACTTCGCAGGCATTAAGGAAAACTAGGCCAAAGTAATTTTGTGGCAATCATACAAGTACGTTTGTTGATTATATAACTGCGTACATATGCATTCGCATGTATTGGCTATAATTTGTAATTTCAGTTTTTTATTGTAGAGATGCAGCAGACTGGGACCTTTGAAGTTGGGAGGCAGCAGACTGTGGACTGTGGATAACAGTTGGTACAAATGGGAACTGTTTTTTCTGAGTATTTGTTGTGAAAACACCTTGTCAAATCCAGCGACATCCCAACATTCGCAGATTGTTGGGTCAAAATCAGGATGGTTCCAGGAGGCTCTGACATACACGGTCTGCTGGGACACTCCCCAGCAGATTCCAGTATGAACCCACCATATACAGTGCCGTGGCCCAAGGTTCGGCAGATTCCAACCAGATCCTAACGTACACAGTATGCTGGGTCGAAGCTTGGTTAGTGCCAGCAAACTCCTCACAGTAGGCAGGGTCAGAGTCCATTATATTCCCGCAGGATCCCAAGGTGTCGGGATTTGGATTAATCCTGGCATAATCTGACAATTTTTTCCAGAGAATACGACACATACCCGAAAATTACAGAAAAAAACCCCGCATTTTTACCCAGTGAGATCCCGACATATAGTGCCCAAGATCAGCCAGCAGAACACACCACAAACCAGTGAGATCTTGACATGTTGGATTTGTATGTGTTTGACTTAGCTTAATTCAATGTTACGCATAGATCTTAGTTTTTATATGAGCATATTATAGATTAATATTGTTTCAATGGAAAAATTTAAGGATGAGGTCTTCAATCTTTATGACTTGTTAAACCTGTAGTCTTTGTGTTGTATACATTGTTTCTGAAACAGTTTGGATGAGTATGGTCTGCAAACCACTGCTATGCAAAGATTTATGTTTTTAAATAACTATATTGTAAATTAATCTTATTGACATGGAATACACTAAGGGTGAGGACTTCCCAGGAAGATCTGCAAACCAAGTTTGGAAATTGATCGTTCTTGATGTGCACTGGACAAAACATTCAAAAATAAATGAAAAATGGCATGGCTTGTTTTGCTTGTCTCTCTTTCTGTCTCTTTCGGTCATCTCACACATGTAAAACAAGAGTAACAAACAAGCTAAAAGCAATTCAAATCGCTAGAAACTGAAAATACGTGGCCAATGTCTTCTAAATATTACTAGGATTTGTTTCTTATTCTTCTTCATGATGATGATGATGATGATGATGATGATGATGATGATGATGATAATGATGATGATGATGATGATCTCATCATCATGATCATGATCATGATCATCATCATCATCATCCCTCTTAGATCGTTTATATAACACTTTTTGCAAAAACTCCCCTGTCAAGGTGAATAAAGTACATCATGCAAATACACGTCTCTCTGATTTGGCCTTTGTTGCCTTATCACATTTCTCTTAATAAAACGACAGCTGTTCAAAATGCAAGACAGATTTTGTTCTGACATCATAGGGGAATTTTACTCCAGAGTTCCAGATCTGTAAATCGTCAGTACGTTTGTGAAGATTATAAGCAAGCAGCACTTAGAGCTGAGCTAAATGATGTAGATGTTGAGAAGAAAGGTATATGCAATACTGGGAGAAAACAAAAATTGAGATACATCAAATGGAAGAGTAACCCTGCCAAGTAAAGCTTATAAAGACGTTGTTGAGTTGTTGTGTACAAAGGTCTAGAATATAGTAACGTACATGAGATTGCCTGACTGCTTACAAACCAAACTCCGTGGTCTCCTTAGTTTGAAACGAGACAGAGGAGAATGTAACAAGGGAAAGAAACAAAAGATTACTGCATTTGAGAAAAAATATGTGTGTTGAGGACAAAAGGGCGTATAAAGGAATGTTTGATGCTATGTCTGTGCAAACAGCTTACCTTCAGTCCGTAGGTCCAAAGCTGGAACCAAACCTTAAATATTTATGCGATTGATGTTGTAAAGGAGGCAGTCATAAAGACGATGAGGGTAAGAGAGCCATCTATTGATGATACTGACAATGAGAAAAACAACTAAAAACAACGGGTAAAAGGCTCCGAAACATGTTGAGTAGTTACCCGCTGAAGACCCTTTAATTTATTTGGGCTGATACAGCCTATGTCAAAATTTTACAGAGGAACGTGTGCAATATAGACAATAGTAATTCCATATATATACAGGTTAGACAGGGACAGGTTAGCTTATGGAGAGTAAAGAGTTCGAACTGTGGAATAGGATATTGACTACTAGGAAGTGGTTCTGGGCAAAAAGACACAAATACAATTACATCGCTGTGGAAGGCAAACGGTCCTTCCTTTGTAATTCCACAAAAATCTTTAACTGTTTGTGATATGCTAAACTCTAAACAGGCGTTTCAATAAGTTACAAAAGTAGACAGGGAAAAAGAAATGTTTTCTAAAACAAGATGATCATGAGGGTCCTGTCCTCTGCTTACTGGAACCTTGTTTTTTTTTTTCTTTCTTCTTCTTCTTTTTTTTTTTTTTTTTTTTTTGATATTGCAGCACATGCACTGTTGCCTGCATACCTATATACATGAAACGTGGTACCAAAGTTTGATATACCATAACAGAACTCGACAATGGCCTAAGCACACAAAAATTCAATGAAGAGAATATTATGATCATGTGCATGTTCTGATCTCCTATTCCCATTTTGTGGAGTGGGGAATAATACATGTAATCCATGTGGCCTGTGACTGCATTTGGTACCCATTGGCTTTGCATCCATCCTTATCAAGATATAAGCTTAAATGTCATTCAACTTTAATTACATCATGCAAGGTCAAAAGGAAACATACCAAAACAATCCCAACATTACAATTTATATTTGATATTTAACAGGATCAAGGGCATTAGGAGACACCACTACCGAGATATATTGTGATCAGCCAATATGATAATTTGATCTTCAAAAAAAAATAACATACTCATGTCATTTTTGCAAACTTTCATTGCCTGAAGTTTTAAGCAATTGTGTTCAGCCGTACTGGAGAATAAATCGGAAATAACCTCAACACACAAAACTTCATAAAGAAAAATTAACAATTGCAAAATATCCATAACATTGTCGCAAATTTTCATTGTCTAAAGTCAAGCAATATTCGGATAATATTTCAAGCAATTCTGTTCAGCCTTAACACACGAAGATTCACAAAAAATAAGAAAAAAATGGGATCACCATCTAGTGGTCAAAATAAGAACTTGGAAAACCCAGGTGATCCGATATGTAATATCAATGCATTTGCACAAATAGTCCTTGAGATGATTTTTTTTGTTCAGGAAAATAAGTAAAAAAAAAAGACATAAAAAATAGAAAAAAAGTATTGCATGATCATTTCCTTTGCAAACCTGGTAGAGGTCCACATGGGACAGACTATATGTGAAAAATCCAAACATTTCAATCACCGACTCTTGACCAGAAGTGGAAAATGGAAACAATAGCTGTATATACTATGCAATGATAGCACTTACTCATGGTCGGAAAATTTGAGTTGCCATAACTTTTTAAATAATTAGCATATCCAGATCATTTGTGCAAACTTTTATTATCTACAGTCAAATTAAATTCTGACAAAACTTTAAGCAATTCTGCTAAGCTCTCGGAGAAAATGCAAAAATAGCTTTAACAAACAAATATTATAAAAATTAAGAAAGAATTGAAACACCTACTGGTGGCACAGATAAGAACCTGTTAATCTCAGGTAACCCTATATATTATATAAAAGCAATTGGCCAAGTAGTTCTTTAAATGGATAGTTCTCTTTTGAAAAAATAAATTTCATATCACCCATAAAAAATCAAAATTATTGCGTCATCATATCCTTTACAAAAAATGGTACAGATACACATGGGGAACATCCTTGTGCAAAATGAAAATATTCCCTGGAGCGGTTTTTGAGAGGAAAGTGAAAATGTAAAAAGTGTAATGTTGGAAGGACAGAGGGACAACAAATACAACGGAATTTAAACGCTCTGGTGACTGACAAGTCAGCAGAGCTAAAAACATTAAAGGAAACTAGCAACAAAGACCCAAACAAGTTCATCATGAAATGGCAAAAATTTGGTAGCTTCAGCATACATTATGCAGAAATTGACCAAGGGCACATACACAAATGAGCACTACTATTAGGAATGAATGGGGTTTTGCTTTATAATAATTACTATTTCATGCTAAGATTCAATCCCAATTTGCACATTTTCTTGTCTTGTGTTGACGACAGAATAAGCCCTTGAAGGTTAGCCTCAAGAAAATTATGTGTATCTTCGTTTACTCCACAGGGGCATATATGGGAAGTGATAAGTGTGGCATACTGATAGTACTCAGATTCTGCATGTGACATGGTAAAAGGATGAAGAAGTGGATGTTCTGTAGCCAAAGGGAAACCATTTTCTGGTTGTTGTTACTAGCTCAATGTCAGTGAAGAACAGATTCTGTGCAAATATGTTCAAAAGGTCAACTTCGAGACCTACGTTGTATTTGGTGAATTTGACGCGGCAGATGGTACATGGGATAAAATGTCACAGTCAAGACTTTTTGAGGAAAAGATTTTGCTTTTTCACCCAAGCAGCAACTTCACATGCGCATCTGTACAGTACACTTAAATGACCTTTATTTTTAACTGATATTACTAATTTACATGATTATTTTCAGAGTTGGAGAGACATATCTTCATTAGCACTTTCAGTACATTTTTACATTCCTTTAAGATTTATCCCCGAAAGCTTCCAATCCTTCCTTCCTGTAAATATTAGCCATAGCAGGTGTTCTGCAGACCCACAAGGTTGTGTTAGCTCAAGTTTACGCCAAAATGCGTGATGATGTGGCAGTGCGAGGCTGGCCATAGACTTTCTCACATTGAAACATACCTCTCTCATGTTTGCCAAAAGGCAAAACCAACTGGCGCTAGTTTGCGACAGTCTGCAGCAAAGTGCAATCCTACTAAAACTTGCTGCAGTTGACCACGGCTAACTGTATTCTAATCACAGTTTGCAAATAGCCTCCAAATGCTGTTGCCTCAGAACAACCTTACTTTTGCTGATATTTAAATAGCACAAAATAAACATTTATCATAGAATATGGGAATGGGAGACCTTCATGTGTCTTTCTGTTGTAAATCATGCTGCTTTTTGAATTCAATATTTATATGCTTTTGCCGATAGTTTATTCATGATCTCAAAATATGTTTAGAATAACATATTTGTTAGAATTTTTATCTGATTATTGATAACATGTTTTTGATACAATGTCCTTTTGTGTCAAACAGTACTTGTCTAAATGAGCATCATATATTTCTGTAGTCCTAACTCACTTCAGCTTCATGGTGGCATGCTGACAGCATACTTTAGATTTTGCAAATATAAATCAGGATTTAAGCACCGCAATTGACTTGATGAGAAAGAGGTTAGATAACCTTAATGAAGGGCTTTTGTGTTTATGGGCAAGTACTGTTGAGCCTGTCTGTGTTTTATAATTGCAAAGCAGGAGTATCCTCTGTACAAATCCAGGGAGAAAATATAGAAACATACTGATACTAGAAACACACTCATACAACATGCAATAACATTGAAAGGAATTGAATTGAATTAAACCTTGTATGGCCTTCAACTAGCACTCAGGAAGACGCAAAACAAGAATATGTTTGCATATGGGGGTGGGGTGGATGTATTATGTTTGTAAAGAATGTTGCAAATATATTTCACTTTGAATTCCTGCTATTGTTTCATAACTGTGCAAACAATACCATAATTCTTTGTCAGTATACCTTAGGATTTGAATCCCTTATCTTTTAGTACCATCGCCTAGGCAAATATAAGATCCTAGGAGCCATTGGTACAACGACCGAAAGATTGACTGAGGACCCAGGGTGATGTTATAGCCAGTGTGGCCTGCACATTGACATGACATGGTGTTTCCATATTCTAACAATTTTCACAATACAACTTTTAAACTTGGTTGGAGATGTTATTGAAATGGTGTAGTATACATAAAATTGATCCATAAATACTCAGCATCTTGGTGAGCCTACCTTGTACTGTCGCTCCTCTGTTTTTGTCTGCAAGTTTGTTGACTTTTATTCGTTTCTGTTTCTAGTTTCCTCCTGTGTTTTGTATTCTGCATGATTGATTCATATTGGGCCGAATGTTCTTATGCAACAGTGCATTTTCGATTTGTGAAAGATTAATTCATTTGTGGATGATTGATTCGTTAAAATATGATTTTTCAAAAAGGTCCCTGACAAAAGATGCATCCATTCGTGAGGGACAAGGCAAAGCAGGGCAGCATATATGAATTACCCATTGCACAAAATACACAATCATGTGCCATAATGACCACATGATATTAGAAACCCTGACATGGTGTTTTTATTGGTTCATCAAAATAAGGTCCATGCTCAGCTCAGGATACTTAATGCATTGTCTATGGTTCACAACTGATTTTTTTCACTTGAGATTTAACTGTATTTCAAACGGACGACCAACTGACATTAACGTACAGAGCATTTCATCTATAGAAATGAGTTGATTCAAATTACAATTTGAACCTTTGAACGTACAAGCAGGTCCTATTACTCAGGTACTTTGTAAGAGATGAAATGGCCAAGAATATCTCGTTTGACACCTCCATTGTAAGTTTTTTAGGAAACAATATTGAGAACATTCATCAACAGGTGAACATGTCTTTGGAGCTTTACTGGGCTAGTATTAGACACTCTGTTACTGTCAATTTGCATTTAACAGTTTGTGGACATATGATTACCTGAAATGATTTGAATGACGTATCGATATCAAAACATATTTGATGTGAAGTTGTGTACTAGTACAACCTATTGATATTCTCCCACCTTTGTCTAGGATTATGATCCTTGCATGCTAGCACAGCCCTAAGAATTCATCTAGTCGTGCCATTTGTTGGTATCCGTGAAAAGGGGATCGGCAAAGTCCGGGACTCAGCTTTCATTTTTGGGACGGGGGAGGGGGGGGGGGGTGGCATGCAACATTGACAGTACAAAAATGCATCGTTTCACTATGTAAAAACCACGTTTCGTAAGAATAAGCTCTAATTCTTACTCTGGACCATATAATAAAGTAATTGAGCCATGTCTTTCTTTGATTCACACCAGCGTCCATCCTTTAAAAAGACTGTGCATAATTAAATGCTAGAACCAATTGTCTGCTTGTTCGTTTTAGCTCCGATAATAAACTCCTCCGTTTATGTCAAAATGGACGCATTGCAAGTCTATGCTACAAGACGCTTGCCATGGAAGTATGAGCAATTATGAGAGAGAGATGCTGCTACCCACTGATAGTATTATCTGTGAACATTTCAGGAATCCCGGTTAAATAGTGATATTTTGTCTTGTTATGAGTGCTTTTGATTTACGACTTGATGTGATTTTCTGGTTATATCTTGGATTGAGGTGTACATATTTTTAAATTACAGTTTGTGAATAATACTTGATACCTAATTTTATAAAGACAAAATTTTTTGTTTGTGTATTATAACCAACATTTCAGTGTACAAAAAGGTGGTCATATATATTGATGAACAATATAAAAGCAATATGAAGATAAACTCTCGTGTTATGTTTCTGTTGAGTGTGACAAAAAAATTATACTGTACATGGAGATATAGTACAACTACATTATAGATGCACATGATCCTTTTCACTCTAATTCTAATAATTAATATCGTACACAATAGTAGAACACAGAAGAGCATGAGCTAGCACTGGCCAGCAAAGTCAGGAGGTAACAGTGTTAAACTGGGTTCAAACGCTACCCAATGTTGATTCACACTGACTAATACCAAGCTACAAGAAAAACGATCTCTACATTAGCCAGTATTGGGTGGAGTTTTTGCTCGTCTTCAGCCAATAGCTCTATGAAATGCTGTCTGACCCCATGCAATAGTGTAGCACTGGCAAGCACTGCGTCGACAGCCAATCTGATTCGCTAAAACACAGTGTTCTACCGAAATGTGTTATCACTATGATGGGAGCATAATAATGTTTATTCAATTAACTGCAGGTATGTACAGAGCTGTTAGAATGGGTAAAACTTTCCCCGATCACATGCTTTATAAAGCAAGAATATGATACTAATGACGGAGCCGAAGAATATGATAAGAGAAATTAAAAAGATGTGTTCAAAAATATGATCTACTATTGTGCCCCTAGATGATATTGGGAATGGTTATAGTGAAAAAGCTTTTGACTGACAATGCGGTCTTGTTGGTGTTAAATGTGTTTGGTCTGGATACCTTTTTATACAGAGCCTCCTAACATATTACCTTTAGTGTAACTGTAGATCTATGTCTTAAATAGTACAGCTTAATCAATGTTGAAGACCAACTACCCAGATTGCATGCAAGCAAGCTGCTTGCAGAAAAAGTCTATTGCAACTTCCAAGCATGTGTCTTTATTCTTCGTTACCACAGAGGAAGATAATTCAAAATCAAGGAATCAACAATTTGGGATTTCAGAAGACCATATGTTTGATATCTAAACACCCCACTCACAAATTCCATGTGTACTTGACTCTTGTAGGCTACTGCTATTATTCTACGCTGGGATCAGTTCACAACATTTGACTGCATTTTAAGTCCAAGTATATAACATGCAAGAAAGACTCCAGTACATATCTTGGCTATAGGAAGTGAATATTTGTAGCAATTGTTACATCTATGAAAGTTGTCATTTTTATAGATACACGGTCATCCAAAAGTCATGCATGGTGATTAGAAATACAAAATCAGAACATAAACAGTGCCATGGCCATTAACTTTAACCAAGGATAATATTGCTAACATTGATAGGCATTTTGAAAAAGTTTGTTACAGAATATTAGAACCTGCTTTAAATATCAAGGGAAATTGTAATGAATAAAGCTCTAGTGTAGCAATAAAATCATCTTTCACATTTCTTTATTCATCCTACATGTGAAAACTACCTGGTGATTGTTGCAACATTTGTAGTTAAAACAAAGTGGTACGATATTTCAAGGTCGGTCATGATTGTCAATTTCATTATCATTTATTCTCTTTCATAATAGCAAACTGACAATTCTTTTAAAACAGTTTCCTCAATCATTGCTTATCTGAATTAAGAAAATACATGAACTTAGTTTCGCAGAGATGAATGGCCACGGTAACAAAGGGCAGAGGATCTGCTGCTTTTTCATGGAGCCAAAATGGACCTGTTTCTGAAAATCCTTAACTAGACCTGGTCTCACCGTCACTCTTAAAAACTCCTGCTTCATTTCAAACACAGGTGGCATTCAATATACACATACGTAGTTAAAGCTCATGTCATTTGTGTAACATGCAGAGACCTTGACTAAGATTATATCAAGGTTGGTGGCATGTTTATCACTGACATTTATTAAAGTACATGTCAGGGTTTTTTTTCGCCAAATATCTTGGAACAGGAAAACACGAAGTGCCAGTATGTATGCATACTATGATAGTATGGCCAGCACGTGTTCAGGCTTGATTATTCATCTCATAGAATATATGAATGTTCTTCATGATACCATACTGTCTAACAGTCCACAACCATTTGGGAGATATAAAACTGTTAAAAAGCATTCATGTAAATTTGTCACTGGATCACTAAATAAAACATAAAGACGTTCAAAGTCAGCACATGAACCTGGCAGTCCCTTATTTAAAACTGATGGCGACATGACCATGAAAAAACATTGACTTTAGGTGCCAAAATTAACGCTCAAAACACATCCATGCGAAAATGTCATTGAAACTGCCAATATAATGTATACGCTTTAAACATTGGTAAATGTCCATGTCAGTTCCCAATGTAGAACAAGTACACACATGTTTTTACCATGTCCCTGTGTGGAACAAGATACCCTAGATTCCATGCAGGCCATGACACAGAATGTTAACACATAATAGACCACGAGTGCATCTGAACACTTAAGTGAAACTGGTGTTGCATTGACTGTAATTAATTCAGCGCTAACTCCGATTCTTCTTACCTTTTTAAAAATCCGCACACTTCCTCTGAAGAGCATCATCACCCGACCTCTATTTATTCATGAACGACAAAATCATGCATACAGATGACCAGTTCATGCATGGTATCACCCCAAATATCAACACAATCGTTTACCGTACTAAAAAAATTCGTTCGGATCCAGATCAAAACGGGAAAAAAGAATTGAAGATAGGGATAGACATGAGCATAACAAGAGAAAAGCAAAATATGTGTATCAGAGGGTGAACGATAATGTACATACAGAGGGACAAAATATATAGTGAGTGTACGATAATGCGTATACTGAGGGAAGACATGGAGAGTGAGTGTCTTGATAATGTACATACTCAGGGACGACTTTGAGAGTGAGTGAACGATAATATTCTTACTGAGGGACGAAATAAAGAGGGAGTGTACGATATTGTACATACTGAGGGACGAAATGGAGAATAAGTAAACGATAATGTATATTCTGAGGGATGAAATGGAGAGTTAATATACGATAATGTACATACTGAGGGACGAAATGGAGAGTGAGTAAAAAAAAGTACGTATTCAGGGACGAAATGGGAAGTAAATGTGCGATAATGCACATACTGAGGGAAGAAATAGACAGCGAGTGTTCGACAATGTACATACTAAGGGGAAAGTTGGAGACTGAATGTACGATAATGTATATACTGAGGGACGAAATGGACAGAGAGTGTACGATAATGTACCTGCTGGGGACGAAATGGAGAGTGACTTGCTTCAAACATGTAAATAAGCTATCATCTTCCACTTGAATGGTTATTTCATGTCTGGCACATACGTATTTCTGAATGTTCAAGTCAGCAGCTAATGCATGTTATTTCATCACAGTTGGATGACAGCTTTGATGACGGTAAATGTTACCAGGGCATACAAAAGTATCAACATTTCCACATGTGTGTCGGCACAAAACGAGTTTGATGGTTGACATTTATTCTGACATCATAATATTGCGATGCCATTGATAGTATGCATGCCATTATAGTGATCTCTTTTGCATTAAAAATGTCAGCAGGCTAAGATAATCAAATACGTGTTAGTCATTTCAAAATACAAAGTCTTTATTGAACCTGAAACGCATAATGCAACACTCTTTGCTATAATGCTGTTGTTGTTGTTGTTGTTGTTGATGACGACGACGACGACGATGATGATGATGACGACGACGACGACGACGCCGATGACGACAATTATGGAAACAGAAAAAAGATGAAAAAGTGGAATATAGGGAGTTAACTGGTACGTATAATTTCCATACCAAGATTGATAATCTAAGCTGTCATTGTCCAACCGATATACATATGGAAGTACAATTTGTACATATATCACATGTTCTTCTGTAAACATTGACATAGGCTGTATTAACCCAAATATGTTGCAGAGTCTGCAGTGGGTAACTACTCAGAAGATGTTTCGGAGCCTAAACCCGTCCGTGTGTCTCTGGGTAGCGGCTCCTTGTTTGAGCTAAATATTGAGCAAAGACAACCCATATAACAATGAATAAAAATGGACATGGCAGATGATGGACTAGCAAAATAAGGTCAGTTCGGTTTATAAATGTAGAGCATCATTTTTAAGAAGAATACCTATCACACCAAACATAATTACTAAATTTGCATAATACAGATAAATTACAATTTGACTTACACCACTTAACCGTTATGTACCTTGTTAGCTACATAGCTCACCTTATTTAAACCACTTGCCAGTTTATAATGAAAAACAATCTGGGGCATTATAGTCAGTCCCAGTAAATGTGGAATAAACAGGTGCAGTTAGACCACCGGCACAAGCTCAGGGAAATCATAACAAGTGCTGCAACATTGGACATTCAGCACCAGTAGTGTACAATAAATGCCATGATGACACGTCCTCCTCACGTTGACAGTTTCCAAACTACAAAGCTCAGCATTTCAACATAATGTGTCAAGTTTTTGACTTTTCAGTAGATACTACCAAATGTGAGTACTTTTTGACTTAGGGTAAAAGTTTACTTATGCATGTCGCAAAGAATGAAAGTCATTAGCATTTCAGTCAAAAATATAAGAAGATAATTATTCTAGACGAGATTGTAAGTACCATTAGGCAAACCTTGTAGGTAGCTGCTTGCTACCTATAGCCCCCCAGGGGTTATCCAGACAGAAAACAGGTAACCTTAAAATGTACAAAAAGTGAATATTAAAACAGAATGATGCCGAAAGATATGATTAAGTGACAAAACAGGCAAGTCTAAAATATTTAAAATTATTGAAGCCAAACTAACAATCTCTGATAAAAATAACAGCAAAATTTGTAGGGCATGTCAGATTAGCATAAAAGTCATCAGCCTTTAAGTCAAGAAAATATAACAAAAATACAATTTTTCTTAGCCAGATGTTACGTGCAATTAGGCGAGCTTGTAAATGTCATAGGTAGTTGCAAATTTTATGTGTCTTGTTCCCTGGTGGGCTAGTCTAGTCCAAGGGGTTCCGAAACGTTGAGTTCTCGGGCAAACTTCCCACCGAATGGGTTAAACATATTTACACAACAGATGTGGATAATAACACATTTAAGAGTCTAACAAAAATAGCCAGGAATACGTGAGGAAGAGTAAGTGTAACTCGTGTTGTGTACCTTCTCTCTGGTTAAAAAAAAACATATGCTGTGCTAAGGATTTAGGAGAACCAACAATACCGTGGGCAAGGTTGGTCGCTGTAAGTATAGTACCTTGTGTTTGCATGAGTTGTCACTGAAAAAGTGCATAGAGTGGAAGTTGTCGTCATTGAAGGTATGCGAAACAAGTTGACTATAGAACTACCTCTGTATTTTACAAAAATTATGTAAAGCTCTGTAACCTCGTAATACCTAGTTAAGGTGAACTGCATGGGGATGTATATTCACTGTTCCTGGTATAAAACCGGAAAAAAACCAAGAAACGTATTTCAATTCAATATTGGACCTGACTCACACGTATACATAGACACACACATTCACACACAGAATGAAGTGCAATGAGTTTATAATAAATAGGCCAATTTCCATTACCGACTCACAACACTGTTGACTTGACAAGTGTCCCAGTGTGACGCAATTACGTTACTCTTCTACGTCACACAATAACATTTGCATTTCAATTATAATGATTTAAAACTTTGATGCTAAATTAAACTTTTGTCCGTAAATGGTACGGAATGGAACTCTGCTCTTAGAATATTGGACTTAGTAATGCTCATACAGTAATTGGGCTTGTAGATTTTGGTTTGTTAAAACTTTATATGAAATAGATACACACACATTGACGCACATACAACGCAAGCACAGGTAGGGGATTAAAGAACCACATTCTTTGTTTAATATATATTGCCTTTTTTGTATATGTGAGCTTGGTCTTAATTTATGTTATTCCTATTTGAAACTTATACAATCTGTCATGAGTAGTGTTTCTGGCTGGGAAAATGATTCTGGGCAGGAAACTACGAGCCACAAAGTGGCTAGTTGTTTCCTGTCGCAGAATAATTGAGTTCCAAGCAGAAACACAAGCACTTGGTGGTTTGTATTTGTCCCAAACTGTTTCTGTGGAATTTTTCTTTTTTTTTTCAGTAGACAACAAACAGTAGTTTTTAAGCAAAAAGAGACCAGAAGTAAGTAGAAACGCATAACCACCCAACATGCACGGATGGATCTGCCCATTTTTCTAGAAATGTAATGCAGTACTATGTGATACGGAAAGCAGGTGCAATAGCCGGCACACAAACCTTTATTACCGTCCCAAAGATCCCATTGCGGGATAAATAGCTTTCATATGCTTGTAATACCTTACTCTCCCTCAGAAGTTAAAGAAGGTTAGACAGTGTGGTTTTCAGACTAATTTATTAATCCTGTTTAATCGCGGCATAATTTCTCCTTGAATACAGCAAAATCCAACATTTCCCCAGTCATATCAGGATCAGCTGCAAATGCAGCAAAAAAACACACAAATTATGATATTTTGGCTTTGATCTACATTCTTCATTGCGGTCCATAGCATTATGTATTCATACGGGTACAAATAAATAGATAAAAATCCCATGGACTGTTTTACCGGTGCGGATACCATTCTTTTTTATTTTGAAGAACCTTTGACTGTGTGGTGTACGCAAGGTTTTATTAGGCAGTTCAGAGGAGGTCTGCAAACTGAAAATTAAAGCAGATTGTTTTTGGCGTGTGCTGAATAGAATGTTCATAATCAACTGACACATGGTATGGCTTGTTTTATTGCCCATCCATCTGCCCTTATCCTCCATCCGCCATATATGATGCAAATATGACAGGTATCTAAAGCTGGTCTTGCTGTCTATGCGTCCAGGAACTCATCAACAAACAATTCGTAAATTAATATATCACCCGTCACAAGCAATTAGGTCGAAATAAAAAAAATGAAAAACACTAAGTACCAGCTTGAAAACAGACAGTCACACTACAGCTGAGCAAACCAACAAGCAAATCCACAATAATTGCAATAATTGTGCATATATAGCTGTCATCTGAACATGTGTACATGCAATTTTCTTCAGATTCCAACTCTCGCATCCATAATGCATCCAAATCTGGAAAACAAAAACAAAATTCGGTAATGTTTCTAGTTTACATAGGCTTATTAGGCAGTATATATAATATATATATATATATATATATATATATATATATATATATATATATATATATATATGTGTGTGTGTGTATAAGTATGTGTGTACAGATTAATGCATGTGATTGTATTTTTTGCTAATAATGTATAAAATTTTGAACATACGTAAAATTTGTGGGATACAACATTTATGCCCAACTGCTTTTTTGATACTACCTGAAAAAAAAAAAAAAACATATGAAAATGTCGTTCCGGAGACATTGCAAAGATAGTCAAAACACCAGGTAGGGAATTTACCTTTAGTGGCTGGGATCCCCAAAAGTTCAATAAGGCCCATGGTTCTCCCTACAGGTAAGCAAGAGCCACTCCCAATGATTTCCTACAACCAGCCAGAGTAACGGAGCGTTGACCCTGAACATATCACAAGGATTGGTCGTATATATGCCCCAAACTGGTCCAAAAGGTTTTTGGTTTTAATATAGCAGGCAGGAAAAACGAAAGTTCAATAAAGGGAACGTTACCTTAATATTTGTTTTGATTCCAGTGTGGAGTGACCTTGAATACAGCACACCAAGAGCTGTAAATACAAATGGGGTGGCTGTTGTATTCTGGTTTTAAACCGTGAACTTACATTTTATGCCTCCTAGAGTGGAGGTGTCCAACACAAGAGGATTCTGAGGAGAACGTTTCAAGGAGGCAGTGTGGCAACCGGGGGGTGGAGGTGGATGTGGGGTTTGAGAGGGTTGTATGCCCCCCCCCGCAAGATTTTTTTTTAATGCACAAATGAAAATCTTCACACTTCGTTTCCATCTGGATGCATTGAATGCAATGCTGCAGAAAAAAGAAACATGGGTTTGTAATGTATGGAAGTGCTACACTAGTGCAAAATGGTCTTTAAAAAAACACTATAGTGTATCCCTCATGATCTGTATTTAAAATTCAGCGGTGATCTTTATTGTTTAGACGGATCGCGTATTTGCAGTCTTGAAGTACTTTGGGGGATAATTGTGCATCAAATAGCATCTGTCACTGTTCACATTCGGAGACAAAAGACTACAGGTGGCACTTGTAACAAACTTCATTTGAACACAGTATATCGATGCATCTGATAATGCTGTAGGTTCTCTAACTGCTGGTATTGGGATACGGGAGCACCTTCAACACCTCCATCAATTCGCTCCTCTGTACACAGCTATACTCCCTGATCCACTGACCATTATACTCCGGTTGGTGTGCAGCCTTTTTGGTCGACGTTTTGCGGGGATGGTGCTCTTTTCGATATTTGAATTCAAAAGTACCGGAAGGGTAAATTTCTACGTGACAGCGGCTGCACACACCCCACAGCTTAAAGAATATAAGCTATTCTGGGTCATTTTATCTGGTGTGAATGCAAGAAATCCACTATTTGAATTGCCACAAAAATCAGAGGAACTACTTCTGATATGGTTGACTGCAGAAAGGGGTTTAATTTCCATACCTGGCAATAAAATGCAAGGTATTGCTGTTAGAAAAGCGTTAAAGAAAATATCCCATACAACACGTTCGCCATAAAAGCAGCAAAATACTGAAAGCTTTAACAGAAAAATGCGCAGAAAAATCACATATTCCCGAATACTACTAATCGGAATTATAAAAAGAGTGTATGCCTTTAGATAATTTCTATTTGATGCAGTGTTTTAGATCACAATTTGTGTATTTCAGCCTGCTTAGACAGCAGTATATGGGATTTAAATTTTCGCACGCTAGCGCAGGGAAATAAATATATGGATATCAACGTTTACTCCACAGACACATGTAACAAAAATGACGAGTGTGGTCTATAAGTAGTAAAAACTTTCTATATTTATCATGGTTAAATTGAAGCATAAATTATATGGGGTGCATGATTTGCATACAATGTGGAGACAGATTAATTGTTGCTGTCACTGACCAGAGGTAATGAGGAATAGATTCTATCCAAATTCTGCCAATACATTGCCAAGGCCAATTAAAAGAGTTGTGTTCTATTTAGTGAATGTGATATGAGAAATGTTATATGGGATAACATGTTATGGTCACGACCCTTTTGGGAACAAGTTTGATATCATATATCATAATTTCTTGACCCGAACAGCAACTGGACATATATGCCCAAAGAGACCACTTGAACGAGACTTTCTTCTTGACAAAAACTTACAATGCAGATAGGGTTGTTTCCACTGAATTGGGTATTATACTATCTTGTTGGTTATTTATATTTTTTTATTTTCTTATTTTATTTTTTTTTGGGGGGGGGGGGGGGTAACTGAAGTCTCACTGGAATGTAGTACATTGTAGATTTCATCCCCCATATATTGTACTTCCCATGCAGGTGCGCCGAGAATATCTGTTGACCAGAACCAAATGTTGTCCAAGTCTATTATCGTACGTGTGGACTTGGTACTTGAAAGGAAGGTCTTTAAAGGACAAATTTGGATATGATATTACAGGGATTCAAATAGGTGTGACTATAGCCACCTACGGCAATAAAAGGATTAGCTGCATTACAGCAGGTAGGTACGTGATATTAAATTGTCCTCCCTTTTTTTAATGGACAGAAAATTTATAATTTGAGCATATAGGTCAAATTGGGCTTGTCCTATTTGCATGTTGTTTACATTACTTTTCATGCAGTGTACAAAATAATCGCGTTACTTGGCAACACAGGGAATAATATCATCGAATCTAAGTGGAGTCATGTATATTGACAAGTCAGGTTGGGTATAAGAGGAGGAACAAGCAGTATGTGTGGAAGGACATAAATAGTAAAAGCTGAAATAAGGGCATGAACGTGAAGAATAAAGAAAATAAATTTGGTTGTGGTGTCATTCTGTTGCCCATTGCAACTGGACCCCCCCCCCCCCCCCCAAGCATATGCTGGTGTGAGATAGCAAAATTTCAAGGGATAAAAAAAGACATCTTATACGTATACGCTCGGAAAAATAACAATTTGAAGATATATATATATATATATATATATATATATATATATATATATATATATATATATATATATATATATATATATATATATAGCTTTTCATCGATTTGCTGATTGTGTATAAATAACATATCGCCACCTGCATTTACTCAGACAAGTAAAACACGCCATCAAAAGCTAAATATTTCATTTAAACGTATGCAGTTATCCAGATTTCCCCTCAAAATACACATGTGTTCCTTGGACAGGGATGCCTTCACCAGTAATTGCATGAAGAATACAATAATGGATACATGGAGAAGCAGGGGTGCATCCAGGAAAAAAAGATTGTTGCGGGAAAAGTGAGACGCAAGTTCGACAAATGAAACAAAATGTTGACCTGTCTGACAACGGCCATTTTTGTTAAATCAAAGGTCTGGTACAGACATAGAGACAGACAGAGGCACATACAAGAAAAACCCTGGATGGACATTTTCATATCGAGATTAATATCCTCCGGTTGAGGTAATTTCAACACCTTTGGAGATACATACAACTGAAGCTGACAGATACAGTGAAAGCGTGGTCTATTAGACAACAATCATTCTCATTAAATCAATGGTTTAGTGCAGACATACAGGCTAACCCTAGGTGCACACTTTTGTTTGCTGGAGGAAGTTCTTGACCATTCGTTTTGTTGAACCATTGACTTCAGATCAGGCATACTCATACTTGAATGAAAAATAGTGCCAGGCATTTGAATTTTTAGTAACTACAAAAATTCTGATGAGGGTAGGAGTATTAGCCTAATTGCGTAAACATCCAAGAGAAAGAGTTGAAAATGATAGCGATCACCTGTCACAAAATCAGCAGCGTCGGACATACAGACACCGATTGGACACAAAAAAAGGCAAATGGCAATGTAGCGGAGCTGCGCAAGTTGAAGCGCATGAGTGGTCATAAAGCAATTCCGGTTGTCTCTGTATATATTACTGCAGAGTAAGTCTGAAAGACTACCAATCGGTCCCACAATCCATGATTCAAGAAGAAAGCTGGAAAAGCTTTCGCTTTTCAAAACACAGAGCTGTGCATGTCTATACATGCCTAGAAATCCTGCTATCTAGTTGAATTATATCATCACTGTTGGTCACTAAATGTATAACTTTTGGTTATATGACAAAGCTTAATTCATGTCAAATGCCAGATGGAAGTAGAGGATGGATAAACAAGAAAAATGTATCTGCGGATTATGGTGGCATCAACTTAAGACTGAATTACATTGCAGAATGATTGGAATTTTTAAAATCTTCTACAAAAAACAGTGAAAGTACAAAGCAGGCTTATAGTCTAACTTTTTAAGGACAACTAAAGAATCTTTAACATCATGGCATTCATGTGATTTTTTTCATTCGAGTCATTTTTCACAAACATTGATTTTCTACTACATCAAATTAAACTAATGTTTGATTCCTAGACCTGACTTGTGTATATGGAAATACTCTTGTCTTGTGGGCGAACAAACTTTAAATGATCTACATGTGGGTTATCCTCATGCAAAACTGACGCAGCTTTTGTCTGGATGATAAAACTGAATCATATTATTCAGTCCAACTATGGGCTAAGTTTAAAGCCAAGCTTCAAGAGACAAATTCTACATGTATACCCTATGTCATCAGTCTCCGGCTTAAAAGAAAATATGAAAAATAAGAATGACTCTAAAGATAGTATCTATTGAAAACAAATGAAATATCCTCCCTTTATCAATTTATTGTACTAATAAAATATTACTGTTTTTAAGAAATGAGAGAGAGAGAGAGAGAGAAAGACAGAGAAAGAGAGAGAGAGAGAGAGAGAGAGAGAGAGAGAGAGAGAGAGAACACTGTATGATATCCATAAGGCCATGTCATGTAGACCTGCTACTGGTATAATTGGCTACTGAAAAACAAACGTATGTAAAATGAATCCATAAAAGTAAATCAAAGGCCTTAATATCTGGCAGCAGTGGTAAAATATTTATTTCGGTTTGTTTTCTCGTTTAAATAGTTATTTATTTACTTACGTGAACAAATAAAATGTTTAATTACTCTGCATTTTGATATAATACCAACTAAATGAACAACAAAATAAAAATTAACACAACAAAAATATCTTATTTTTGGCTGAGCAAGTAAGAAGCATTTCAAAACAAAATGCAATTAAAATAAATAAACAGTGAAAATAAAGTAAATAGAATAAATAAAAGGCCAGACTGGAACTCGCTATCATGAATACATGTATTACAAAAATTACATAATGAAAATAATTAACTGACCAAATTCGCTGTTAAACATGGGATGGAGGGTAAGACATACGTCTTCACAGGACAAGAAAAATGCTCACAGTAAAGACAAATAACATTTCGCATGTAGATTGAAATAGGTCCAATGACAACCTTAAGACAATGAACTACCTTCAACTAGCCCCTGGGAAGGCAATGAAGAACTCCATTACAACAACAGTGGGAGTTATACACTCTCGATTGCAACATTAACAGAAAATTGTTGTCTTCCCAAATTCAAAATATGACGGGTATTTTTGTTACGTTTGCCAGACTGGTATACCTTGCAAGACATTGTAGAGGAGTTTAAAACACCCGAATGATTCTGAGAACCTGAAGTACAACTTTCGTTAACATTGTTCACTTCAGCGAAATCTTTGTCCTTGTATTGTTTTTTGTAAAGATTATAATGTTAACACCCTGTGTTCATGTCCAAATATTATTCGCAATGTTTACACAAATCCCTCTCTATTTCCCTGACAATAGCTGCATGTGAGTCTAAGATAATAGACCAATACGTAAAAGTGGAGAAGTACATCAACTGCTTTAAATATACCAGTTTATTAATAGCCAAAACATAATTATCAGCATGTAAATCAGATATAATTGATTCCAAACACCCTGCCACAAATAATGAGACGTCGGACGCATCGTACCTGATGCCTTTGCTCACAAGCTGCAAACTAACTACACACCGGATTTCACTTGTCTCTTATCTCGACGGTATTTTCACATCTCTGGCAACTGCAAACCGAATCAGAGTCAGATTCAGAGTCAGGAAGACAACATCTTTGCCTGCTAAACATCCGTTCTTGGCGGTCTACTACCCCCCAGCGAACGTCTGCCTTTCTTTGGCAGCGTCACTGTCTGGAAGCAGGCAGCGCCGTCCTGGCATCGCAGCCAGCGAGTGGCCAGGTGTGGGGATGCGCGCAGTGGATTGTGGGATAGTGACTCTGTGAGCGCCATTTTGTTTCTAGGCTATTACACGGCCCAGTGGGTATTGACCACATGCCGCTCAATTAACTGTTTGGGTTCACCTGCTGGGAAGGTGCGAACAACATAATGGGGGTAACGGGATTAACACCTCTGCTGTCCGATATCCAGCTTGGGTCACATTAAGGATTTTTC
Organism: Hermodice carunculata; assembly: GCA_964020975.1. Lineage (NCBI taxonomy): Eukaryota > Metazoa > Annelida > Polychaeta > Eunicida > Amphinomidae > Hermodice > Hermodice carunculata. The sequence goes on from OZ026618.1 coordinate 71,324,326, forward strand.
AGTGTGGGTCCGTTGGACCCATCTTTCTCCATTTTCAGGAAAAATAGTGGGTCCATGAACTGAATCTATGGGTCCAGTCTGAAATTGTGCAAACTGGACTTCATTTGATGTAATTTGATTAATTGATTTTATTTGGTATAAATAACATATATCACAATGATAAATATATAAAACATGCATGTAACTTAAGCCTAGAAACGAACATAACATAGGGTCTGTATGCTCACGTAGGTAACTCATTATTATAAAATTTAAGATTGAATAAAAAGTTACCAATAATGCAAACTTGATGTAAAAGGGTCTAAAAGTTGTTGACGGTACCAAGGGTGGATTCAATCTACCCAGGAACCTGCTATTACGACTAAGTCTGTATAGCACATCCCTGGTGTACCAAAAAATTGGTTGTGAATGGGGGCTTAAGCCCTGCACGCTGCCACTGTGCCAGTATCTGGTGTTGTTCACCGTGTGCCACCGGACAGTTTTTTAACTCGCTTGCACAACAAGCGGCATGCGTGATTGAGCATGCCTGGGCTCTGTTATTTTTGCGATTGATTCCACGTGACGAAATTGTCAGAAATTATATGATTTATATTTCTGTCCACTTTCTATTTCAATATACCTGAAAAATTTGATACCGTAGGCGGTGTTAAGAGTCTGATCTTAATTGCGGTCAATTAATTCACCAAGCAACACGGCAGGCCCACAAGCCGTGCAACACACAAGCGAGTGTACACAGCCTGTCACGGGCATGCACCCAGGCATGGTTTTCCGCTACACATTTTTCCGGCCTTCGATCATAATTTTTTAAAATTCCTACAGATTTGTTCCATTCAAACATTTCAATGAAATCAAAACAACCAAATTTTGTTTCAAAGACACCAATAACCACGTGAACCAACGGAGACAGTGATGAACAACATCGTGTCACGCTGTTGGGCCGGCTAATGCAAAATTTCGCTTCGTCCACATGTAACCTTGCGATGACTAATCTGCGTATTTTCCTTGCCGTCCGTAATGAATTTTCACTCGTGCCTTTATCTGGGTCTAGATTTTTTCGATGGAACTCTTCTTGGTGAAAATGTGATTTGAAAATTTAACATCTTAGTCTAATAAACTTTGCGTGATACGACTTGTACCTTCCCAACATTGCGGACATGAGACAAGCACATGGGGAACAACGAATTTGATTGGACAGTGAGCGGCTGTGATCAAATCCACCCAATGAGGAGCCTGGAAGTGCTCTCAGCATTTATAATGAGGTGAAGTGACGTCCATCGATTCCCATTCTGGCAAATTTTTGGAGGGATACCCCGGGGGGATACCCCACGAATATTTTTTCTTAGCAAAGAACAGAGCTTGTTACATAGAAAGACGAACATCAGAGGATTCCATCAGTATAATAAATAATCACGAGATTGATAATGGTCGATACAAAACACCGTGACCGCTTGGGGTAATTTTTGCAGTTGTATCTTTCAAAAATGCATCGCGTTTTTGTGCGCACGTCCACAGAGACGCAAAATGACAATGTTTTATTAATTTCCAGGCGTCATTTCTTTACTTTTAGCGTCTGTGACGCAGGACGCAAGCTTAATGTGACCCCTGATCCAGCTACTGTTCTGCCATGTACGGCAACTGTGTTACGCACTCAGCCCAGTTGTAATTACTAAATTAGCTGCCTACGAACACGTACGAACACAGTGTCACGGGAAAAAAGAAAAAAATGGATGAGAAAAAAATTCCGGGAAGTTCTTGAGGATTGTTGGCAAGAGATGGGAGTAAATTATCAGGCGACCAAACACCAGGAGCAAGCATTATTTAATGTTATTGTTGAGAAGAAAGACACTTTTGTAATTTTACCAACAGGCAGTGGAAAAGGCCGAATATTCCAACTAATACCTGACCCGGTGAAACGGAAAACGCCTATTCCAGCCAAACCTGTAGTAATCTTAGTTTGCCCGCTCGTAAGTCTAATGAAATCTCATCAGCAAGAACTTGTCTTGTATTCTGGGTGAAGGTGACGACGGGAACATTTCCCGATCGCAATACACAGCACCCTGTTTCATTCTGACATCTTTTACTCCAGTAAGTCACAGATACACAAGCAGGTAAACCACGTTTGAGAAGGTGTCAATTGGATTACTCCCTTGGGTCCTCGACCTCGTGGAGTTATTTTGACTGCTGTGTGGGAAGTGACGTGTTGCTCGCATCTGATTGGACGACGCACAGCTCATTAATAATGCAGTAGGCAACTTTCACGATAAGCGAAGTACAATTCATTGGCCCAGCGGCGCCTGACAACGTTATCGCCAGATCTGCTAATTGTCTCTTGAAATGGTATTGCGACACGGCCGGGCAGACTTTCGCTGGGGGCCAACATAGTGTATCGCCCCAAGAAAGTCTGCTTAGGAGGCAAACAACATCTACCATCATTGGAATGATTATCGCCGCGTCTGTAAGGTCGACACGTACTATGATGGTCACTGCTATTGGCGGCAATGCTCTGTCCCATGCGCATTGCAGCACAATATATTGACCTCTCGACCTGCGAAAAGTCCTTACCACTCACTGAATGCTTCCTACAGGACTTAGAACCTAGCATATGATGATGGCCAACGTTGCAAAAATCATCTGGGCCTAAAATATTGTCTAAAATTTCATCCCCTCATATTTCTTTTATTTTTTTTTATTTTTTTTTTTAACTAGCAGAATCCTTCTCATTTGTACCTGCGCTCTTTGGTTCAGCGGTTGCTAGGTCATTTTTGGATACGTCACTCTCAAACTAATGATCGCTGGAAAGATTACTTTCTAAAGACTGCAGCTCTCAGCGGCGTTTGGCAGTCTTGTCCTTTCTCTCGCAAACGTTCAGAAGTTCAGAGGTTTATTTCGAATCTCGACCCAGTCTTGTAATCCTCAAAACGAAACTTCCAAATTTGATATATCAAAAAGCTCTTAACAGCTTCAATTGAAAAAAAAGAGATGTTAGCCTTCCATATCATTATCCGATATTTATTTATTTCATTTGTTTATTACCCATGCCAAGTTGAATATTAAAACAAAAATAATAAAAAACATCAAAAAACAATATGTCATGGTTTGATATTTTGATCTAAGTTATAAAATGACAAAAACATAATCGCAGTAAAGATTTATCAATTGAAACATTCATAACTTATCAGTTGCACGAACCCAAAACATGGTATGGTGCAATCAAGAGATTGAATGTAAAGCCTATGAATACCTCTGTGTGCGTGTGTGTACACGTGTGTGTTTGTCGGTGGTGGTAGGGCGTGTGGACATTTGTCATCTTGTCCACATAATGTGGAGCAGTAAAAACAGGCTAGAAGTAAGAAATTCGGATTCAGCATCTTTGTTCTATGTATATGGTACTTTAAATTCATGGGAAAGCTTTACAGGTGCAACTGTCAGTTTTTGACCTTAACTGCAGGCATTTTAACGGTCTCATATACAAGGAAGTTACTCCATAATTCTTGGAATTTGTTTGCGACATGCTATCTGTCACATTTCAGTGCAAGAGTGTGTGGTAGGGATCGCTAGACATCAAAAATTATGTTCCATCCAAAAACAAAACAAGAAACAAAAAAAAAAACCCAAAAAAACCCAAACCCCCCCCCCCAAAAAAAAACAAAAAAAAAACCAAAACCAAAAAAAAAAAACAAAAACAAAAAACAAAAAACCAATAAAAAAACAAAAAACATAAAACAAAAAAAAAAAAACAAAACAAAACAAAAAAAAAAACAACACTCAAAGTAGATTTCTTTGAGTATAAATTGGTCAGTGTCGAAACTGCAGCCATCGTATTTCTAACATTTGTAATATGGGTAGTAAAGTAATCTGTATTTTAATATAGTTGCGAAACAGTGTTGGGAAATCAATAAATACCCCTTAGTATACCCCTACCGTACACATTGTAGTATATATTGGGCATCGACAATAAGATGCAAAGTTGGATCATCTTATGAAATCACAGAAAAAGTTATACGTTTGATACACTTTGAATATTACTATGCACATACTGAGCCATAAATGCTGAAAGTTAAAAACATTATTAACTATTTGCTTGGGACCTTTATGTGTTAAGTTTGTCACAAAGGGTGTACCCTTTTCCATTCAACAACTCTTTTTGCTGAATACCGACATTCGTAATTAAACCACTAGACGTAGACACAATCTTTATGTGTTTCGCCCTTCTTCCAAAAGAGAACATTTTGCTATCAAATTCCGAGGCACTTTTACATTTAAGGAAATCCCTATCAATATCTGGAAAAAATGGTCAATACAGTCATTTGAAAAATATTCTTTTGAATTTGTCTGAATGCAAATACTGTTCTAATGGTGCCTCAAGAATTTTTCTTTTTATCATCCAAACTCATATTAAAGTGTAAAGACCTGTGTAAAGTCTTTTGCTGTGAGTAATTATAAGCCCCAAACAGTTTTTTCCTCTTGTAGTTTTCATAACATGTCATTTATTCCCCGCTTATACAATGATGTCCAATTGATGTTTGTGAAATATGCTTATGTACCCGTTACGTGTTACGGAAAGTGAATAAACTTGATTTGATTTGAGCTGTGCTATTATTGTTATTATTTAATGTTCTAAAATCAAATATTCTTGTAAAATATATATGAATAGGAGACTGCAAATGCTGCCAGACGGGAGTTTGTAAGGTGCTAAGTCCATTTAAGAGTCAACATCTCCATCCATGCCTTCCAACCAAATTAGTAAAATTTGAAAATTGAGTCAGAGTATTTTGTCAAAAGAGGTTATAATTGACATTTGACAGATCAAATACTAAAAACATTAAATAGGCGTGACTTTTTCTTTGATATCTGACAAGCTAGTTCTTGCATTGTTTTTATCAGAAGTGACAGTTTGTTTATTTTTGTGTGTGTGTTTTTTGTGGTTTTTTGTGTTGTTGTTTTTTGTTTTTGTTTTTTTTTTGTTTTTTTTTTGTTTTTGTTTTTTTTATTGTTTTTGTTTTGTTTTGTCTTTTTTTGAAATATTGTTTAAATGTCAGTCCACATTTCCTATGCCTTTTTCCAGGTTGATTACAATGCAATCTGTTTCTGTATTAGTATTATTAATTGAAGAGATGATGTACAAAATACAACTCTATGGATTAGGGATATATTGAATTATGTTTATCCTTTTGCCTTGGGTGCAGACCGATTTTTACTTCTCCACGATCCTTTTGATATGACATTGCAAATTTCCCTTCACTTGAACCTGAGTCAACAACTTTCCTTGACTGAAATCCCAGGCGAAGGAAGATGTTGACCTGGTAACTGTTATCCCGATAAGTCTAAAAAACAATCACATCATTCTAATGCAATTTATTTGTATCTTTATCTAATTAATGAACAACTATTTGGTGTTAATATAGTCGAAACAACATGACATGTAATCATAAATGAAAAAAAAAATCTATATTATTTATGTAAATAATGTAGTACCGGTATGCATCTGTATGGGAATTTAACGATCAAGAATGTATGAACTGAAATGAGATACAATGTTTAAGAAGTAAGATTCGGATATACAATTTATTATCATCATTCATTGTGGCCTTTAGCTTAAGCGGGAAGTTAAAGATTTAATACAGTTAATGTACCTGCATTCCAAGTGCCCAAGCATGGCATAAGTGGATCATGTGAACGCCTGGATCTGATTGGTTGAGTGAGGTCAAGGCACTAAATAAATAGTATAGAAAAACATGACCCATATCCATAAATCCCAAACCCAACAATGACAGAAAAGCGATTCGATAGTTACCAAAACCATCAACATTCATCTTCCAATGCCAATGTGATGCAACAAAATCCACTCCTGACTTAAGAAAGGCAGTCACCCATATAAGGCAACTGGTGCTTTTAAACTGGTCCTCTCAGCCTTTGAAACATTCTTCATTAACTTCAGATTACAGTGTTAACAAAATGAATAGGCCAAACCACTCAAGACCCAAAGTTTTATTACTTCTGCCAAAGTAGAAAGAGACCTGGTAGGCCTATCACTCTTTAGTTCTCCTGGCATGTCAGTCAGCTGAGTTTAAGACTGTTTTGGGCAGGGGAAAGTAATTCATTCTCTCTGTAATAAACAGAGGGCTAAATTTTTTTTTTCAGTTGCACACAAGAGGCTGGCCTGTCCATATATTGTCAAAGGTCACTGCCCATGGACATACAATTTGACGATCCTGTGGACAGGTAGTTCCAGATTTAAGCATTTGTGTGAGTATGGTTGCCATTTATATACTTACCATTTAGTATTCAGTTGTGAACTGGCCAAGCTCTTGAATATTTCCCAGACTAGTACAGATGCATATATTATGTGTATTTGTTATAATTAGAGGAGTGATTGTCCGGTTGTTGTTGTGTGGTTACACAGTAAATCCCCAAATTTATTACGTCTTGAATTTGGTAGCTGGTGAATGTAAGGATATGAATTCCTAATTCATTTAAACAAGATATATGTAGAAATATATTTTTAAATAGATTTGTAGGGCTAAAGTTATACACATCTTTTCCATTTCTGATGCAGCAGTTTGTTTTTGAGTTGCAGCACAGGGTGATTGATGGCAGATTAAAAAGGGCTATTAGGTTACAAAGACGGACGAGGCTGCCTGGAAGATGTGCTGCCTCAACATTCAACTGTGAATTGATTTGTAAGTGTTACATCAATGTATGTATACTTACAACAACAGTTCCTGTCTTTGAGTTTTGTTCACGGCTGAAACATAAGTATCTCATTTAGTTTAGGTATATAGTTGGTTGTGCTTGAGCAGAAAGCTAGGTAAGTTCAACATTGTAACATCTATCGCTCCCCAGCACACACAAAAATAGCGAGATGTGATAAAATGTATTTTGAATAACGCTTTAAACAGGTACTTCTCTTCTTGTTATGACCAGGCACCCCATGGAAACTTACAAATCACACACGGATACGATGTTTTTTTTTTCAATAAGGCATAATGACCTGATTGCACACTTCTTTGTCAGAAGTGGAAAATACCGATAAAAAGTATGATGTACCTGCTTTGGAAGCTCCATATATTTCCCTGAGCTTGCGCCCATTTCTTATATAAACTCTTAATTTTGACAACAAATTTTGCTTCGTATTCTTAATTATCATAATTTTCGATTTTAAGTAAACTGCCAATTGCGTTGACAAATATAGCACTTCTATCTGTCTGGCATTTGCTACAGGGCGGCTTAGTCCAATCATTGTTTCGCCATGATCTGTATTTAGCCATGAAATGTATTACCTATACGGAACAAGGAACCACATTAGTAATTAGAATTTATGATATTAGAGGTTGTTTAATAGAACACAGCCAATATGCCTATACTTTAGACTGCACGAGGTGCCCTAAAGTTTCGTATACAACTAAACAGCCCATCGGTATCATTACGCTAAATCTAGGGTACAATTATGAATACAAATGTCGCTTATCATTTGTAGCACCAAAGGACTTTAAGTGGAGATTTATATTTGCAGTAATCTCCTGTCAAAAGACAACTTTGGAGATTACAAATTGCAAAAGTGGGGATGTATTCTCTTACCCATGCCCAACACATAAACCGTTTGATACTATAACAAATTTTATATTTAAAAATGTTACATTTATATCGATATCTAACATTGTTTGTATGTATGCTACTTGTAGTGAATACGCAATGTTTTCGCATATGACGTACGATGTTGTTAATTACTACCTAAGACCAGATACTTTAATTATAACCTGGAATGACATGATAAAGCCACATATTTCAAAGTGTATACGAAATAATGGTCCACATCGTTTGAGTGTGCGTTTGGGTTTAGTTACATTTTGCATCACCATTACTACTGAATCATGCTCTACAAATAGCAGGTTAAAGCTTTATACTGCCGGTCTCTTGCCTCACGAGCATCGGCTGCTCTCGTATTATTGTGGAACAATATATGTGTATTCAGTTAATAAACACAGTATAACAACATGGCAGATAATGTCCCCAGTTCTGAGAGCTCAGATTGAAGTTAATTTCCAAGTATTGTATATTCCCTATTACGATGAACTGTGTGGTTTACTTTTTCTTGATGCACACAATGCAGACACTCCAACAATCCCTGGGCTCTTACCAGTTTGTGGTGATTTAACTTCATTCAAATGGAGATCCACGGGAAATACCATTTATGTGCGTATTTTAAATAATGTAGACTGTTCCATTGATGTCACTGTGATATTCACGTACCAAATCAATAAACACCAAAGTCCTACTATACTATCCTATGAACGACTTGGACCTTGGCCTTTTAACTTAAGCATGTCTCTGAAGAGTGATATGTGTATGCTGCCTAATATTGACATGTGTCCGAGTTCCCTGACACGTTACACCTGGGTTATCCGTACTGCACCTGTTTACAGCATACTCTCCGTGCATTTTGGGTATATACAAAGTCAATGTGTAGCTTATGCTGCGCTTTTACCAGACACAGTAGCTCTATCAGGAGAAAAACAGCTAAATGAAAAGAATTACAGCAGAGGAACAAACAGGAAAATGTCGTTTTCCCACATATCATCTTCCTCATTCGTCTGCACATTAGCCATAACCTACCATTTGTCATGCCATTGCCAATTTAATCATGAACTTCATTCCCTTATTTCCAATCGTTTGTCTGCTACCAATATTAGAGTACGAGACAGAAGAAAGCCACTCAAATTTTCTGTTCAGGTATCAACACCAATTAAACAGCCGGTTGTATATACGTTTTTGTTAGTATCACCGACTGGCCTATCAGTTAATGCAACAGTCATCCTAAAATCGTTGACAGGACGTACAGGCTTTGAGTGTATATATGGTGGCTACTCTGTATATCATGGAATACCACAGATACATTCACAAGTTGGACCTAACTGTTACACAGAAACAGTATCTTTTAAGCTTGCAAATCGACATATTCCATATATTGCAGCACAGAATAATCTACTTTTAGTATTTTACACTTTATCAGATGAATTATCAATCACTGCTAATATAACTATTTCACTAACACACTGCCATGGTATTTCAAATGTCTGGTCATTAAAGGGAGGCCTTATTAGTAGTACAGTGAATGTATGGCACACAGTTACAGGGTCTTTTGTGCTACTCAAGCAAGGTGATTGCTTTGTTGTAACACAGCATCTTGCACCAGGAACCCAAAGATTAAAGGAATTAAAGGTGGCAATTGCTGCTCTGGAGGCACATCTACTTATAGAAACAAATTTGGAAGCAGTACGACGTGGGTGGCGTCCCCAGGCTATATATATCAAGGGTCTTTATGCCTGTATTGGTTATGATATAAGGCTGATAAGAGACGCTTTCAGGGTTCATAAGCCAGTTGTTGTGGTACGACAGGCACAATGGTATCCAGATTTATTTTATTTGCAGGTGGGTATACATGTCTTGGTGGAAAGCAATTGTTCCAAGCACATTGTAACATCAAAGAAAGATGACATAATATTAGTGGCATTATCCTGCTACAGAGCCCACCTGAGTCACAAGGTGGAATCCATCTCACTGGGTATTTTGAAATATCGGCTTTCAGATCTTGGTACTCTGATGACACCTTTTGTTTGTGTTGAGATTGTACATGAGTGCGGTCTGTTACATGATATTGCTTTAGATGTATGTACAAGTTTTGCTACCCACATTGATGTTTTAAAAGATTTGATCCACAGGAAACGTGTCGATTGTTCAATTAAATACTTGTGGCCTAACAGACATGTAAGACATATCAAGATTCACTATCCTCTGATCATTCTACACTTTACTACACTTTATTTATTCTCTTTGCACCGGTCACCATCCAAAAACATTGGGTGTATTGTCATTATCAATGCACAGCAAGGAGAGAGCTCCAACAAAATGTTTGGTTTCAACCTACAACAAAGATCAAGGTTACAAATAAGATCACCTGTATATGATGCACCGGTGCATGTCGAGACCATGAGTTGGATTCAGTCACAAGAGCGTTGTAAGCGAGTATCAAAACACCTGATCATCATAAATAATAAGGAGGAAATAATTGGCCTTTTGAGAAACGAATTCAGTGCTTTCTTTCTTGATAATTTCTTAAAAGCCGCCTTGATCTTTATCGGATTATATCGGGAAAAGGCAGGTTAATGTTTATGATCCTTCCTTTTTACCTGTCACCATTTCCTTTTATTGTTATCGCTGTCAAAGTGTACGTCTACCTCCTTCTATTTCGTGTTGTGCATTATGAGTAACTAGGTTGCACGGGGAAGACATACCTAAAACAATCTTCTAGAATTTTCAGCACTAAACTGACAGTTTTATGTTTTTCAGACATTTAAAAGCAATTTTGACTTTTGGCAACACCAGAAGAATGGATGTAATTTTAAATACTGGCCAGGGCTAGTCACACTGGTATATGTAATTTCTTAACATACATACATAGCTTTAATTATCATATCAACTTTACATGTCTCATTCCAATTTGTAGCACAAAACATGGACATGGGTAAACGGGGGCCCAATCGTGTACTCAGATTGGAAGGCAACATCTCCAGGTCACTATAATTTCGAAATGGTTGTAAGTCTTCAGGGAGTCAGGGTATCAAAATTCAGTGGAACAGAGTCTGCTTATTTCAAAATTGATCAACCTAATTTGAATTCGTATTTCCGATGTGGAGCCTTGACATTATTGTTTCCAAGTCTTCATAAAACAAATTGGTTTGCCATCCCTTGTTACGAAACCTTTGACAGGACTATACATATATGTGAATATACATTTCAGCCAGTATTGGTGCCCAGACTCCCTTTTTTAAGAACGCAGTGCCCCCTGTCTTTTTTCGAACTTGGGGGGAAATGTATATGGCCTGTGCTTCGAGCAAAGCCAACTGTGAGTACCATGGGCCAGGCACAGAGAATTTGCCTGACCAAAAATGCTAATATTACAATATTCAGATTGCCAGGTATTAAGAATACTTTTAAACAAACAGACGTTCTATTACGGCGAAGAGCATATTTTTACCTGACAAACTTATTGATACCATTAATAAGACATTATCGAGATATCTATAATATCATGTCTTTAATTGAAAGACTTTCCTTTGCATATTACAATGTAGCATTTTGGATTTCATCAACTCAAAATATATCACATTGTATTATGTTTGAAATATTCCCCATAACCTATGACTTTTTGCAAAGAATTGGAGTGAGCTCATATTTGTGGTCATTGGCCTTGCCCTCCGTTAATAATACCCTGAATACATGGCATTTAGATTTCACACTGAGAAACCTGATGCCTAATTGTACCCATCAAAGAAGTTTACTGGGCGTTCTTTGTTATACAAACAAAACATTGAGACCAAATGCTTGCAACAGTGGTCAATTCCAATGTGAAAGTGGAGAATGTATTGTGGAGCACAACCTTTGTGATCATATAAATGACTGCCAAGATAGTTCTGATGAAATATCATGTCATATTGCTAATGGTAGCACAACACAGTATACTTGCAACCAATCGATCCTATGCAGTCTGAATTTTTCACATCACTGTTTGCGGTTTCAGTGTTCCAATGGACTTTGTATCCCAGCATCAAAGATGTGTAACCTTGACTTGGATTGTGCAGACGGCAGTGACGAACAGGATTGTTTATATTTTGCCATGTCAAGGACTAGCGTTTCTCATTTACAGACTAAAACAATGACAGTGAGTACTATGAAATGTGGAATCATAAACTGGATAGACTGCATGACGTCAATGTCTCCAGGTTTGTGCTATCATATTTCCGGCGCGTGTGTATACGACCTTGGAGGAACAACTTCATCATGTCCAAACGGAAATCATGTCTCTAACTGTAAGAACTTTGAGTGTCCCCGTAGGTTTAAATGTCCTGACGCATACTGTATACCTATACGTGTGATCTGTGATACCAAATGGGATTGTCCTTTGGGGCTTGACGAGCAGGGTTGTGATAAGCTTAACTGTCAGTATTTTTTCAGATGTCGACAAGAGAAAACATGCATGCATCCTGATGATGTGTGTGACGCTCACGTGCATTGTCTATATAGTGGAGATGATGAAAATCAATGCGGTATTTCAAATTGTCCCAAGCATTGTACCTGTCTTGGGCATGCCTTCCAATGCTTGGATGCAAATCTGACGAAAATGCCTCATGTAACAAACTATGCACGTGTTATAATTTTTACTGGAAATCATATTCCAGTGTGGCCATATATAAATTGGACTTTCAATTTCATCTGGACACTTGATATATCCAACAATAGAATACATTTAATAACACCCAGGTCATTAATAAATGTATGGCCCTTACGAAAGCTCTATCTCAGTAATAATAACATGCATTTTTTTAAATCCTTTACCTTTGCTGGATTGAAATATTTGAAGTACTAATGTCTAAAACAAAATCCCTTAAGGAAATTGTATCCAAATGCCTTTTCCGGGGTTGCAAGCCTCAGTTCCTTGAACCTCAACAGGTTGAGTGTCACTAGTCTTTATTCTCTGGCTTTCTGTGGCCTAAGTAACCTGAAAGAACTTGATTTATCATCAAATTATATTCATATTTTAGAAGAAAAAATCTTCACATGTGTGTATGAAATATGGCACCTTAATATTTCACATAATAAAATCCTTCATTCAAAATTGACGGCATTAAGCATATTAAATGAGTTGAAGATATTGAGTAGTGACTTCGTGTTGCTTTGCTGTGTAATGAGCCACGTAGAACATTGCTTTCCAGCCCCACAAGATAAACTTTCTTGCAAACGTATTATGCCTATGGTCAGTTTCCGCATTATGTTGTGGATATGCTGTATACTATGCATCCCAGCAAACATATTATCACTTTATGTAAATTTAGAAAAATGTCACACAATCAATTCATTGATTAAAAGCAGTTTAGGTATTGTTGACTGCATGCTAGGAGTTTATTTAGTTATTTTAGGGGTATCAGATATCAATAGTGAAAAAGAGCATACTTTTTATTTACACATTTGGAGACGTGATGTATTTTGCAAACTGGCTTCATTTATCATATTTTTCTCACACACTTATTCTATATTCCTTGTTTTGTTACTTACATTTAACGATCATATGAAACTTATTTTTATATTTGGTTTTAGGTTTGTAGGAATCAGACACATTGGTTTTGCAATATTTACTAGCAGCATAACATTTTTTATTGTCAGTGTGCTTTTAACTTTGACATCAGAGTCACTTGAAGGTCTTACCCAGCCAGACCCAGAAGTGGTCATGTGTTTCCCGTCTATAATTTTGTCAACGCACAGATTAAAGCACGGAGTTCGATATTATTACCTTTCCATTACGTGCCCGATGTGTATGTTTATCGCAGGCTCTCGGATAGCTCTGTGGTTATCTGTAAGTAAATCGAGAGCCAGAAGTGGACGTGTAGGGTTTCACTTTAGACTTTTGCTGCGTTTTGTCGTTATGGGGATTACATATATATCTATATGTTGCTACATTTTCACTCTCGTTCTGATTCAGGAAGTAGGATTTATTGGCAGTAGATTGCTTCAGCTGATAACTGCTGGGGTTTTCGCAGTACCATCTCTGGTTAATCCATCCCTACACACCCTCTGCACAAGGCAAATTATAAATGTAGTCAAGGCAAAATTTCTTACCGTGTTCTAGGATGTGCAGAAACAATATATATATATATATATATATATATATATATATATATATATATATATATATATATATATATATATATATATATATATATATATATATATATATATATATATAAACATACATCTATTTTACTTAAGTTTTTTAGTCTAGATCCACTGCTTTATCATTTTCTATTCAGTAGCCCAAACTCTATGCTGTCCATAAGCTTACCTCTCGCTGTCTAAACTACAGAAATCAGGAGGTACTATTGTACATATATATATATATATATATATATATACATATATATATATATATATATATATATATATATATATATATATACATATATATATATATGTGTGTGTGTGTTCGTTCAATATTTTAAACCAAAATTAGTTAAATAATATCTTCAGTATTTAGACACTAGATAGACTACAAGAACAGGTGCAAAGAGTTTGATGGATTAAATACAGTAAAAGGAAAGTAATATGATTTGTAATGTGCAAGAAACATGTCCGCTAACGATTACAGTTTGTCAAATTTCGTTTTTATATGACGCTTTTGTTTTTATGTTAATTTGATCGATGAGGAAATTACTCTAACAAATGCTAATATCATCATAAATACACATTTACAGATACCCTATCTGCGTGCATGTGGTCATGTATGACGCTTCACAGACATCCTGTTCATAATATTCATAATACATACCACATATGGAGGTCTTTAAAGCTGAATGCCTGCACATGCTCATAATGCTTCCTCTCCATTTCCGGCCGTCATTGATCCATCATCGTTTAACATGTCTGAGCACCTAGAAGGCTGCCAGTGGCACCTTTACTGTAATTGTTTAGAGGGTCCACCTAAAGGCAGCACCCTCATGTTTTTGGAATATGTGTCTTGTGTGTTCATCTACTGTCCATCTTTCCATGGTTCTTTTCATCCCCCATTTGGTGGTAAATATAGTATGCCAAAGCAAACTAATCACATGAAACTCGAATGCATTTCATTTTTACCTTGACATAATTTTTTTCACTTTGGTGATATTGACCTAAGTTTCAAGGTCATATTAGCTATGAACGTTTGGACGTGCACCCGTCAATACGTTTTGTCGATGTGCCTCTGGTTCTCCACGGGTTGGCTTATGTGGCCAACTTATGTTGTGGAAGTGACATCAATTTGCTCCTGGGCTGTAGAACGACAGACATTCCTGGTCTGATGAATATAGTGGGAAAATTCGTCTTTTCCTACCAATGATTGCAGCGACACAGGCATTCTGGTGTGCTAAATGATCATTTATGGTCGTGCCATTTAATGGTCTCCTAAATGCACAGATCCAGCCTTGAAAAACATTTTTGCTTAAAAAAGACAAAAAAAAGGAAAAAGAAAAAAAAAAAAAAAAAAAAGAAAAAAGAAAAAAACAACAACAAACAAAAATATAAACACCACAAAAAAAGCAAAAAAAAAAAACAAAAACAAAAGACAAAAAAAAAAACAAAAAAAACAAAAAAAAAAACAAAAACAAAAAAAAAAAAAAATACGAAAAAGAAAACAAAAAAAAAACAAAAAAACAAAAAAAAACACCCCCAAAAAAACCACGCACATACACACACACAAAAAAGAAAGAAAATCAGATGGATAGCAGATCCCTTCAAACCAGGGAAGTCTCATTACCTGCTTTACATATCCAGTGCAGCAGCGTGTATGTATTATTAAACTTTATTTTTAACTGGTGAGTTTGTCGTCAATTCATTTTTTTCGCTAGTATTCAATCCCATAGACTTAGTCGCATGAAATATGCCTGAATTGAAAAATCATTCAGTGCTTTACACCACTCATTTGTAACTTGTATCTTTCCAGACTCCATGATATTATGTTGTTCTCATCACCTAACCCCCTATCGCACTGGAAGGGCTTTGTCATTCGGCGCCTCTAGGCATGTTGACATGGCTTCTACCATAGAGATATTGAATGCTTACAAAACTATAAAAACAAACTCAAAGCACTGATATCAAAGCTGGGACATGTGACATCATGGCATCAGTGATAGTCGTGGTAGTTAGTGCAGTGTGATGGCATCTAATGAAATTCGTCAATATTACCAATGTCATTCTTCCTCTGAACGTTGACCTTATTGCACCTATCATACAAGGCATGGTATATTCCTCTATCGTGATGCCCTACCTATGTTTCCATTCTTTCTGGGTGCCAGTTAATGCATTGACCTTTAAAGTAAGGTGATTTGAAGGCTAGAATAAGTACATGTGGACCTTGGGATGACTGCTACATACACATTAATTTAAAAAAACAGACTTACACCATCATTCGACACAGGCCCACTTAATTTGATGAGGGTTATGTAAAAACAATTGACAGGTCATTTGTCCATTTAGCAAGTAGGAGTCAGGTTTCATCGAACTAGGAAGTCAGAATGTCTTTTGCTTGAAAACAGTCACTCGATAACTGTCCCATAACGGTGACTGTCACATAACTTTGACATGGGCAGACCGAGTATATAGCCCACCTATGTATAGAATCTGTCATGATCCCCCATGATTGGTGTGTATTTTTTTTTGCACTTGCGCACCACATTTATGTGATTTTTCACCATCTGACCAGATCAAACGAATTTATAATTGGCTTATATTCAAACAGTTCTTGCCAAAACATGTCGTTTACAAGACAGTGGATGTTTTCACAAGAAACAAACACGTTCTTGTAATTATACGACCAAAGTCACTTTCAAATTATGTATCATCCCTGGATGAATAACTCCAATATGTGACTATAGAGCCACAAATGCTAATACAATAATCCACACACACACACACACACACACACACACACACACACACACACACACACACACACACACACAAAACAAACACAAACATACAAAACACACACGCACACACATACACACAAACATACAAAACACACACGCACACACATACACACACACGCACACAAACACACGCACATACACACACATACACATACACATACACACACACACACACACACACACACACTTGAAAGAGGCCCCAAGTGAGTATTTCGATAATTGAGCTCAGTTTGATGCCATGTGTCCTGCCATATATACGCTTCATCAAAAAAACTTATATTGTAATATAAAGTAAATTAATTTTTTTGGTAAGCCATTAACAGCCAAAACAGTTGGTCCAAAATTTAGTTATGTGGCCTCACTTTAGTTATGTAACGCCAATTTCACAAAAGAAACATATTTTGTTTACATAAGATGAAGCAACACAGCTGAAGTTCCCGTCTCAAAAATGGCACAAGAATCTGCCGTGCACTGGATCAAACCATTGTCATTTTGCACCTGTTCTTTTTGGCATCAATGACCCATGTGATCACCTGACACCCCAGATATCCTATAAATTGCCGCCCTTACCAGCCCCTACATGGAAACCCATGAAGTTACCATCATACCAAGACTCTCCAGGCAAGAACGGGCCAGAGTCATGGGGCACCTGCTAACTCACCAGACTTGAGCCCCATCGAGCATCTGTGGAATGTACTGGGGAGATGTGTGAGGCAGCATTTGAGGGGGACAAGTTCAGCAGATGATTTGAAAAGACTATTGGAGGACCAATGGAATGCCATTCCACAGACTCTTATAAACAAAGTAGTGAGAAGCATGCGAAAACGCATTGAGGAGTGCATCCGAGAACATGCAGGTTACATTCATTACTAAACCAGCAAGATTTGTCTTTCAACCTCGCTGCCTTTTGTTCTACGGTCCAATGAACTATAACAGCAGCCACAACCAGTTTTCATCGAAACATCTGAAATACACCATGCTTCATTAATATACATTATTATTTGGCCTCTAGAGCATAAAAAAATAATGTTTAATTGTATTCTGCTATAAGTTTCTTTTTTTTCGAGTATAATTGAAGCTCATATCTTTGAAGAGACTTCCTTTGCACAGAAGGTCATCAAAAAGACTTAAATTATTTCGCTGGTCGTGTTTTTTTCTAATTTGAGAAACAGGAAGACTGTGACAGTCCAGTGCTCAGCAGACCTTAAATGCACAGACTATAAATTCCAATTGAAATCCCAACTGACTGATATAGTTGTCAACAGGGATGCATGCATTGATCGACAGGCACCCGGATTAGCAGAAATGTTAAAATCAAGAAACCAGATAGTAGCAATACCATTACGTGTCAATATTATAATAAAAAATGAGTTTATAATAGAAAAAAAAAATCCTATCATCAACATGAACATAACCAGACACAACAGTAAGACTTAAATAGCCATCAACCAATACTTTATTCATTGAGCAGCTAAAGATGAAAATATGTCATTTTGATGTCCTAGAAATAATCACTGCATGAAACATTAAAGCGAAAAACAATTTTTAATAATGTCAAAGCAGCTGGGATCAACACCTATTACAAATTGTTTAAACATGAATCTAGCTACATATCCGTCGGGTTTTCTGAATGATTCCAGTCAAGGTTGGAGAAAAAAATCGAAAACAGTGAGAATACAAATCTTCATCAAAAAAAAAGAAAACAAACAAACAAACAAACAAACAAAAAAGAAAAAAAAAAAACAAAACAAAAAAAAAAAAAAACAAAAAAACAAAAAAAAAAAAAAAAACAGGAAAAAATTGCAGCACCACCTAGGGAGGACAAATAAGCTTTGGGATCCCCAGAACTTCCCCTTTGCAATTTCGAAGCAAATCATGCTATTTAGAATAAAACGAATTTTTAATACACTGCCAGAAAGGATCAAAAATTAAACTTCAAACAGATCTGACGAGTGTGACCACTCGATCAGAATTGCTAGATATTATCCCAAGCTATATCTCCACCAAGCTTGAAATGAATCCAGTTGATAGCTTTGGGGCAGTACAAATGTACCTTTGCATAACAGTCCCATTGACTTGCGTTGTAATCTTTCCAAATTCATGCATGTATGCACACATCCATTTGCAACAAATGTGTTAAAACAGAGATACCAGTGTGGGGCAGAACTGCCATGTTAGTTACACTTTGATGTCTAAAAGTGGAGAAAGGACCATATTTCTGGTGCCCAAACAAACATTCAAATAATTATGTTGTACCAAAACCGTACAGCTATATTAACAAGTTGTATATCAATTACGAAAGGCAAAAACGTTGCACTCAATGCAAAGTTTCATTAATGTCTTACAGACAAAACCGTTTTCCTGAAAGGAAATGTAAGGAAACACAATATAACTTTAAATGTGGCTGCTGGTTGGCGCTTAACATGGTTTCAACATAATACCAGTATTTAATTTGCTTAATATTTTAACTTAATTGTGAGTACAAATAAAAAAAAAACAGTTACAAAACATTGACACAAATAACCGTCAATCAAAATAAAAAAAAATGGTTGACTTGTTATCTTTAATGTATAAAAATGGATGTTTAATAAGATATTTTATATATATATATATATATATATATATATATATATAATATATATATATATATATATGTATATATATACATACATATATATTATTCTGTTCGTCACATTCTCCTACCAGGCATCAGATTTTGACGATAGATGGCTAAAACTTGTCTCTTTAGTTTTTTGTTAAAAATATGGGAAATCTGATGGTTCAAAATAGGCAATAGCATATTCTCAGCCTTAAAAAAATAATGAAAAGGGCTTAAAATTAAACTATTATTAGACATATGGCACTCACGTTCTTTACAGCGATCTGATGTGTTTTTAAGGGCAGGTAAGACATCAAAAATCTTTGCGTGGCCGATTTTGATATTTTACCGGTTTTTACAAGACGAATGTCCTTTCTATCAGTTGTCAAATTTTCAAAATATTATCTAAAGTAGAAATAAGAAAAAAAAAATGCCAAAAACACACAGGCATGTGGACATCCGACCTTCCATGTGTCACTCTTTTGGTTTTTAGTAGCCAAACGGAACAATGCCAGCCGTCAATCATACTTCTCAGTCTGTCACGCGGCTACAGGTAACAACGGCGCATGGCAAAAGGATAGTGGTATCACGGCGGCACTGCAGCATGCCGAAAGTATGTTTTTTGGGGAAAGATAAGGTGCAAGAAAGCTACCATATCTTAGCCTTAGTGGCTTACTTTTTAGTTATCTTGCTTGGTTTGCGTTCTAATGAAAGGAGACTGTAAATGTTCAGGAGGGGCGGGAACCATCAGAGGATGTCTCTTCAAAGGCCCTGACACGATGGATTACCCCAGTGGTCCTGCACACCAAAGACAGGCGTGGATAAATAAACTGGCACTTTAATAAGCAATACCCATGTACATAATAAATTTCATTGAAACCCAGGGTAAGGAAAAAGTGCAAATAAACAAATCGAAAAAAACAACATGAACAAAACAGAAAGCACACAGAATAGCGATATAAAACTCACGTTGGAAAGAGAAATGAAACTCAGAGTGAATAACGACAGTATCCACTGGTACTGTCCCATAGTTCCAAGTCGTATGACAGGTGCCAAATTATGGGGTACAAATCCCACAGAGGTACGGTTTGGGTCCAATGTGGTACTGAAAGATGTGGTGCTGATCCAATCCCACAGAGGTAAGGTTTGGTTCCAATGTGGTAAAATATAGTCCACTCAAAGATAATGTCTGCACACCACTGGTAAAAGGTATAAATGGGTAGCACCAAATATACAAGTCCACTCATGACACTGTCCACACTCCCACGGGTACAATGTAAACAATTGCTCACAGTCCCAATGGAATGATGGCAACACACACTTTCTGTCAGATCCGTCAGAATTCTCTCTCTCCTATTTTCCTGTTCTCCTGTTATCCTCTGATCCCTCATTCTCAAGAAAACCTTCTTTGACCAAATATGAAATTATCATTTGTTTCAAAGGTATTTTCTTGATACCTGATGGTACTTCTAAATTTAAGTATTTGGCTACATTTTCAAGGTTTGTCTTTGATAATTTATCAAACTATTAGACTGTTATGTCTTCATTAGCCAGAAACACACTTGGATCTATTGGCATGTTGTCCTATTGTCTATGTATTGACCAACAACTATAATGATAAATACCAGATATCTTTTGTTGAGTTCAAACTGTGAGATTCAGGGTTGACAAATTTCCAGAATTTTCGGATAATTCAATTGTTATGTTCTCACTGGCACAATAATTCAATATTTTTTCTTAAATTTTGATCCCATTTGTCTTGGATTGATCCAAGACGAGCCCCCACAATTTGTTGCGATATCCACCTTTTGGATATTATCAGACCTCTAATAAAATGACAACAATGATATAACTTTAGCGATAACAATATATTAAGAATTAAAATCTGTAAAAAGTAGGTACACTTATATATACACTGGTATTCAAACAGTCAAGCGGTCTTTTGTAAATCCTAATCCCTGATTATCCACTGGTTCTGTCCCACAGTTCCAAGTCGTGTGACAGGTGCCAAATGATATGGTACAAACCCCACAGAGGTACGGTTTGGGTCCAATGTGGTACTAAAAATGTGGTGCTGATGTAATCCCACAGAGGTATGGCTTGGTTCCAATGTGCTACAATATAATAGTCTACTCAAAGTGTAAATGGGTAGCACCAACTATACAAGTCTACTAAAGACACTCTCCACGCTTTAGAGGTACAATGTAAACAATGGCCCACTGTCCCAATTGCTTGATGACAACATGCAGCTTCTGTCAGATTTCTTCAGAATTCTCTCTTCTTCTATGCTCTTTTCTGTTCTCCTGTCTTGGGAAATATCTGGCTCATATGGACACAGAGAAATATCACCACTGTTCCAGTGTTTTTCAATTAGTCACACATCACAGTGCAATTTGAGATCTGCCTGGATCACCTCACATGAATGTAGGTCAGCATTGTAGCTGATCCCACCGGTTTATAAATTACATATGAATCAC
Organism: Hermodice carunculata; assembly: GCA_964020975.1. NCBI lineage: Eukaryota > Metazoa > Annelida > Polychaeta > Eunicida > Amphinomidae > Hermodice > Hermodice carunculata. The sequence goes on from OZ026618.1 coordinate 71,345,913, forward strand.
TCACAAACAGGTCAACTCTGCAGTGACCCTTGCCATTATTAATTGAACTCAATGACCCAGCACACACTGAATAAATACAGTAACCTGCCCAAATGAAAACAAATAGCCACACACATTTTCATTACAAATACCAAGAAAACGGCTGGGCAAAATTTAATCCAGTTAACAGCTTTTGATTTTGTAATGTCTGAACTGCAAAAAGCATTCAGCGATTTTCAAAATTTTCTTTCGTTCTTTTTCTATGAAATGAAGAAAACAAACATAATGTAAATCACGGAAAATTGAAACGTCAAACTTTGAGGATGGATAACAGGAAAAATTAGCTAAACATTAAGTGTATTTATGATTTTATCATAAATGATTGGTGACTTATATCTATATTTATGAGGTAGATGCTTTGCAGTCAACTTTTGATTGTTTATTCAACAATTTACATCACAGTCACTCACATACAGGAAATATACATTCTTTAGGGTATGAAGATTACACATATATTCGATTTGTTATCGTAACACAAATACATTTTGAGCTAGGATTAATTAGAGTGGGATTTACTTTTGGTGTCTTACCTGTCCTCAACAAATCCAACTAGACTTTATACCTAGCTTGATGTGTAATGTGCACAGCAGAGATTGAACCTACAATCCAGCAGACTTTAAAAATGTAATCCTCAAGATTGCCGCTAAAGGAAACACCCTAATTATACCCCTTTCAGCAGGATGGCCCCACTGTATGTGGAATAACTTCACTCATTGAATAACTTTCTTCCACCCTTCCGGGAGGTACATTCCCACCGCGTTTCAGAAGAATCTGGTGAAAGTTTTGGAGAGCAAATCAAAAGTAGCATCACATACAGATATCTATAAAAACAAGGACAATTCTCAGTGCCATCTGGTGAGCAAATTAAGATGCAGGAGTGTCCAGAGTTGTCCCTATCAATTTCAAAATGCTTGAAGGGCTTTGGAGAAGTAGATTTTTTAAGAGTTTGTCAAAAATTTAACAACAATTTCCAAACAAACCCCAAAATCACTCAAGCATGACCATATGAGTATGTTTTGTACACACCCATCTAAAGTAGGTCCCACCAAGTTTAAAATGGGTCTGACCAACGGTTTTGGAGGAATCGAAAGTGCTGATTGTTGAGGCATAGCCAAACGAAAGACCATGGACAGATAGACCTCAGATAAACTCAGATGACTTACATTTCAGCTAATCTAAATGTGGTAGTAAAGTTAATCACAACTTGTTAAATCAACCAGAACAATCCATTTGGTATGAGACATACGATTTATAGGTACATTAATGCGTGAGTAGCATATGCACTTAGGGGCACTGGGACACGGGTATTGAGACTGCCTGAAGCCTTCGAAACCTTGGGACATCTTCCCATTAGTTGCCGTAATGGGACACAGACGTAGGGTCTTCTGATGGTAATTCATTCCAGTCCCTGCTTACGGATTTATATACATGTAGTAAAGTGGTTAATCTCGTGGAGAACCCAATTAGTTCCCTTAACTGATGAATTTATCAAAGTATCACCATCTGTTATAAGGGAATTATGTACGGCCTTCCTCGAGCGTGTCTTTGAGTGCCGCAGTCCGCCTGCTTTCACGCGTGAGCGTTGGCGACCCAATACTCAAGTCCGGATCCCCAGTATTTCATATCATGGAAAAAAGTCATATGAATAACAGAAAGTGCTTCTGTGTGTGTGCGTGTGCGTGTGTGTATGTGTGTGTACCTTTATATATATATATATATATATATATATATATATATATATATATATGCAAGCATGCAGCAGACTCAAGAGTTTTGGTATCACGTACGTTTAATCAACATAACGTGTATATATATATATATATATATATATATATATATATATATATATATATATATATATATATATATATATTTGTATTTGTGTCTTTTTGCCCAGAACCACTTCCTAGTAGTCAATATCCTATTCCGCAGTTCGAACTCTTTACTCTCCATAAGCTAACCTGTCCCTGTCTAACCTGTATATATATGGAATTACTATTGTCTATATTGCACACGTTCCTTTGTAAAATTTTGACATAGGCTGTATCAGCCCAAATAAATTAAAGGGTCTTCAGCGGGTAACTACTCAACATGTTTCGGAGCCTTTTATATATATATATATATATATATATATATATATATATATATATATATATATATATATATATATATATATATATATATATATACATATGTACGTTATCTACAACTGAATTTTACCCAGGACGTGTATAGTCAAATAACAGAAGGCCGACACTCAGGTGTGTCATATACACTTGGATGTTAGCTGCATGTGTTACACATGTTTCTCCAGCCTGCGTCTGTCATTATTTTTTACATTTTGTTATTTTTTGGATAATATTAAAATATTTATTGATTAGTGTTGTGTTGATCTGTTAGATGAAGAACATTTATGAGGTAGGTGGTACCTATAGTGATCTACGGATTCAATACATGCAAAACATTTTACTGTACAATATACGGACTTGCAGGAAGTACTGTTAAATCACTTCAAAGATGGCATTTAAAGGATTTACCTGTGGGATTTATGAACAATACTTCGTCATATTTTTATTCATATTTGTTACGTTTGCTAGATTAAATGGCGGTATGTTGGCGGACAAATACTGTTGTGCGTTAACCCTTTGAAGAAGACTGATAATGCAGCACAGATTAATTAAACCAAATGTCAAAGGCAAAATCTATTTGTATATGGGAAATATCTCTTAATATATATATATATATATATTTATATATATTTGTATATATATATATATTTGTATATATATATATTTGTGTACATATATATATATATATATATATATATATATATATATATATATATATATATATATATATATATATATATATATATATATATATATAAATATATATATTACACTTTTTTACTCTTTATTGAAGTCCTACAGTGGGAATAGTCAGCTGATTACGAATAGAAGTATGTTGCACCAAGTAAGACTTCAAAAAAACGTAAATGGCAAAGGGATTGTATCAATAAGATATGATGGAAGGTACTCCGCATACAAAAAATTTCATCTTTCACAACAAGATGTCAGGAAAAAATATTGTATGAATACAAAATACAAGAAATTGTGTTACAAATTCACGTTAGACGAACATGACTATTTGAAAAGTATCATCAGAAGATGAAACATGGTCAAAAAGCTATTTCAATTAACCACTGATGCACAGATCGATTCTCAACAGTCATACGAAAATCTATCTATGTTTGAATTCAGGAACAGATGGGCATCTGCTATCTGAAGCTTTTATGTTCCCGATGGTTCAAAGTGCAACATAACCCTTCGAATATATTAGGACACACCACTTAAAACACCAGACACCCACTTCACACCTGAACTGTACACATCATTACTAAAAAGCCATGATATAAACATAACATTATTGACGTTGTATGTATACGTTCATCCCTGCAAGATATTAATAGACTTGGAGAACATGTCAGAATGAAGGAGACTTTCTCCTCAGAGGATTTTTAGTTTGGTGCAATCTAAGATAGCCTGCAAAAAAGACCAATCACCTTGTTTTCTCACTCCATATATATATTAGACATAAAACAGGGCTTGATCTGCACTGAAGGCAATAGACAAATATCATTAATGTTCAAGATGTGGACATACCTGCCAGTTCCCTTTATATGTCTATAGACACCTTTTGTCTTTTTAAATTCCTAACGTTAGTAAATTTACGGGTTTGGAGAAAGATTGCGCATTTCCATGACTTCCTTTGTTTGCTAGCACTTTTTACAGGAACAGTCAAACAGTATTGTCCTTGGACACTTATATGCATATAATATTGGTAACTTAGTGAACCTGTCGATTCAGTAATTATTCTTCAGCTTTCTCTCTTTGCTTCGGGGTTGCATGTGACCATACCATCTAAAGATGGTGTAGGTCAATGAATTATTCATTTAAAAGGGAATTCATACTAATACTAATAATTTGTAAAAAAAATCGTAATTAAACTTGAATCGTAATACTGGCATATTGGTAACAAAAACGATCCTGCTAGTTTTTATGTATGGGTTTGTTTTTCTGTTACCAATCCTGAAAGTTTGACATTTCAATTTCTCCTCTGAGTTTCAGTATGTTAATTTCTTTTATTCTTAGAAAAACAATGGAGCAAAATTTGGGAAAAGGCTGAATCTATTGTGCAGCTCAGACATTGCAGTACCAAATGCCATTTGCCACATTATATTTTGCCCAGCCATGTTCTTGAAATTAACATTCCTAGGTTGGATTTCCATCCTATTATCCTATCTGAGAAAAAGAACTTCAAGGGCTTTTGTTGTTGATCATTTGAGTCTGAAACAATAATGTTTGCTCAAGTTGAGCTGACATTATAGAACACAGAGTAAACATCATCCCTTAACATTTGATGAGGTTATCAATCAATTATTGACCAATCACATAAATAAAGGTGCTTTTGAAGCATGGAAAACATTCTTTAGTGATCTGTGATACAAGGACAGTAACAATCTGGTTTCAAAGTTTGAAGTCATGGAGACAGCCCCCTGTGCCGAATTACCTCAAGCCTGGCAATGTAAGTTGACAGTTAGCTTGGTTTTTGAACAGATAAAAGATGGCTAACCTGGTCACTTTGTACCTGTCTTGTCCTGTCGTTGATGTTCCTTTTTCTTTTACAGTTTCAGCAGTGTGAATGGCTTGTATACGACTCTGTGGAAGTCGACCTCTCTGGTTGAAATTTTAATTCAAGGTGGCTTGGATTCCCATCATTGAGGAAAACCTCAGATTTCATTGGTTTTGAAATTTTACAAATTTGAAGAAAAAATATGTTTGCACGGTCCTGACCCTGACCTTTTGATTTTATTTATATCTCAGCACTTGAATAGGTGCTTTTTTTTTATCTTATGCAAGCAAGTTGTTTCTTCTGGCTTTTGCCCTTTAGATGTTATTTTTACTATACCGAACCATTTGATGCAGGTGGCGAAGTCAGTAAAATGAATTTTATTTGGGCCTAATATGTCATGGAAATTGTCCTAAATTTTATACCAACGAGAGCTTGCTTGTGTGACTGTTTATTCATGCTTTTTAAGTAGCCTCTAAGATTTCTTGGTGGATGTATAGGTATTTAGGTTTGGCGTGTGGGGCTGTGTGGCTACATTCCCCATTCATAAGCTGTGGCTGACCAGATGTTGCATTGCTTCAATGGGGTGACTTACGGCTGCTGATGGCCAGTGGCCAGGCAGCAGACAGCGTCCCCCCAGACCAGTCTTCATCTTGTGTATAGTGATAGTGTTTTATTGTATATACTCCTATCTGTTTACTCTACTTAGTTAACTTGTTATACGTGTCTGTATACTTTACTTTTACAAGCATGTCATTATTTTTTAACTATTTTCTCAATGACTTTCACTTCTCTTCCTAACCCGAGTTTTATTTTGCTATTTTGTATGTATTCTCTTGTGTGTACGGTTATGTCTATTTCTATGTTCTTATTTGTACTTTTATTTCCTTATCATTGGGGGTTTAATAAAGTATTATTATGTACATGGCAACTGTTTATTGAAGTTTTCTTTTTTTTTCTTTTTACGTGTGTCTTTGGTGTGCAGGACCACTTGGGTAATCCATTCTGGTATGACATTTGATGGGACATATTCTGATGATCCCCGTTGCTGCTGAACATTTCATGTTTTTCTTCATTTGAATGTGAACAAGCAAGATGACTAGGAAGTGAAGCACTAAGGCTGTGATAAGATTGCATGTTAGCATCATTTCCCTCTGCACAAACATGCTTTAGTTTTGGGCATGGTGCCTGATTTTGCCTTGCTGCCATACCACTCTCCTTTCAGGCTGTTGCTGCCTGTACCCACGTGACAGACTGTTAAGTATGATTGATGGGTAGCATTTTTCCGTTAGGCAGCTGAAAGCCAAAACAATGGCACATGGACGTTCAGATGTCCACATGCCTCGATGCTTTTTTGGGGGGCAGGGGCGTTTTTATCATATTTCCACTTTAGTTTGGAACTTGAAATTTTGCTAACTTCTAGAAGGGTACTTATCTTGCAAAAACCGTTAAAATCTCAAAACTGCCCGTGCAAAGGTTTTTTGTGTCTTACCTGTCCTTAAACAGTTGAGGCCGGGCTTTATAGTGTGGACTGCACATCTTGAGCACCCAGACAAGGCCACCACAGCAGAAAGGCCACGAAGACAGTCTTTAATGCAAGACCGAAATGACCCTTTTGTCAAATATGATTGGGCATGACAACTTTCTCGTTTTCGGCTCAGAAAACTTGCTAATATGAAGAAAAAATATATATATATTTTGTTATGGAAGCCTTCAACACGTTAACAGAAAGTCTTGCTTCATGATGCCTGCTAGTCACCTCACCATGACCCTGTAGTTGTGTGGAAGTCAGAGATTTATATGCAGAGATTCAGACATGGTTGGGATGTCCACCAGAAAAACAATCAGGATAATGTGCAACTGCAGATGGGTGATCACTTTTCTTCGGAAGATAATTTGTTCGTCAATCTACCAGGAAAGCTTTTATGCTACCAGAGAACTCCCTAATACCATGGTATTCATGGTGAAAGCGATTATACTCATTATGTCTCCAGGTAAAGACTACAAAAAATAGTCCCGCAACAGGGAAGAAAAAATGTGTACCTAGTGTGCAAGGAATTTGGCACTTGCTGAGTTGACAAATCGCAATTTTGTGGTTCCAGCGCATGTAGTTGTCATAACTGCACAGTTTGAATTATTGTAAACGCTTTCTTTTTTCACATTTGTGGTTTCCTTTGTATACTCCTATATTAGTAGTTGATTTTCAGTTAATTCCCTGCCAGCCAATGAATTGTGACTTTTTGGACTGATACCTCTTCACTCTTTTCCTATTATGTCCCCATCATTCTTTTAACGGCCAACTTTAATCTAATTTAATATTTATTACCTTCGTGCCTGGACAAGCTGAGAAAAAATCATTTTAGGAGGATTGCAGTTCATCTTGTTTCCTATAATGTTTTACATCCCAGGAAATTTACAGTGAAAAGGAGCACAAAATGATACAAAGTTGTTAAAACACATCACATACTTGGATGATCGATATAGTAACTCACAAGGGACACATTGATAATGAGAATTCTTTCAGAAAGGATATAAGAACTTGAATCCAGATGAATCCCAGATTACAAACGCCGTACTAGAGTGCAACCTGTGCAAACCAGATGGGTTGCATTTCAGTCTATTATCATTGTGGTATTAATCTGGGACTTCACAAGTATGAGTTTATGAATCAACTCCTGTTTCAGCTTTGGCCTTAGCCACAAATGCAGCACGAGCCATGAATCGTTCATAATATATTTGGATACATACGTTGATCATTGTGGTAATCCTTTGCCACAGAGGAGAGTTTCTTCATACCATTTTAATCCTTTGGCTGGGGGGGGGGGCGTGAATGAAAGGATAACGAAAGGTGATCAGTCTTCACCTTTTTCTGTGTGATCGTTTTTTACTTACTTTATATTTTTTCTGTTGAAAAATATTTTTGTCTTAAGGACCATGGTCAGGTGATGGCTGTCCATCACGTCAAAGAAATAGTATGATACAAGTGCCAAGCAAACCTATCCCCAAGGCCAGCTCAGCATTTATCAAGATAAACTACTAGGATATTGTGCAGTAGACCAACCAGACGTCCATCTTACCGCAAACTCCTTAATCTATTGTATTACTAAATGATCTGACTTTTAGCCTCCAAAATGTGAAGGAGATAGAACACTGTGTATAGTTCTTTTGTTTGTAGACTAGTGAAAGCAGAAGCACTGGGATGATCTCTCCTATCCCAGGTGGAAAAATGTTCTGCATTGTATTGCACATCTGGCAAACAATAGTTCCTGTTTAATTAAGCAGACTGTACCTAGGCTGATAACATGTGTATGCTTAGTTCATGGGCAGGTCTTATCAGGTTTAATTATCTTGTAGAATGTTAATGGAATTTCGAATAAAATCAATGAACATGATGTGTTAATAAGCTGTTACACTTATCAATGGTCAAATGGAAGCACACCAACTGTTTTTACGATAGTCTGTATTTTATTGTAGCGTGTTTTCCATGATAATATGTATAAAAAGCATGGTTCACTATATGTTCCTTAAATGAACAAACAATTTGTGTCATTTTGGATGGCTAACTCCTGCCACGCAATCAGGCCAAGGTTGTTATGCTCTAGTACTGGGACTGACAATTTCACATGTGAAAGGTATGAACAAGGCTTATTATTTTCCAGCACTCAGTCCTTATAACTGTAAACAAACACTTTTTCAATAATTTGGTCAGTTAATCTCTAGGTCTTTGCTGCACATAGATTAATTAACAGCAAAACAAGCAATATTCTTTTATCAGCTGTCAGTTAGCGGAGGTGATGTGGTGGCTCTTTTCCATGGCTGATAATTCCAGTTCTCAATAAATTTTCCAAACCTGTCAGCCAAATGCTCTTCAAATTTAGTTGGAATCACCTTCGATGGGTTTGTTCAAATAGATTTTCTCCCATGATTTTTGCATTTTTGTTTCACGTGTTGATAACATCATAAATATGTCTGAAATCGGCCAACCAAAATCCCATAGGGAAATCCTGAGGGACACCTGAGCATCAATGTGTGGATCATTTGACACTGTATTTTTTTCCCAATAAATATCCGTGTGTTGTCAAGCAAGAAGTGTATTTGTGTCAAGACAAACCTGGTGTGTGGCTTCTGACAGATTTTGTGCCACAACCTTTCCCCACTGTTTTCTACCCTGAGCCAAATACAGGACAACAGCCTAACAAATGGAAACCAAAGGGCTATGTATCAATATTAGACATGTTTAAAATTTATCGCAAGAAATTATCAAAAACCTATTGGTACAACCACCAAGCTTCCTGAGACTTGGAGTAGCCACATTACAAATGTTGTAGAAAAAAAACACAAAGTAAACATCAGGAGATGTCTTGAGCACAGAGTTAACAGAGTGACACGTGAGACAATTTACATATCATTTACTAGACCAATGCCCAAATAAGTTGACATCATATGGTCAAACTTCAATGATATTAAGGCCTCACTGCTGGCCCAAATAGTAACTGGTGTCATGACCAAAAGCAAAAGCAGAAGTTTTGTGGTAGAACTAACTTCTACCATCTGGAATAAAATCTACTGACCATCAACATTCATATAGCAGCCTCTCAGCTGGTCCACACTCCCCAAATAAAAAAAGATAAACTAGCCAAATTCTATGCCCAGCTTTATGCCATAGTCTCTTAAACTTTGTGCATTTTCTTCGAGAGCCTTGTAGCTGCCTACACTGATAATCGTGGATCAGGGATATGATCTTGAATCATTACTAAACATTAAAACTCAACAGTTGTTGTTTTCGAGGGTTTAGAAATATGAAACAAATGGTCGTTTGGTAATCCTCGATTGCAGTCAGTGATTTGTTTACACCAGTGCCTCTATGCTCAGTACGTATACCTTTCCCTCTTTTATATTTGGCAACTAGTTACCCCAATTGTTGAATAATATGTGTTTATGTCAAGACTATGCAGTGATGGGAGGCTTTAAGTATATGGACAGCTGAAGGATTCATTAGAACCTGCCTATTAGTCCAACTGTGTTAAAAGACACCTGTGCAAAAAAAACTAGTCTAAACATTCCTATCAGCACTTTTAGTTCAGTTTACCTGCCTTAAGTACCAACCTGTCAGAAGAGACCATTTTCACAGGTCTGTAAGTGGTCATTAAAAATAAGTTCCAATATATATATATATATGTTTACAATTGAAAATCAGATGTGCTTAGGCCTGTGAATATTTTCATTAAGTTTCATTTATATGTGAGAGAGACCTACATCCTATATGGACAGTGCAGGCACAAAAGATGTTACCGTGATTGTATCAGCTGCAGTCCAAATTTTGATCACTTGATCACTGAAAGCTTGGAGACGTGAGTCACCAGTCTTCTTTTGTAGCAGAATTAGTTTATGGATGGAATCTAAATGCCCGATATGCAGATATGCATGCTATGATGTAAGTCTAGGCCCGTTTTTTATTTTTTTTGGGGGGGGGGGGGCTGTATCCATTCACACCATACCTTGAGCTCAGCGCCTATGGATAACTGAAAGTTGTTTTTTTTATCATCATTTTACACAATAAAAATGCATGTAACCATATTCTGTGTCCAGTCAGGGTACATAATGAAGTGATCAGAAGTCCTGGACTGTTGTTCCTTTGGTCGGATGTAAGCGCGTCAGACTAAATCGGGGTAGGACCGGGTACAAGATAGTTGTCTGCTGGTTCACGTTTTGCCACTGCGCATGCGTGACGATAAGTTTAAAGGCTTTCTTAAGATATTCGCTCCTGGCAATATGTGCACTCATGGTGCATAAATGAGAAGCTACTGGCCAATCATTATTTAGGATCATGCAGACAAATAGTTCCTGGTTAGCTTCAATAGGGTTCATCCTGATATTGAGGTAGACGAAGTGAACTTTACTGAGCAGCCGATAGTTCATTAGAACGTGGACATCAAATAGCGCTTAACCTTGTCTCATGGAGCCAATGACAAATTCCCGTGTCCGAGATCCTCACGGGTGCATCATTCTCAAATTTAATTCGTAATATGTCACCATCCACTTTTTAATAGACTCAGTTAATTGTAAAGAATGAAAAAAGGAACTGATGTTTGTTTTGTGTATACACTTGAATGTTTTATTTATTTAAATTTTCAGAACCTTATGTTCCTGTAATTTGTAGTATCAGGTTGATTCATAAATATCAAAGCCAGTTGTGACCCTAAAGCCTTCAGGTAATCAGATTGTCTGATTCTGATTACAATTTTTTTTTACTGACTACCTTCATTTCAATTAACCTAATTTAATTTTCTGTACCATATGCAAGTTATCACCTCGGATAAGCAGAGAACCCACATTGGTGGGATAAGTTGACAAATCTCTATGTTGGATACACGGTCAGTCGTTAACAGTTCACAGGTGGTGTAACGATAAACTACTCAATTCTACTTTTAGTCGGCACATAACTTTTACTAGTTACTGGTGTTAAAGTGGCCTCTCGAAGAGCAGACGTACAGCAAGGTTCGTACAGTTCTTCTGGAGATCGCGTATGCCATGCTATGTGCAGGCGACCGAGGAACATGCACACCACACTTTTAGTATATATTGTGAAGCAATGTGAAGATACGGGGACGAAGTGTACCAGCCAATCGTGCACTTGAGCTCCCGTTATGCCCCCCCCCCACGAACTTAAGACCATTGAGCATATTTGTGTGAAGGTTTCATGTATACTTTTTCCTGAATCGATAATATGCCACAATCAGAGACTTGCACTTCTTACTACCGCACTATCGACGTTCAACCTAATTCTCCGATGTGGCGTACAGTCTTGTAGAAACGCCCCATTCACCCCCTGTGAAAACAAATTGACACCGATACTCCATACTGGCGGAATGTATCTGACAGCTGCAAACGAGCGTCCAAACAATTGCTCCCTAAAACATGAAGAAACTGCACCATACAATCACACTATTTGCAAACATATACATGTTGTTTAGTAAATTTGGAGGGGTTACTTTCAATGGGAAAACCAAGTAACTCGGCTTACATGGCAATATTTTGTCGACAGTTTTAAACGTAAAATTAAAATCTGCACACATACGTGCAAATAGTCTTGCTACACATGATCAATGATTATCAACTGGAATAGTGCTTGACTGCGCAAGGACAAGCTATGAATGGTGTTTTTTCGTATGCTAGAACCCTAGAGCAAGTCCAAGTCACGTGTCTTAGGTTCAAGTAACACGTAATGAATAGTGTTTCTTCCTGCGCTAGAATACACGGGAAGAAGGCCTGCTTCGCATAAAATACCGCATGGAGAAAAAAAATGGCCTAAGATTACAAGAATTGTCTTTCATCTGCAAGAAGAAAAATATAAAGTGATCATATCAAGGCCGTTTATTTTGGAAGGTGTAAATAATACTGGCGGGAAAAAAAAAAACAAAAAACAAAACAAAACAAAAAAAATCATGATCACCACCCAGCATGTTATTTTTCTGAAATGTTCAGAGCTCCTTCTTTATTGTTCTACATCTCTTTGGATTGGCTGGTCTAGACCTGACGTTATGATTACGCAGTAGCACCTCAAATTAATACCACCTCATAAAGAGACCATTTCTATTTTGAGACCACCAGATTACTGACCCATATTTGTTTATTCTGAATTGAATTATACACCCGTGTAGACCACTCCCCACTATAGCAGCAAAATTTTGGTCCATTGGGCAGTCTGAATAGAGAGATTCCACTGTACCCCTGGGTGTGGGAGGACTACTTCGTAGGAGTGCGCTGGGTACCCATATTGCTTGCTTGTCCTCTTCTCTCCGTGGGACCGTTGTGGGCTGTCGGGATACTCGCTTTTTGGGCACAAAAGATTATAATATCACCATGGGGTACAGGGAAGCATTTGCACAACGTGTGTTGTTTGGTGTGTCATACCATGCGCAGTCAGCCCTGAGTTTCAGTGCAATTAATAAGCACGTATCATGTATCTTAGGAGATAACACACTCACACACACACACACACACACACACACACACACACACACATATATATATATATATATATATATATATATATATATATATATATATATATATATATATACACATATATATATATATATTGTAGATATCAACAAAGTATTATATAATGTAAGTGGAGATACTTGTTTTGGCTGGTTCATATATTGAGGTAGCCCTTCTGATATAGCCTAAACATAGTGCACTGAGCATGAAGTCTAGCTGGAAAACCAATATACCAATAAAATATCGAGATAGCAGATCGGTATTAATCAGCGTAGCTGTTTGTCTAATTTCAGTCTCCCGGCGTAAATCACACTGTGAAGGTAAACCGCATTCATTTGGAAATGAGCAGAACACTTTATATCTAAGGAAAATACATACATACATACACACACACATATATACATACATACACACATACATACATACATACATACAGACAGACAGACAGACAGACACGCACACAGACACTGACGCACGTAAGCACGTATGTATTTATGCGTACATATGACTTGGCGGATAACCTGATGTAAGTATGTGTGTTTGTATGTGTGTATGCATATATGTCTGTTTCAACATAATTCATCCTCGATCCCACAGGTGTCGGCCTGAACTCTTTCGACTATGAAGGCTTGCTTTTCATTAATATTTCAACTACGAAAGCATTGTTGAGTTTTTACACAGGCTCGTCTCTCTTATATATTTGTTGTTGAAGTTGAAGTGGTGGTTGTTTTGTCTCAAACATTCGCTGAAGATTTTGTCACAGTTGCATGTCCACTTCATGCAAGAACTGGCGAAGGCTGTAAATGAAAGAAACAGTTAATATGAAGTGTCGAGTTTGGTCGAGGTTATCGAAACTAATGAAGTCAAGTCCAAGGTTAATTCCTCCATATCTGGCATTTATAATCAAATTCAGATTGATTTCTTTTGCTCATTTTTACAGAGTCCATAAAGTTATATATCTGTTACATCTAAAATCTCGTAAATATTATTTCCGATACAGTTAAAAAAACCACACAAAAAAAAAAAAAAAAAAAAAAAAAACTCGATTCTTTGATAATATGTTCTATTCCCAATATGTCAAATATTGCACACCAGATATCGATAGACATCGAGACGTTTTTCACTGCTTATTACCTTCTATGGAACTACGCAAAACTGTTGCAGATATTACATTCTGTCAGTAATTTGTAATAGCTTATGTGGAGGCAATATATAAAGAACGGACTAGGTTGATGACGACGATGGTGTGATAAAAATATTTGAAAAGAACGTAATGCAGACAAGTAGGAAATGATGATGATAATGATGATATCACGATGCTTGGGATAAAGCTATTATATTTATAGTAATTAGGATCATCAAGTGGATGGCAAGAGGTTTATATCAACCACTTGCTCATGATTACGCAGAGTTAATACTTACAAAGGCACATGCAGTTTCCGAGTAAGCAGATCTTATTATATGGGATTAGGACCGGGTGGATGTGCATACAGGAGTCGCTAACCGTGCCATAACACTCATCGTGGCTTTTGCAGCACCTACCAAAATGTTAACAAATATTGGTATGGACTCATAGAAAAATAAAATGCCCGTTTACAGAGGACAAGCTTGTCCTTTACGTTAAAACACCGCCACCTCCATGTATGTATCATGCAAATGTGGCTTGTCTTAGCTTGTCGTATCATCATACATTAACGTCATAATAACCTCAAACAACATCTTTTAATTCAAACTCAGTGACCAATAACACATCTGACATAGCAAAGATGGAATAGAGCGATCCTTGGTCGTCATGCATTCCTAGCAGTTCATGACATAATTATGACACAGCATTTAGGTCTTGAGAATATGCTTATTGTCTCTTTGTGCCAACACAGACATATTGTTTTTTCTAGGAATTTTCTTTCTTTCTTTTTCTTTCTTTCTTTCTTTCTTTCTTTCTTTCTTTCTTTCTTTGTATTGAGTTTTTGTAAAGAAGTCGAACGGTTTTGAAAGCTATGCAAATTAGAGCCATTTGCAAATTTTATCTTGAAGTAACCAATTCAATTTCAATCAATATGCTTTTAACACGGTTCATTTCTGTAATTTATATGTAATCTCTAAAGGTAAAAGGTCAAGGTCATTTGGACCTTTGAAATGTTCTTCTAGCCATAAATCGTTCAATTTTTTATCAAATTTTGATCCTGTTGGGCTCAAATTGTAGCAATTGAAACATTGAACATTTTTTTCTAATTTATATGTCACCTCTGTAGTTCAGAGGTCAAGGTCAGATGGACTTTTGAAATTTTCATCTAGCCATATTTGGGTCAAATTTTATCCAGTTTTGATCATGTTGGGCTAAATTGTTGGTATTGGAGCACTGTACATTTTTTTATTATTTTCATCTCTAAAGATCAATGGTCAAGGCCATTTGGACCTTCAAAATAATCATCCAGTTTCCATCCAATTCTAATCATTTGGAATCAAATGTTAGGTATTGAAACACGGCATATTTTTACAATAAACATGCAACATTAAGAGGTCAAAGGTCAAGCCCATTTAGCCCTTTGAAAGTTTCACCTATCCATAATTCTGTTAATTTCCATATGATTTGATTTATGTTGGGCTTAATTGTGGGCATTGGAACAAGGTACATTTTATAAAATTTACATGTGACCTCTAAAGGTCAAAGGTCAAAGTCACTTGGACTATAGAATTTTTATCCAGCCATAAGCTTAATAGAGTGTGAAGTACCACAGGACAAAAGTTGTTGCACTTAACATTTACAACTTTTGAAGGCACACAGGTAGATTTGCTTTGAAGCAAATCTTCTTTTATAGTTTGTTTTATTTTTATTTGTCGGCTAAAAAAATGCCCTTTTTCAGCAGGAGCACGAACGGTCGGGCATTTTCCGTGGCGCTTCAGATAAAAATGTACAGTAAGCACAAAATTAATTTAAGTATACTCCAGCTAACTGCTAATTCTGTGCTATATTTCTAATGATACCCAAATTGAAATTTACATAAGAAATCTAAGGTATCTAGGTATTTTGCAAGCTGGCTGTAAGCAGCCTTTGGAACAGATTTGAGAAGTATGATTGTAGCGAAGTTAGAGAAAAATTCATGGTCTTTCTTTTTGAAAAATGGAATTGTTTTGGCTGTTTTTAGGTCCCGGGGAATGCACCCGTTTCTAACGATAACCTAAAGAGTGGATTAAAGATATAATAATTCCTGGTAATACATATTTAACAACTTCAGGCTGTATTTTTTATTGCCGACACTTGAGCCTTGTAAAGGGTTACTTAAGTCCTCATGTCGTCTTCAGTTACAGGCGAAAAAAGAATGAATTGGCATACTGAATACGCAAATAGGCTTCAGATACTATACCTCAGGAATACTTTAAGCGGTGTGTTACTTTTCTTTTGGCGCCAAAATATTATAATGCTAACACCTCTCTGTTATTCTTAAAATATAGTGATTTTGATTACTGTAGGCAACACATACCTGGACATATTTTTATTTGTTCATATAATTTTTTTTTCTTTTAACTGAAATTAACAGTTCATCAGGTTTATATTCATTTACATTCTTTAAAACTATCCGTAAAACTGGAAAGTAATCAGATTCATCTGGCCTTTTTTGCGGTATTGTCTGACTAAACCCCATTAGTGAAAATGTTATCAATCAATGCAGCATTATTTCCGAAGATTCGAGTTGATCTGTTCGCTGACGTGGATACAAGATAGAGAACATAATACCCCAGAATTCTGATGTTCCTACACATGGTTTACTGTTTATAAAAATTGGTGTTATAATCTTCGATCATATACAATATAAGAGGTTTCATTACCCAGTTCACTTTTTCCAGAATCCTTTAAATATAATGATTAAAATTGTCTGAGAACGCGCCAGGTGGTTTAGGTGGTTATTTCTAAAACATTTAATACGATGAACAATTTTTGGCAGAACAGCAGCATTGATATGTAGCCCAAAAAACCACCTTTGTGTTACACAAAGTACATCTCATGTAATCTTACGAGAATACATGGTGTGCATCAGAGCGTCGATTGGTGACGTCATCAGTTATGCAAGTGTGTAACGTATCCAAACTGCCTCCGTTACTAGTCCACTGCTGCTTTCTACTCTGCAGGGCTTGCTTCTTGTAGCGATACGAAATGAATTTTACTATTATGTCGCTTGTTTAACCTTCAATCAGTGGTCAAACTCGATGGCTGCAATCAATTTCTCATCGAGTCTTGGGTACACGCAGAACCTTGTTTCAAATTCAAAGTCAAAGTCACCTGTGTTTTCAGTATTTTACCTTAAAACGTGCTAGGTGTACATTATTCAGAGGTGAATATTTTGTTGTAGTTTATTGCATTTAGTGACAAGGCTCAAGGCAACTTCAATTTTAAAAGGCAGAGTCAGCAGTTCACTGGGCCGGGTATCATATAAATTTGATGTAATATTCATCAGTGTAGAGCTGGGAAGTTCTCAAGTTTTTTTCTGCACATTAGTGAGGTTTGTCCGGCACATGATCACTATGTTGTGAGTTTTCACAGTTTCGAACCTCCTCCAAGAATATTTCCAACGTGTTGTTTGAACATCTTATACCAGAAATATCCCCCCCCCCCCCCAACCTCCTTGGTCGTCCCAAGTTTTGTTTCCTACCACCTTGTTTTTTTTCAGTTTGATGGGTTGTCAACACTAAAAACAATCCTTTGGAACACCTCGCTGTAGGCCTGTAGACAGGTTTAATGAGAAAAAACTTCCGTTAGACTCCCAGAAACTCTGCTATAAAAGTGCTAAAATCGACAGCAAATCCCTTACCTTACTGCAAGTGAATAAACATTACTATTATAACAATGTTGTTGAGACACTTCTGTCTTCATCTCTCTCTCTCTCTCTCTCTCTCTCTCTCTCTCTCTCTCTTTCTTTCTTTCTCTCTCTCTCTCTCTACATATAAATATATATAGTCCTAGGTTACCATACAATCATCATCATCATCATCATCATCATCATCATCATCATCATCATCATCATCATCATCATCATCATCATCACATAATTTATGATCGTCATATTAAGCTAAGGATAGCATTATATCTATGCTTTTCTTATCCCGTATATTATAAGGAGACGTTCAGGTTACAAATAGTATTCTTAGCCTTGGTGCAGCACCGAGGTGTTTGAGAGCAGCATTCTAATATGGGATGAGTTATAAATGTATTTCATAATTCATGGATCTAAGGTGAAGTATTTAACGACGTCAAAGTCATATTCTACCTTCCAGACAACTTGGCCCCGTACGATTCTCTCGCCATGTTGACCTGGGTGCAGAGCCCACCTTGGCTATTAGTAAATGCTTCATATTCACTTTGCTAACATATATATCAATTATATTAACATTATCTGCTGAATTACACAGTTGCCACATAAATATATTATCGGATTGTTCTGGAAAGGTAATAAATAAGGTCTATATTATGACTTTTGTGAATACCGTGTATTTACTTGTATTTCCCTGGGGTAATATGCGATGATTATTCAGTTTTTAATCAATGTCATACTGAGCGATTAATAATATCATATTTATGTGTTTGTTTTTTTTGTCTTTTTTTTCACCTGTACATTGCCATCAGTGATATATGCAGCCAGCGTTTATGGACAAACTGTTGTCATACAACTATGGGTGAGAGTGTCATCATATTTTGTCGACTAAAATGCACTTGGAGTGAAAAACTGAGGTAGTGGATCCTTGATGAATGTTTTCAGCTATATGAAGGTCGTATTTCATATTTTATCTCATGGTACCCTGTCTACTGGACAGTTCGGCTTCCAAACCTATCACTGCGCTATTGGTGTATAGGGCTCTGAGCGTCACACGGCTGAACCATGTGATGTACAGACTGGGCACGATACATACAGCGGTTTCTGTTCTACCTGCGTTGCTGTTTGTAAACCACATGTGACATCTGAACGAGTGGGGCCCCTCTCTGCTTGTACTCTTTTGAGAATCTGCAGCAGATACTGAAGTCGAAGATTGTCTGTATATAAGTTATAACATTTTACAACAAGATCACTAACTCATACTTGTTATTTTCTTTCTTTTTTTTTAACTGCACCTTGTAGGTAACTGATTAGGTGGAATGTAGTTTCCTTCTTTAACTGTGTATTAACTAAAGGGATGGAACCATATTGCTTGGAGCAGTGATTTTATATCCGGATATTCGGTTCGATAGGGTTTTGCATTAAAGTCTATCACAAAATTGATAAGCTCAACTTTAAAGCAGCTAATTATCCTTTTCCTGACAGTAATATTTCGGAAACTCTGGGATATAATACATTTTGATCACAAATTGTGAGTTTGGTCGTGCTTCATCCAAATTTCAAGACTTTGCATCCAGAATCAAATTTATTTACAAAAACCGTGAGTCAAGGGAATTCAAGCATATAGGTTCCATAAAATATTTCTACAAATTTTGCAATTAATATCCAAAGCTTGTTCGCAAATTTTCTTCAAACAATTTTAGAAATTTCAGACTTGCCTAGTTTGCTACTTAATTTTATATTTTGGCATTACCTTGTTTCAATATTCACCTTTGACAAAATTTTAACGGGGCTTGAACATAATGCCATAACGTTTGTTTCTGCTTCAGTTGTTCACTGGCAGGTGGATGGACTCAGGTGAGCTATCCAACAAAAATTGGACATACCAGTTTAGATATAAGCCAAAGTATTCCCGTCAGACCTTTTTCTATAGAAATTTAGTAATTATGTTTGGTTTGATAGGTATTTCTGGTTGATATTGAAGCTCTGCATATGTAAGCAAAAGTTCACCTTTTTCGCTACATCATCCTTTGCCACGTTCATATTCATTCATTATTATGTGGGTTGTTTTCGTTGGATATATAGCTGCGACAAGGAGCTGCTACTCATAGAGACAAGTACGGGTACAGGCTCCGAAACATGTTCTGAGCATGTACCTGCTGAACACCTTTTACAATATAAGGGCTAAAAATACAAATTCTATAGCGGAATGTGGACAATATGCACAATATACCTTCGGTTTTTCATACACTAATGTAAAAATCTGCTCAAACCTACATGTTAACCTAACTTTTGTTTCAGTAGTACTGCTTTTTAATGTGTATGCTTGTATATCATTTGTTCTGCAGCTTACATGTAGAAACTTTGTATGTAGTGTGTCAGTATCACCTACCGTTTTACTCACACAGCCTTATATGTACAATGAATCATATACTTCAGATTTAAGTATTTATTTATTTATTTATTTATTTATTTATTTATTTATTTATTTATTTATTTATTTATTTATTTATTAGTTTGTTTATTTATTTATTTATTTATTTATTTATTTATTTATTATTTATTTATTCATTCATTTATTTATTTATTTATTATTATTATTTTTATTTTTGTATTTATTTATTTGTTTTATTTTATTTTTTTCCTTATTTGACTGAGGGTTGTTAAATGCACCCAACGTTGAAAAGGGCTCCTTGTCCACTAATAAACATGTAACTAGATACTTTATATTTTGTAGTTACACCCACTGTCAAAACGCCCCACTGGTATTCCTTCAGATCTTGTATGACTCATTTAATGGCTGTATCAATTGTATACTTGTCACTGGTATAGACACTCTCCTGTTTATTAAATTCTATGTAGACAATATGATAACGACAACCCAGGTCAATTTATTACCTTGTATACTGTTCTACATGCTGATGTTATTTTCAATTCGATCTTAAACTAAGGTTCAAACTGTATTACGTTGCTGCTTGATGTTCTTGCAAATTGACGATCTAAGTGAATTTTTAAATCGTTCTTTATGATTGCATTTTTGTTACTGATCTGCGAAGTATATTCTAACCCCAATCTAGTCGGGTCCTTTAAAAATCTTGAAATTTGTCTCCCAAGCCTTCCCCATGTTGCAATAGATGAACTGACAGTCAAAGCTTATGGATCTGTGTGGGGCTTTGTGCAATTTTGAGTTAAAAAAGCCTTTCTATGATTAAAAGTAGCAACTGGCACAATGTGTTT
This sequence comes from Hermodice carunculata, assembly GCA_964020975.1. NCBI lineage: Eukaryota > Metazoa > Annelida > Polychaeta > Eunicida > Amphinomidae > Hermodice > Hermodice carunculata. The sequence goes on from OZ026618.1 coordinate 71,366,630, forward strand.
TTTTTTTTTTTTTTTTTTTTTTTTTTTGTCTTTTTGTTTGTTTGTTTGTTTGTTTTTTGTTGTTGTTTTTGTTTTTTTGTTTTTTTGTTTGTTTTTTGTTTGTTTTTTTTCGCGAGAATTCACTAAATTAGCTGCAACATGGGGTCGTTAAGCACACGCTCGGGATGAAAATGTTTTTCCTAAACGTGAATTAAAGTACTTGGTTTTTCGAACGATAAAAAAAATGTGAGTCAGCCTTTAGCCGTTAATCATGCTGAATAAAATGCTACAGCCAACAGGGCGAGCTTCATGGAAAAGGGCTACTGGACTACCCAGAGTGTGCTTGTGATCCTACAAACGAAGATTTTTTTTCCATTTCTCTCTGTCAGTGTGACAAATACAGATTACAGAGACATATTACAAAGCAGAGTTAACTAGTACGTTAACACAATTCACAAGTTAGAGACTACTTTATGGCTCCCAAAACTGCTCCTTTGCAGAAAGTGAAATCATTTTCAGGGAGGTTCAACAATTCGTGAATGACACAGGTAGACTTGGGGCAATGGCATGGGAGTTTGAAAATAAGTGTATATGTATTTCTGACGCAAAGCAGTTATCAATAAAATAAAAAAAAAGTTATGTTATGAAGGTTTACACCTGCCCTTTTGCTGTCAACGGTGTCTTGTCTTGGATCACCACGTCCAGCTGTGTGGCAGTGTTACTCTATCTACCTTGTCATGTACTTTTAAACCTCTTTCAAGCATATCGTCTTTCTTGCTGTGAAAGTCTATCTTCTTTTTAACAAGAGAGATTACTTTAGTGTTATGCCCTGGTTCCCAATTGTTTATTTTTTCTTCCTTTTTCAAGAAAGCATTTTAAGCCAACTTAAATATAGTAACCCCTTAGCACCAGAAATGTAAAACACAGGAATTTAGCCAAATAATTTGATAAGCTCTTTGTATGTGAATATTTACGCTTGGTGTTGCTACTTTTTGCGTCCTGCCTGCGTATTGTCAAGGCTGCAAAAGAGCACGGAGTGTCACAGGCATGCGCACGGAGTCATCCATGCAGAGTGCAAAAGGTCGCGCCTTACTGAATTGCCATCAATCAACTGAAACGTTTATCTGCTGCGCGAGACATGTACATTTGCATACTCACTGGTCAATAGGGTCAATTGGCGTGCCTGCACCGCCAAAGCCACAGTAGCAGCCGTAGTCATTGAAAGACAATGGCCAGCGGTTCGTGTACGTCTTCACTTGTTGGAAAAAAGATATTGGCCCTTGCTGCAACACCATACCATGCGGAAATCCATCAGAAGAAGCAATCACTTGAACAAAATAAAAGAGACGCCATTTTGGAAGCATTCAATTCCTGCAAGTAAGAATTAGGAATGCGTAACGAGTTGAAATTGTGTAATCATAACACCTTCTTTGTTAATGAATGGTTGATTGGTCCGATGGTAATGTTTCGAGTCCCGAGACAATTGAAACTAATGTGCATTGTTGATCACGGGATTCCACTGGATCATCTATCTATCTATCTATCTATCTATCTATCTATCTATCTATCTATCTATCTATCTATCTATCTATCTATCTATCTATCTATCTATCTATCTATCTATCTATCTATCTATCTATCTATCTATCTATCTATCTATCTATCTATCTATCTATCTATCTATCTATCTATCTATCTATCTATCTATTTATCCATCTATCAATTACTGGTGTTCATAGAAAATGTCCAAGTATGTCCCGACAACGTGAAATTATATGCAAATATATGTTACAGTTTAACTTTAATATTGTATGCTCAAAATAAATTAGAATTTAATTGATCAAACAGTGCCCAGGTTTGAGTAAATTAATAGCCCCCTATTGCACCTAAAATCTGCCGAGGAAAGCTGTTGATCCGGATCATTTTTCAGGTCTTAGCAACTGTAGGTCCATGCTGGTGTTCCAATGGGGAGTCGTTTTACAAAGATTATGAATCTAGCATTGCTACGTCAATTCAGGGCACATCGTGATTTGTTGATGTTGGCTATTGAAGAATTAAAAGCAAAACAGAACATTTTTCTGGCACATTAAGGGCAGTAATCAACGGTTTCCATTCAGGCACCATCACTCCTACAGCTGCGAAGGCCAAACAACTTTTCTCTAGTAATAATAACCATGATGAACAGCGTAATATAAATTACCGTCAGATAAACACAATGTAGGTTAGGCCTGAATATAGCCTGCAGCCAAATACACCGCTACCATGTTCTTCCTGTCTGCCGTTATTTTCAACATAACAAGAAAGATCAACCACCGTTGTCGACGCAGGTCACTCGAGTGGTAACCAACTCGCACCATAGAAATTTGGCCACCTGAGGTGTGCAATTTGACAAGACGAGTCTGCAGCTCTCATTCTTTATTGATAAGAAACCAAGAACAAAAACCTCATTTTAAAGCAGACGACAATGCGCTTAAGAATCGACGAGACAGAGAAGAGTTTAGTGTCTGCGAGCCATGTTTTCTCACTTTATGGCTCCAGGACATGTATTTATGATTGACGCCAGACGCACCTTACCTTCATGTTCCCTGTGAGTTCTTGGAACTAAATCTAAATGCATCGTTTTGCAACCGATATAAACACACACGAAGAAAGGCAGGGGGTGGGGGGTTGGGTGGGCGAGGGGGTTACCAGTCAACTTTATTGCTTCCCTTCTTCAAACCCGACAGGGACTGCTCTGTGGAAACCTTTTTCTCAAGCGTTTGAAAGTGTCAACATTGTTTCCTAACTTTCTTCTAAATATATATGTAGACGGTATATATAAATGACACGGACATTTTAATTGTACTTATTTACTGCAAACGTTCTATATGTGATTTTCTTTAAAATATCTGAAATTTCCACCCACTCCCGACAGAGAGTGAAATTCAATCGGCAAAGTTATGCAAATCGTTATTAATAAACTTTCATATTCAAATAGATAGATAGGTTGATATACAGGAAAATAAATAAATAAATAAATAAATAAATAAATAAATAAATAAATAAATAAATAAATAAATAAATAAACAAGCAGATATATAAATAAATAAATAAATAAATAAATAAACAAACTTATAACAAATAACAGACAAATATGTAGACAGGCAGATACATAGGTAAGCTCAGAGAAAGAGAGACGGATTGATAGATAAATAGAAAGAGATACATAAATGGATGGATGGATAGATAGATAGATAGATAGATAGATAGATAGATAGATAGATAGATAGATAGATAGATAGATAGATAGATAGATAGATAGACTAATAGTCTCTTATCAATCAATAAAAGATAATCCAACATACACAAGCATGTGCACATGCAATGCGACGAAAGCTCGAGAATGCATAAACATTTAGATATACACAGATGGCTCGCTTCATACATTATACATTTATGCGACAGGCTCCTTTGACAACTTACCTACTGACAGAAAGATAACGATGAGCCAGATCAGTCTATCTGAAGACATTGTATCCCCTCTTTACCTCATCAAGATATCCACACTGATCACAAGATGAACAGTTGATTTCATTTCAAATGCAACAGTAAGGACATTATGAGTGATGGACCTTATCTGTTGTATCTAGTGGGTCTTCAAAGTCTAACTGCATGTATCATTTCCATGCATGTTGCCAGAGGCAGTCAGGAACAAGGAATGGCCATTCATTGATATTGAGAATGACCGTCCATTGGTAAATACCCCTTTGCGCATTGTAGTTTTGCCTCATTGACTAAAACAGGCCAAAATCGGATGTGCGCTTCCAAAAAGACCCAGGGATACGGTTTCAGCCTCCGATATACCCGCCAGAAATATTATTAAAGGCCAGAAAAGATGTATGAATCTTACATCTACTTTATATTTTCCTGACAAATGAGCCCTAACGCCACTATACACTTATATATACGAGTAGCCGACCAAATGCGTACAAATTAAAGCAGGGTCTAGTACTTGTTTAAAATACATGACCCCCAAAGTAAAGTCTTTTTTTTTTTTTTTTGGAGCTCTTGAACAATGTAGGATGTCTATTATGAACCGTGTATCTGTCATCATGTGTTTGACATATGGATCCAAATGGTTGTGTTTCCGTTATCGCCGGGCTATTATTTAACACGGAGTCATGTTGTGAAACCGCCGTGCTACAAAATGCATATAATCTGAGCATTTTATCCACGTAACCAAGGTAACATTTCTTCTATATCTTAACAGGTCCACCAAAATAATGAAGGCATTTGATCGAGTTCCCATGCCGCACTATTTCATAAATTGGCCAATTATAGTGTCGCTGGATAGCAACCAGCTTACTTTATAGCGAATCATGTAACTGGGTCTACATGAAGGATGATATAGTGTGACCCAGTCATAAAAAGTCCATAATTTTTGGAGGGGCCCGTCGTTCATTGCTGTCTCTATTGGTACAGGTAATTCACTGTCTCTCTGGTTCTATCTCATTTTCCCTTTTTTATTTTATATTTTCATTTGCTGAACTTACGGTTTATTATTTCTCTGTCTACCAGTGTGATTCACGTACTATCTCATGTGACTTATTTCAATGTGCTATATCTATTGCAAATTTCTGTCAGTATCCACTAGATAGTCCTGTTAAAGGTTAACGAGGTTTTGAGCTTTCAAATAAACACAAAGGGTGCGACATCAAGGGGTAGAATACTAAGTTGCCAAAGGGCCTGCACTCAAGCAAGAGGGTTGCTGAAGTCATATCATAAACTTACATATATAAGTAGGGATGTGTTCATTATGTACCGTATCAACGCTCTCTCTACGGTTAGAACAACTAACTGAAAGCAATTTTACATGACTTTATTGGTTTTTCATATAGACTTAAGACTATTTATAGGCTTTTATAGCTACCCAAATGTAATGTGCATTAAGTTACGTATCATTTGTGAATGCAAAATGTCGGAATTTTGAAATTGTTTGGTGAGTATGACTACTATGAAATGCAATAATATTAAACCATAGTCCACATTTACATGTTTTAGCCTGTAGCTATGGTCTTTATCACCATTTTACCTTTTCTCATATTGACTTGAATGTTAAAGATGAATGAGTTTTTAAGCTTCCATATGAACAGAAAGGGTGTGACATCAAACAATAGAATACAAGTTGCCAAAAGTCCTGTATTCAGACAAAGGGGGTTGCAAAAGCCATGAAGTTACGCTGTAAAGTGTTAAGTATGTGCCGTATCAAAGTTCTGTCTACAGTTAGATCAACTAACTGAAACATTAGTAAGTCTCACGTTCATCACAAGCATTTGTAGTCCTTGCCTCCTAGGACTTTCTTTCCAACCTTGTGGCCTGTCAGGGCAATGCCATCGATCACGTTGTCTACATGCATTTCAATGTCATCTAGAACGCCATGTATTCGCAAGTACAGAAAAAGAGACAAATGTGGATAATATTCTTATTCATTGGTAGGCCTAAAGGTTTTCACCTTTAATCCTGTGATAAACCAAGTCGTCTGTTGTGAAGGCCCAGTGGTTTTGCCTTCAATGAGCACTGTTGGCACCGGTATATTTGATTCATTACCATCAGGGATCCATCATAGACAATGTGAACTTGGTCACAATCACCTCAGGCAGATTTTTTCATGCTGCGCGATATTCGTCAGGGTTGCTCTGTTAAAATAAGGGCAATATCTTATATCATTGTCGGCAAGTTGCAAGAACACCCTGTGCAAACAATGTTTTGGTGTTGCTTTCTTGTCTCCAGTGCTAAGCTGATGAAAAGATATATATGTGGGTGTGGGTGTCAGGTGGGTGGGTGTGTTTCCGGATGACCACACCGGCCACCTAGATTTGACATCGAATCTGCTTCGTTTTTTACGTGACATGAAAATGACGCTCACTGAATGCTTTAAATAAATATTTCAAATTCAAATGATATTGTTAGTTAGAATTTTACAGCCAGTAATCATCTGCTAAAGGAATGAACGTCGCCAATTCTGAACTCATGCGCCAAATGAAGAGAATGGGTGTTCTTTGCATAATGCCGAAAAGAACTAATATCTTGACCAAGACCAGGGGTTCCCAATTTGCAACGTTCATTTTAAATATATATATTAAAAAATTTAACATCCCGCAACATTTTTGTTTTCGAGAAAGAAGGTTTAATACATGCTCTGGATGTACAAAAAATTGCTCAGCCTTACAAAACATATTTCTGACACCTGCGAGATTTGATCACATGATAACTGGAAAGTGGTACCAAAATTAGCGTTCCAAATGGTGTTAGCAAATAAATAAATAAATATATTGGGATTTTGTATTGATTTACAACATAACAACTTCCAGTCCTCGGTGACCAGCGGTCACATTAGGAATTTTATACGATTGAAACATTGACTGGGCTCCAACCCGGGATTTGAGGGAAAATCCACGGTTGGGTGTAATCTTAGATGTATCTCTAAGTGTGTGTGTGTGTGTGTGTGTGTGTGTGTGTGTGTGTGTGTGTGTGTGTGTGTGTGTGTGTGTGTTTTCTCTTTTCTTTTATGCTTATTTATCTGATACGACGACTAAATAGCTGCGGGTGTGCTTGCTGGTGTTTTTGATTTTATGCTGAAAAGAGGGTAGTTTTCTTTGTTGTCACGGGGGGGGGACTCTTTTGACCAATCAGTGTTTACCATTACTATTAACAGCAGATAACAGGTTCACAAAAGGAACCTTCACTTGCTGGGCAGTGCTTCAAGGTAGCGATTTTCAGCATGCAAATATTTGCATTACATCAGGAGGAGGTACATTGGCGCTGGGCAGCATCTAATTCTGCGCACTGAGGTTTGTCGACCTCTGATCACCTTGCATCCCTGCAGCTTTTACCATGTTGAGTAATATCAAAGAAACCATTGGTAGGCTTTCACGTCACATTCGATGTCATCGATATTTCTGGAAAGCGATTGACGGATGCTACTTTTAACATGTTGGGTAATATCAAAGAACCATTATAGGGCTGGAGCTGATGTGTAACATGCAGATTATATATGTCAGAGGTTACCAGTGGGGCCGTTCTGCACAATCCCCCCCCCCCCCTATTGTTGACGTGCCGTGATACTTCAGTGATTTCCTATGGTAAAGCTCCATCCCAACCCTCGGGAATCATTGCTCAGGTTTCACTTTCAGTTTCGATGCCATCGTCTTTTCCGGAAAACTATTGATGGGCTATAAAGGTAAGATCTGAGGCCATAGTTGAATGAAGGACATCACGTGTCCCACAGTTAAGCATCATTGCAACACACAAACTACAGTGATGAACATAGAAAATCCACCAACAGACGCCATTAATGAAGCAAATATTTATATCGTTTAAACGTTGATTATTCCTTGTTCGCGCATGCAAGTTTTCATGTCGCGTATTATGTCTGAAAAAAAAATGAGAGGTCACTGTGTTGTGATTTGCCGATGATGTACCTCATTATAATTTTGTTGTCAAGTGAAGCCAGCACCAGACAAACATGTATGTATACAACTTTTAGATTTGTCCATAACAGCCACTATCCGCAGTACACTCTGAGTGAACAGGGTGAAATCATTCTAGCTGCTCACATTCGCAATTCTGAATTACCTTACTCGAAAAACCAATTGCAAATCCTTTCATTCCAACGCAATTGCTGACAAAATGGGCTGTGGAGCACATTCCAAGGTAGGACACCAGGTACGTAAACCCATTTTTATAAAAATTCTTAGCTCGCAAGTATGTGAATAAAATTGGCCTCCTGATTATCTGTCTATCTATCTATCTATCTATCTATCTATCTATCTATCTATCTATCTATCTATCTATCTATCTATCTATCTATCTATCTATCTATCCATCCATCCATCCATCCATCCATCCATCCATCCATCCATCCATAATTATCTAGTGGTCTTATTGTCTGTCGGCCTACCTTGAATAATGTACACCACATGAAACAAATTTATGGATGTGTGCACATACCTGACCAGGATCCTCTTTAGGGTTTTACTCTTCCCACTAAGCCATTTCTCGAAGTCGATTGTCGGGTCGTGGATGTCATATTGCAAAGCACGGCCAAACATTACTGCATTGCGTGTTACATAATTAAGCAGCAAACTAACTGCAGTTGCGAAAAAAGAGCAGACTGAATGAAAGACCCCGTAGTTTTTGCCGTTGCCCAATTATTCAGGCTATAATTATTACGTCTTTATGTTTGCGACTTGACTACATAGCATTTTCTGCATGTAAACAAGGAGCCCACAGAGAAAGAAGGAAAAATTAGTGCAGCCACAATATTATTTTTGTCTGTGGTTAATTTTCCATTCGATTTCCATTCAGCACCAAATGTGAGTAATTATGTGGTCAGACATTGCAGTCCATACACTTTCCAAGGTACCTTGATAAAATGTTTGTTTATCTGTGATCCGAAGGTCTTTATGCGTTTTAAATCCCACTGATGAGGTTTCAGTAAAATTTCTGTTTTAGTGTTGTGAATTTTTTTCATTTTACTTGTGTTAGATGCGTGTAAGTAGTTTTAACGTTTGCTTTTATCGGACCGCATAGCTGTACGTGCGGAAGAAACGATGAGCTCATACGAGATCAGATTATATAACCAAGCAGAGGTCTGCTGAGCGCAAAAAAATAAACTTTCTTCGATTACATTTAATTGCACATCCATATACTTTGCCGTGCAGCCATTCTTCTCGCTAAAGCCAATCATGTGTGACGATCAAAATATATAGAAACAGTATTTATACGCAGTGTAGACGTGGGCATTGTGCCGCAGACGTGCACGAGGAATGTCTTTGTGGACGTGCTTAATTTGAACATCAAATGTACAAATACAAAAATAGTTTGTTTATATACATACAGTGCAAGGCGAAAAAGGATTGGCCTGACACAAACCAAAAGCTGTCCCTCCTTCTCTCTGTAGGCTCCTTGGTGTAAAGTAACATTTGCGGAAAAAAGCCACTGTCTGTTTTGCACTACCCATATGATGTCCGTTATTTACATATTTTGTATACAAAATACTTAATTGACTGAAATGAGCGATATTTGGGTGGGTGATGTTTAAGTGCGGGTCATGTCTTGACTACGTATTTTGTTGTTCACACTTTGCTTTGCCGCTTTTCCTTTCATTCGCCTTCCTGATTCCTTTGTGTGAAGACGTTTTCTAGAGAACCGGGGCTTGTTAAAAAACCCTCCCACCCACCCATATATTTGGTTTTATGTTATTGAGGTTCAAAGTGGTTGATTGCTTCGCAGTTGATTATTAAGGATATGATTGTTCTGTGAGGCTGTCATTGTTTACTCTCTGCCAAAATATCAATAAACTTTTGAACTTGCCTTTTGTTTTTGTCGATTATTATATTACTAATAACTGTTTGCAAGATTGCTTGACTTACAAATATTTATTTTCTGATAATTATGCTGCGGTGCAGAGCTGTAATGTGTATTATATATTCTGGGAGACCTATTTGCTCGAAGTCTCCTCTCACGTAATGAGTGACGTTACAGCGACACCTGGCACAGACCCCGAGACAATTTCACAATGACCGGGCGTGTGTAACACAAGTTCTCATACATGGAAAGTGTCTACTGCAAGTCTGCCATGACCACCTGACCAATCTCTGTGCATCAGAATTGAGCCAACAACAGACTTAGTAGTCAATTACACAATAATGGTTTCCGGATTGACAGGAACAACGCCAAGTAGCTTGGAATCAAAATTCGGAAATTGACAGGAGGACCGCCATTGAGACATACCAGAATCACGGATGTGAAGCGCCTGGTAAAGATTGTCAATGCATAGGTTTAGAGCAGAAGTTCTGTTGTAAACATGCCAGTAAGATACAGAACAATGATTCACAATTTGGAATGATGAAAATTATGTTTTTGATGAATTTTCCATCCCTTTTTAGTTGTAAATGCAGGTTTGAATTTCCGTCATTTCGCAGGCTGAGGAAGGTCGCATGATCGGGTTGGAGGTGAAGGTGATGTCATTTCATTCAACTTGAGGCAGGTCCCAGGAAAATTGACCTGTAAACAACAGCACACGCCCATAATTTATCTCTAAAACTTCAACTGATCTCCTATTTATGTATTGAAAGATGCTTGGAGCATAAACAGACTATTTCCTTCAATTTAAACATACTAAACTTTAGACAACATTATAAAAGCTGTACAATGATGGAAAGATTGACTTTGCAAGTACGCCATGGGAAAGCATGGAAGAAATGATGAAACATGTTAAAATGCAGATAGAACACATGGTCTATCAACAAAACCAGATTTTTTTTAGATCTAAAAGACTTGTTGACAACACAAGCAAGACATTAGCACACAGGTTGATGATGTCAAAGCCAACCTGTCCAAGGTTGCCAAATTAGCCCATAACTTGGAGGTAAGGGTGGCCTTCCTGAGGTTAAACCGCGATGATGATGGTGAGGATGACAACAACAATGATGATTATGATAAGTTTGGTGCTGCAGATCCCATTGGTAATTCTTTGGGATTAATTGTAAATACAATCCATCAAGTGGCTTCTGGATGTTTATCAGAAGAAATCACAGGAACGTAAAAATAGGAAATCAGATGAATCTGATGATAGTCACTAAACAGGAAAAAGTAAAGGGAAGACAGATAATGACAAGGCAAGATGTCAAGGAAAACGCCATCACCCGGACCATCAATGTTTGGTTGAAAGTCAGACTGGTAACCATTCTTAATGCAATTTGAAACGGGTGAAAGGTTTTATACGTAAAGTCAGGCAGTTAGATAAGACAGGTTGCTTAAGAGATAATGTCTTAACATACTGAAGTACTCTTCACGAGTCAGTGACTGAGGACATTACAAAACTCACAGACAAAATGAACCATAGATTTGCTCGGAGAGATCCGCCAGTGACGATTTGGAGACAACTCTAGAACTTAAAGTAATTGGAGCGTTATGGATGTGATCTTTTTTTCTGATTTAAAAGGGGCACTGTACTCATTGCGTGTATGCAGATTCACTGAGTTTGCCTGTTTTGTTTAGGTGACTCCCATATTTTTGTAAGCAATTGGAATAAGCTAGAATGCTAACCTACGTTTATATGGGGACTTTTTGTGTGATCCACACACGTTTCAATGAATTGGGATGTGTGACTAATTGGAAAACGCTGGAGTACTGCTTATATTTCTAAGACTGGATATATAAACAGCTCCCATCTTGACTGAGGGAGTGTGGAGAATTCTGAGATCTGACAGATGCTGTGTGACTTCAGGCCAGTGGGACTGTAAGCCATTGTTATTGCCAAGGAGATTCTCATTTATACAGTATACCTGTGGAGTGTGGATAGTCCTTGAATGGACTGGTCTATATGGCATTTAATTGTACCACACTGGAACCAAACCGTACCTCTGTGGGATTTGTACCAGACTATTTGGCGCCTGCTTCAGGACTTTAAACTATGGTACAGTACCTGTGGGTAATATTTCACCAGGGATAAGGATTTACATATGGACTTTTTTTTACCAGTAGAATATCTAGTTCAGTGTATAATTTCATTTACTTACTTTGTACTTATTTTGATTTTCAATATATTGTTATTGTTGAAGTTATATGATCTTTGCCATTCTTTGCTGAGTTCTGCTATGATCTAGAATATTCAGAAGGTGGGCATGGTGACATGGAGGGACAGACACTTCATGAGTTGGTTGAGAGATGTCAACAGGTGGCTTTGGATGGATATAGTGAAGCTGAGGATACGTTAATGGAGACTATCGCTGTACATGCTCTTTTGAAAACAATCTCCAATAAAGATGCTGCTTCACACGCTGTGACCCAGCATGTCGGTCTCAGTTTAGAAAGTGCCTCGGAGAGACTGAAAATGAATGTGAATAGTCAGGAGATTTTTTTAAGCATAAAACCCAGGGTTAGGCAGATTGTACATTAGGATTAAGATTTACGCAATGTGACACCAATGTCCTTTAACTATCAAGATAGAGTAGCTTGACAGAACAAAAAACACAAGCCGAATATATCATGGGTGGATCAACTTAAAAAGACAGAGACAAGTTAGATTAGTTGCGGAAGCAAAATCAAATGGCTATGCAGAGGTTGCTGGGGACTGATCAAAAGCTGCTGAACCCTTTACTACAGATGTGTTACCTTCTTTGCCAGTGAGTCCAAGGAGGGGATTTGATCTGTCTAGCATCATATGTTAGGACTGTGAAGAACTAGGACATGTGGTTAGGAATTTTAAAAAGAAAAGTAACAACTCCACTGTGCTGTGTGAGTAAGCCATCAAATAAATAGTGTGAGAATGAATGGCCAAACGTCGACCCTCAGGGAAAATCACAGCCAAAACTGAACATAAACATTAACTTCAAATGAATCATCTTGCAAGATGGAAGTTCTGACTCAAAATAGTTTTCATTTTTCAAACAATGCTTTTTCACCCAACACCATATTATCATTGGAATGAACTGATGAGATGGAATCTCTGACTCATGATCAGTTGAATAATATATCAATCAGGAACAGTGTAAAGTGCATAGTAATGCAGCTTGCCAGTCAAGGTCAAAATCATTTTTGTTTTAATTCAAACATATTTACTTAAACTGGGTTGCCCCCTAATGTACATTGAGACTTATACATGGGTTCTCCAGACATGGAGAGATGCAGTATATATATATATATATATATATATATATATATATATATATATATATATATATATATATATATATACAAAATAAAACAAAATAAATTGGGATCTACGTGAGCACTGGGAGCTAGAAAGGGGGGATTAGTGTCAACTAAGATATTTCTAAATCGACAGTAGAGGGCGCAGAACAGAACAAAGAGTTCAGGATCGTTGTAGAGATGAGAGCAGCGGCCAGCTGCTTGGGGAAAAAACTATTTATATAGATGCAGAACAGGCAAGCTGCCTTTCCATCTCAATGAATTACTGGCAGTGAACAGGAATAATGGAGTATGAAGTTCAAGTGGTATGTTCTGCTGAAGGTGCGAATTTCAGTGTATATACGTGACCATATCAATTGACAAGTGTAGTGGATGGTAATTGGGAGTCCAGCTGAATGCTGCTTGAATCATGATTACATAATTGATTTTTACATTATAAAGTGTAAACCTTCTCTTCCTCTCTCTCTGTCTCTCTCTCTGTCTCTCTCTCTAATATATATATATATATGTATATATATATATATATATATATATATATATATATATATATATATATATATATATATATATATATATATATATATATATATATATATATATATAAACAGTAAAACCTGTCTTTTGCGGACATTTGTGGTGCTGGCAAAAGTGTCCGCAATAGACAGGTATCCACAATAGGCAGGAGCTGAACTTTTGGGATCTCAGAGTACATTTGTATCAAAGGAGATAAACTTGTATAGACTGTCATAAAATATGCACATGTGTACCCATTGCAACATTGGGCCAGATATGGGAATGTTCAGTGCCCTATTGCGCTGGAACCACTCCCATGTGAGAATGTTTTTTCTCATTGTTCATTGATTTTACACACTGTCTTTTTCTGTGTTTCTCACAGTTCTGTCCAAATGCATCCAGGATATCTGCTTTACGCTTCAGTATCTGTGAAACTTGGGACTTCCCACACTTAAACATTTCTGCAATAGTGCGGTAGCTTTTTCCTTCTTCACTAGCTTTTATCATCGCAACTTTGTTTTTGATTGTTAACTCATTCCTCTTAGCACTCCTAGGGGAGGCCATGGTGACTGTTGAATGCTACAAACTGGCACGAAAATGAAATGTGACTATGGAGATTGAGTGGTAACTCTGTAAAGCCTTTTTGCACAAGTGATCATACAGCATTTGCTCTCAGTTTTTGTACATTATGCCCCTGACACTTTACTCAAACAAATCTTCACCTGGTATTTTCAGGTTTCATGTATGGGCTTACCAGGCTGAAAAAAGTTTGCGTAATTTCTTTTGCTAACAGAAAAGAAACAAACAACAAACATACCACAGGGATATCCTATCCTTTGAGTACAGTATAGCTGTATGTGCCATTGTTACAAATTGAGAATAACTTCACACGAGTCTCAGTGGGTCCTTTGTTTTGGGCTTAATCATTGATATATGGAGCTTAATTGTTTGATAGACAGAGAAAGTGTGAGCAACCTCACTGAGGAGCACCAGTGCTCAGAGACACCTGGTATGTTCGTTGAGGCATTGCAGCCTAACTGCTTGGCTAAGTGAGCTTATTATGTGTTACAGGCCACTAAACAATGGATTAATTAGTCTTTGATTCCAGCTTAACATGCACCGCATTGTTCAGGCATTACAGCTTGAAACATAACAAGTTACAAAAAATTCATTGATATATTGTGTCCACAATAGACAGGTTGTTTTTGCATTTGGTAACCAAAAGAGTGGCCGCAATACACAATAGACAGGTGTCCACTGTAGACAGGTATCACCAATATGAAAATCACTTTAAAATATTCGGTTCTGGCCAAAACTGTCTGCATTAAGCAGGTGTCCACAGTAGACAGGTGTCCACAAGGACAGGTTTTACTGTACATATATATACATAAGCATATATATATATATATATATATATATATATATATATATATATATATATATATATATATATATATATATATATATATATATATATATATATGTTTATTCATTCATTTATTTATTTATTCATTTATTTAAGGGCAGAATTACGGTAATTACTGGCAAGTGTTGGATGATATATACACCGATATAGAGGACTCAGAGAAGCATTTGGAGTCCCTGAAAGTTACTGAAGGGTAAATTCAATGCCTAATTTGTCCAAAAGGGGGTGTCCACAGTAAAAAGACATGTCTATGAGGAACACTTTCCATTCCTTATGACACCTGATTCTGTGGGTCAGTTTTGTGTGTAACAGAAAGCCCCAAAACTGAGGATTTTGAGGCATCATATTGAGAAACACCGAATTGCCAAAACCTTGTTTGATGATGGCTAGACCTCTGGGAAAGACTTAAAAGAAGCCTCATACATTTTTGGGATGTAGAATACAGCAAAAGTTAAGAAGAGCTCTTAAAGATGGTTATCGACAGGAATTTGTTTGGATTTTATCTGGGGGACTGAATTTTCTCAGGTAAATGGCATGTCTGCGAAGTAGCAAGAGGGGTTTAGAGAGTTGGAACCGGAGGTATGGGAGGACACAAGTATTATCAAAAGAACATATGTTAGAGTGGATTATCAATTTTATCGCCTGGGAGTTCCGCCAGCTACAAGTGAAAGAAGCTTACAGACACTGGACTGATAGCCTGGGCTTAGTTGCCAAATTCTTCTAAAAATGTGCCACATGCAACCCCTTTTACCCCACAAAATGACCATTGTCCAAGGATCAGAGACTTGTACTCAGGGACCATCGCATAAAGTTTACATTTGAGATGCATCTAATGTTTGAACTAATCTGCAAGCCATGAAGAAATATATTCATAATTAAGACGTTGCGGCACTAGGGAAAGGGGGTAGATTAAAGTTCCCTAGTGAAAAAAAGAAACACAGGGAAACAAAAAAGTGCTATAGAGTGTCTTTCCCTTGGCAAGAGGGAGGGAGTTGCCAGTCATTATTTATTGTCCAAGAGAAGGAGAATTTAAAAATTGCCCGCACTGCTTATAAAAGCATCTACCAAAGAAACAGGGTACACTTCGCCACTGTCTCACAGTTACATCAGAGGATGCACAGCGGTGAATCTCAGCTTTTCCAAGTTTGGTTTTCCGTTTCATGAGCCTGTTGATGGACAGGTTCTGGGCTAGCAATGGTGGTGGATCGAGTCATTACTTTGGAAAAGATCGTATTGGAAACAGACGTGCCATATCCAGTTCCATAAGTATACACAGCACAGACACAAAGCAGCAATGCAAGTATGGTTCTGCATGTAGCACAGGGTGTAGCTGATGCCAATAATCTACATTTGTGGCTAATGTGCCAGATAACTACAGGGAATGCAAAGTGGGTTTTATAGACTGTAAAGGAGTAGCAATGGCAATGCAGAATATTCTGTCTCCCTGTCTTTTAAGCTTAAGCATCGCTGCATCGGAGTATAGAGGTCTGGCAGTGGTTCGGGAGGATCAAATCTGATTCTTTCCTATGTCAGCATGTATATAACTATTTTTCTTGACCTTTTAAGATGAAGCATGTATACCAGCTGACCGGAAAGACTGGATCCAATATGCAGGGTTTTATGTATTTTTGTACAGATGCTATTTTGCTAATGTGGTCCGGCACTGTAATATTATATGACAATGAGACAGGTCAGGTCACAAGAGGATATTTTTTAGTCCTATGGATATATAGGCATTTTAATACTTTTGTATACATCTTTCTCATGCTAGGTGCATGAGAAAGTTACATATATGATAAGGTCTTGTATACATTTTGATATAGGTCATAGTATGTATGATATAAAACTATGTACATATATATATATATATATATATATATATATATATATATATATATATATATATATATATAATGTCACTTGTAACCTGCATTGCTTTAGTAGAAAAAACACTGTGTGCTCTGCTTACTGAGTGATATATTATGGGAACTGCATGTGAGTACATTAAAACTCTTTTTTTCTAGAGGTGGATAAATGTGATTTTTCGGATTTCAACAACTTTGTATATTGAGATATCCCTTTGCTCTTTACATCTGGGGAGAATGTGATGCTGAGGTGCAATGTACATCATTAATCGCGTGAGACCTAATTCTCCAAATCTTGTCTTGCTTTAGTTGGTGATGTCACAACACGAACTAGTGCAGACCCCAAGACAAGTTCACGATGGCCGGACATGTGTAACACACGTTCTCGTACCTGAAAAATGTCTACTACCAATCTGCCATTGCCACCTAACCAGTCCCTGTTCATCTGGATTGAGTCCAAAGAAGGTTAGCAGTCAATTCCGCAATGATGCCTTTGTTGTCAAGAAAAACCAGCATAAGAAATATATATATGCAACTTTGAAATTATTATGCAGTGGAGTATCCTATTGCAAAATATAGTATGCACGTTCAGGCCAAACTTTTTTTTTCTCCTCACCTGCTCAGCCAATTGGTTTAAAAATTAAATTGGAACATTCTGACAACATTCAGGCTTTAATTTGTATGAAAGGTGAAAATACACTGTTTTTTTCTTTATATTTGGGGGATTTCCACATTTTTGACACTTCTTCCAAAACCGTCTGCTAGATTTTTCTGAAATGTGGTGGAAGTTCAGCTTGCAGGAGGAGAGTAACACACCTTAATTTCTATGTGGTGTTACTCTGGATCCCAGACTTTTGCCTTTTTTTGTTTTCAATTCGGGAACCTTTTGTTTAATGCATGCATTTCTATTAATAGCCATGTGATTCATCAATTGCTATTCAAATGGAAAGTCATACTTTCTTACGGCTCCAAAACTCGCATGTGCTGGACTAGAATGAGACTAATTATGAGTTGAATGTTATGGTCACACTGTTCAAAAACTCATCTTGTTTTTTAATTAAATAATATATTTAATATATTTTGTCAGTTAGTCAGTCAGTTTTTCTTCTTTGTCAGATCTTTAGAAATACTCCAAAAGCGTCACATCCACTGCTTCGTACTTGCTTAAAGGTGCTCCGGAAGCCCTAAATATTAATTTGTTCACCAGTTGGCGCTGCGATATCTGCCTACTTACTTCGCATTTTTGCATGTAAGAGCTACCATACAGATTTTTCTCAATCTTGCTGAAAATGTAAGTTATGAAAGGGTCAAAGAATGGTCCTTGCCTTGTAATGGTATTCTATATGTGTGATTTTTAACAGATTCTTTACTTTAGTTATTGATGAATCTATGCATACATCCTCATTGATTGAATGCAAGGTAATCGGGATTGCAATGGTTAGTTAAAATTTTGACTTTCCGTTACAAATCTATCAGCCAGATTCACTTCAAACGTTGGGGGATATACCTGATGTCGTTGGCAATTTGCTCAAATGGTCACACTCTATTAGGGTTTTGTTTTATCATCATCATCATCATCATCATCATCATCATCATCATCATCATCATCATCATCATCATCATCATCATCATCATCGTCGTCGTCGTCATCGTCGTCGTCATCATCATCATCATCGTCATTGTCGTCATCATCAGTAGTAGTAGTAGTAGTAGTAGTAGTAGTAGTAGTAGTAGTAGTAGTAGTAGTAGTAGTAGTAGTAGTAGTAGTAGTAGTAGTAGTAGTAGTAGTAGTAGTAGTAGTAGTAGTAGTAGTAGTAGTAGTAGTAGTAGTAACATTGAACTTTTTGGTAAATTTGTTGGAATATTCATTAAAAAAAAAGAAAAAAAAACTTTTCTAAAGCTGCCAAACCAATTGCTTTTGGATTACATCAGACACGCCTGGGGACCTCTTTACCTAAATTTGTTCAAGACGTGAAGTCACAATTTTTATTCGCTTTCCTATAATTTTTGCTGTCTTCATTTTTTTATTTCTTCATTTTTTATTTATGTATTTATTTATTTATTTATTTATTTATTTTATTTATTTATTTATTATTATTTTTTTCTTTTTTTTTTTTTTTTTTTGTTGTTGTTGTTGTTGTTGACTTTTTGACTTTTTGCTCCTACCGTAAGTTGGATCCTTTGTTCTTATAGGGAATACAAGTGATTTTTTCATTCCCAATTTTTTCTGTTCCTCACCCTTCTCTGCATGGTCCTCTCCTTCCCCTGACTGAAACCAATGACAACTAAATGACGAGCGTAGGTAGGTGACCTTGACTTTACAGCAAAGATTACAGGGCTATGAACCGCATTTCATCGAATTATATTGCTTGCAAATTTCGTTGAAAAAAAATTTTGTATCGTTGCCTATTGCTTTGAGTTGAAATATATGGACTAATATTCTGAAGACTAAGTGTGCACACCTTTTCGTAAATGTAAGGAATGTGATGTCAACATCAATGAAAAGGTTTCTAAAGCTGACCTTAGTGTACCGCCTGTATAGTTACAATTATTATGAATAGAATTGATTGAATTGTTCTGTTTCGAATAAAGAGTATAAAGCGTATGGGTATAGAAAGGAAGCTTTCACGTGGACAAATCCAAGTACCCAACCAACTTTGTTTTAAACAATAATTTATGTGCATACCTGAACACCAGGTACATACAAATGTAAGTGCGTGTGCTCTCATGAGCGGGCATACTCCATATGGAAGTCGTTTTTGACCAACTAACCAATAAAATATATATCATATTCTTGGAAACAGGCTAAGTGGTATCAAGACAAGGCCTTTTACAATTATTATATGAGTGATCTTGATATGATTCTAAAGATGTCGATGACATTTTTGTGAGATGTTTCTGTTTGAAACATCTTACTTTTGGATTGATTTAATGAATGTTACAAATTTATGTAGCTCTTTGCAAAACCATCTTTGACTTTAGCAGAGTGCTGGGAGTCAAAAAGGAAATTCTACCTTTGCGACGGCCAGAAAAGGATATATATATATATATATATATATATATATATATATATATATATATATATGTATGTATGTATGTATATATTATGTACACTTTACAAATTGCTGAGCCATCTGTATAATCCTTACGTTTTTGTCCAATGATATTAACAACACTCTGGCATCTTATGGCGTCATATAATTTGGTACTGGTAATTATTGTTTAACGCATAGACATATAGAGATACCCTCCCCCAAAAAAAGAAAAAAAATCAACAAGAGAACAAATAAAAAAGCCAACAAAAAAATATGCACTATCTCCTTGCACCACGCATATTGTGTTTCGCAGGACAACCCGTGTAAACGTATCATAATACGTTTGTTTTCAGGAAAAGTCTCGCATTGGTTTCAAATATTTTGTTCTCTGAAACCACTATAGTTGTGAATCGTGGTGAGTCAAATTACATTTCATGCTTTCATTTTTCAGAAGACTGAATCAATGGACAGCATTCCGGTAAATAAATCGGAGGTTTTGGAGGGTCTTCAGGTTCAAACAAACAAGGCACGTGAGGCCATACATAAATGGCATCGAGGACGTAAAGACACAATATCAGCCATAGAGAATATTGCAGAGGCCCTCGATGAACACTTTCATTTCAGGCATGAAAATTATAAAAAGGAGGGATTTTTATCTGCCGTTAAGGGTGTTCGTGTGATAGGTAAAATAGCTAGCTTTATTTCTGGGGAGCAAAAGAGAAAAGATGGTGCGAAGACTGACTTGGAGACCTTGCGTTGTGAAGCACACAACCAAATTGATATAGATCGGGGGATGATGGAGGAAATGGGAGCTTGCTTGGCTGATATAGAATGCAAAGTTATAGATCTTCTGAGGTGTTACAATTTGACCGTCAGTCAAGCTCGAACAAGTAAGTGTTTTGTTCATGTACTTGACGACATAGCAGCCGCAGCTGATATCAATCACAAAGAAAGCATTTTCCTTAAATTAATTATGGGAACATACCAAAGCATCACTGGATGTCAAGAAGATCAAGTAAAAGAAGCATACACAAGAGGTAATCTGGATGATGTCGCTATAGCGATTGGCCTGGGAGAAGAACGGGCAAAAAAAATCGAGCCAAGCATGATATCTACCCCTGGTTTGGTGAGCGACCAGTACTGTGTTGAGGGGCAAAGAATGTTGGTTTTAGATGAGCTTCGGTCTGATGTTGACAAATCAGTGAACAGCTTCATCAGACAGAATGACGAGGATTCACTATTTGCGGTATTGAACCGTTTTTGGCAATGGCTACAAGAAGACAACAGTGAGGAGTCCAGTGCAGAATGTCAGGCAGGCAGAAAAATAAAAGGAAACCAGAAGAAACTGCGAGAAGAAATCGAAAATGCCAATTCGCTTATCACCCAAGCCGTTTGTGTAAAGTTGTGCCATGATCCTTTCCAAACATAATTATATATGGAATTTGCATTATTCGTGCCTATGAGGATGGAAAGACTACCTGTGATGAGGTAGTTTAATTGTACGTCTGTGTGTGTATCGTGATGATGTACCGTGTTTTAATGAGATGCACAAGAGTTTTTAGTTGGTGTTTGGCACATGAGGCCGCGTAAGTGTGTTGAAGCTGTCTCCGCTACAAAGTATCCATAAGAGACTCATTCAATTCGTCATTATAATCAATAGAAAGAATCTCAATTTTGTTAAGTAATAGAAAACCTTGCAAAAGAAGCATCAAATTTTGTTACCCTTTGTTAATGTAGCTTATTAACTTTAGAGTGGAAGTACATTCAACACGTTAGCAGTGGGAATGTTACCTTCCAGACTTTCTCATGAAACATGGATAGACTGTTCCTTTATTTATTGTGGGCAAAACCTAATCAGCTCGTTCAAATTGTGACCCACTCTGATAGAAATCTCATTCGAAAGGGATAGATAAAGTTATTAAGATGCACCAAAAAGGAGCAATAGAATGGTTGCAACTTTACCCTATTGCTGCAATTCAATACGATAAAAATAATAGAGAAAATGTATATCAATATGCTTAAAATTGCTATTTTGGAAGCACATTCAGTAGTAAATAGATTCAAAACTTGACTGAAGTTGCTGATCGAACGTCACTAAGAATCGATTCGAAAGTGCCGCCACACAAAGTTTATTCAATTATTGCTATTTAACTTCGCGTTTGGTCGTAGTTTAATTGTTGTAACCAATCGCTATTGTGCTATGGAGATCATATGATGACAGTCCTCTAAATTTGTTAATATATGATGGTGCGCAGGTTAGCATTCGTTTATACATGTGCATCAAAATATACTCTGAGATGTATCCTCTCTGAAAAATACTTCCATTTCCTTAAAAAATGCGACATTCCTGAAACTGTCGAGGCCCTGCAACCAACACGCAAAACCGAATAAAAATTCAATTTTACCATAAATGTGGCCACATTAGGTAAATCTATTTATAATGATCTCTATTTTTGCATTGAGTTCTTGCATGCGTCATGTGTCAGGTAACAATGCCCAAGGTTTATAAACATATGTCTTTTAGTAGCCAATTTCATTTTTAAACATATACATAAAATTTGCACAATATATATATGTGTGTTTGTGTGTGTGTATTCGCCTTCTAATCGCGTTGATTTATGGTAAAACAATTAACTTCACCGAGAGTCTCGGCTGGGCACGTGGCCTTTATCTTTAGATAATATAGTGTTTGGTATACTGACATGTAGAAGAGTCGACGCCTATAGAGATTTGTATGCAGTTGGCTGCAACAAAACAGTCTGCTTTCCACTACCTTCATGGTACCTAAGTTTATTGGGTAAATGCTGTGCATTGTCTCGTGTTGAATTCCAGGACTGATTCATTATATATACTTAATAGAAGAAGCCATGTATCTTCCTTGTCATCAATAATAACGACTGACGCTCTTATGTTTCTCTCTCGCTTATGATAGAACTGTTAACTCTCATTTGTTCAAACAAATTCACATGGTCATGCCTACGCTTATCTGTGCTCGATTCCTCTAGCTCCTGAGACCTGAGTGCACCAGCGGCCCACAGCCTTCTACTCTCACCAGTTGTGGTTTCTTACCGCGTGGTCTGTTTTCGTCATCCGAAGCAACCGCTATGAGACTGTAACCCCAGGGTTACCATCCAATTAATCGGCTGGATCTCCATTGGTAGTTCCCGCCGTGATGATCTAACTCCACGTTGAGAATGGCGCCATAATCTCTTCCTCTCTCCTCTATGGCATGCACTTGCCTGCGGCAGCAGCCAATGCACGATTCTTTATGCCACCCTACTAACCTTCATCGCTCGCCCAGTGTAACTAGAGTACACCCCTATCCCTTTCCATCTTACCTCCTGGTGTATTCCTTTTCTCCCTCTCTTTTTTTGCTTTGTCTTACGTTTCTTTACACAAAACTGCGCCTATCACTCCTTGAGGGCAGCTTTAGTCAGTTGTATCAATCGCTTCATTTCTTTGGCGATCTTAATTCTTTTATCCCACTCGGGATAAATTCATTAGGTTTAGCCTCCAGTTCATAGAGACTTGATGGTGTGCCAATTTGGCTGCTTTCCCAAAGTATTTCTTTCATTACTGTATTTATATATGTTATCATTATTTATGTTTGTGCGCAACGTTCTTAAAGGTAATACTAAATACACGTAAAACGAATATATCGTCTCTTTGTGTGTAAACCATAAATGTTGCGCCTTACAGGCGTTAATTGACGGTGACACGCAAGGTTTACATCAACTGACTTCACGGTATGGAGCGTCTTGTCTGGTCGCGGGCTTTGTCTTTAACTGCTAGAGTTACATGTGTTCAATATACAAATGTATCAAAGAGCCGACGCCTGAATAAATTTGCATCAAGGGTCCCTTTTTTATCCCACTCGGGATTATTGTCAAGTGAACCCCCCTATTCACAAAGAGTTGTTGGTATGTCACGCTGACTGGTTTTCCGAATAATTTTGTATGTAAAAGTATGTATATTTGCTCTCATTATGATATGCTTATGCTGAATGTTCTTAAAGGTAAAATTAAATGCTTGTAAAATGAACATATTGTCTCTTTGTGTGTTATCCATGATAATAAATACATCAAATTAACACTAAATATATATATATATATATATATATATATATATGTATATACATATATATATATATATATATTTATATATATATATATATATATATATATATATATATATATATATATATATATATATATATATATATATATATATATATATACTAATTTGATGTATATTTTTATCAAGATAGTCGCTACACTACATGGGTTGGTTTACAAACTTTTACTTCTCTCCAGTGCAGGGATGATTCATCGAATTTTAAGAGACGATTGTCTGATACCAAAGATTACATCTCAATTTGATATAATACGGACTGTACCCTATGCAACATTAAAGTTAGATTATTTGCATAGGCTCGGTCATTGTTGTCATTCCACTTAGTACCTTTGCTTTATGAGTCGAGGCCACTGCAAAACCTCCTATTGTCTCTTTATGTTCCTCCTAACGTTTGCATTTTTCTATTATGTTGTAAAGAATTTATACCCAAAAGGAGATATCTACCTTTCCGATTGTCCATGCACAAGAGACGTTATATCTGGCATGTAACTGAACATATTTAATGAGCCAACAAGCAAACCAGCGTCAACAGTGGCAAGCGTGATTACAGTCTGTGGACTTAATAGGGCAACATATAGCATACAAAAGGAAAATACTAGATTTGACCTACAGTCCAAATCAGAGCTGTACACGGACGTGTACACGATAACCCGTTTACCCACCTTAAATTCTATATTGGGACGCATAAGAGAAAGCTACAGGTAGATCATTGCTAATTATGGTGTTAATTACGTCTATTACTATATTCATGAGAATGTTGGTCGTAATGTTCATACCGATGTTAGCGGAAAGGTGTTAAAGATCATCGCAGGGGGGGGGGGGCGGAGTAAGATATAAAGCATCCTGGTCACACCAAGCTGCCGCATTGCCACGTGTTAGGCACATGCTGAAGGCCTTGTAACAGTTAACAGTTTTGGTTAACGCGTTAGGCACACGCTTAAGGACTTGTAACAGGTAAGCTTAACATTTTTCAAAACGTTCTTAACAGTTAAGGTTAAAAAATGTTGAAAATGTTCTTGACAAAGTCACTTTCTTCACCGTTCACGCCTCCGTGCGAAAAAAATATATATAACTTCGCACGATCAAGGGTTGTGATACAATCAAGATGGTATTGCAGCCTTGCTCCATCCCCGAGGATACGAATGTAAGTGGCATAATTTATCAACTCCGGTCTCGTCATTTTGATACTGGTAGGCAATTTTAAAATCATAGAGCACCAGTTACTTTTTGGCACCCCCCCCCCCCAAAAAAAAGAAAAGGTCTGAAAATTTATTTATTTATTTATTTATTTATTTATTTATTTATTTATTTATTTATTTATTTATTTATTTATTTATTTATTTATTTATTTATTCATTCATTCATTCATTTATTATTTTTGAGGTGTTTGTTTTACTGAGAGAAAGGGACCAATGTGTCAATAGTTTGCAAGTACATCTTGATAAATTACATAAAACTGAACAATGTTGAAGAGGCATGCTGTTAAGCATGATTCCAACGCGGTTCCTACAACACTGTAACCAATAAAGCCAAAATACGGCATTAGAATAGCCATGTTAAGGTGATATGCTGGATAAATATATAGTAGAGAAACCTATATTTGATGAAACTAGGCATGTTGGAAGATCATGCCAGTAGAAAAAAATTAACATGCTCAGCGACCTTGAAACGACCAAGAAGTGCCCTTGACAGTCATTTGAGTGATTTAGGAAAGTCGTTTTTGGCCTTTTTTGTCTTTTTGACACATTTATAACAAGAAATCGCAAAAAAAAAAAAATAAATAAAATAAGGGAACAGGTTGTGCACAATTACGCGTACAACAATTTTAAAAAAAAATCCCAAAAATAATTAAAAAAAAAAAAAAAACGAACAAACAAACAAAAACAAACAAAACAGAAAAACAAAAACTTGTACAAGAGGTAGTCTCCGATGGTTTATTTCAATTTTTTCATAAGAGATACACATCTGTGCATAAAATCGGTGAAACCGAAATATTAGGCTAAGTAATAAGATATTTTTTTTCAAAACAAAATCGCTCAGAAATCTCATGTTTCAAAGAAATTATGTCCATTTGAAATTTTAGCCCATATAACCATTGTTGGCGGTTAGCTTGGATTGAGAAATCCAAAACGACGCTCTGATTTCAAATTGATGTAAGTGCACTCAGACTAAACAAATTCACGTCATTTTTGTTTGTTTGTTTTCTTTTTAAATCACCTATTCCTTTGGTGCATCCAATGTTGGACATATTGATGAGGCAATTCGAACCTTTTTCTGGTATTTAGGAAAAACACCTATTCTACCCAGAATGATCTGTATAAGTGAATTTGGGGTGATTTACCAACATTTCTCATAATAATCCTCAGACTTCATCGTTTATAAATGAAATAGCCATTTTGAATATTGTATCAAAACCTGGGTGAAAATTGACACATAAACATGTTTATAGCTACATGTTGGTGTTCAAGTTCATTCCAAAGTCAAATGAAGCTCATGTTGTATGTATCCGTGGCATGTCTCACAATTTGTCAAGTTTTATGATGATTTGCCTTTAACTTCAGAAGATAATGCCAAATGTATTCTTCAGTAAACCAAAGTCGGTCAATTGGCCCTATAGTGTGCTTTGTACTTAATTTACAAGTGTAGCAGTAGATCTCATTTGTATAAACTGCGCCTCGCCAATCATCTTGTTTGTATCAGGCAACAATGGCACAGTAAGTATTACAAAATCAGATTCCTCCAATAAGCCTGACAGAGTACAGTGATATGTGACATTTAAACCTTTTACTCGTCTATTGGTCTGCGGGAAGTTTAAACCATAAAAAGCCTAGCCTTTTCACGGACGTTTTCAGAGTTTCACAAAGTAGTCCAACAATTCTGGTAGGTGTGACATGCTTGGTCATTATATGTGGACTAATTTTATACTGTGCCAAGCCTTATAAGTAACAACCACATTGTACTTGATACAGTGTCAAGATACCACACAAAACCATTTCCATACATGGCGTTTTATGGCAGAGTGTTACGGGGACCATGCACATCTAAAAGCAAGTTGCGTTATAACTGTAAAGGTTGTAGAAGCTTAGTTATGCGACGGCTGAAAAACATTTTGGCTCGAAGCAGTGTAGCTGTATTTTTGCAATGCCAAGGTTTTGTTGCTGTGTCCATAGGCCTTTCCATTAAGCAATTCCTGCAGGATGATGTACCAGGTAAAAACAAAAAACAAACAAACAAACAAACTGATATTAGTTGACACCATTGTCCAGCAGCCTTTAATTGTGTTTTGGTTGAGTATCATTGACTGCACTCAACTGTCGCGCAATTGTGGTAACACTGGCTCTAGTTTGTATTGAATCTATCTCCTTTTTATTTTAATATTTTTTTTTTCGAAACCCACATTCAATAAACTGAAAAAGTAATTACATGAATTGATTCATTCTAGAAATAACTGCTTCGGTGTATTCTACAAGCGACAGGGCCAATGATAAATGAATCTCCAAATCATTATCAGGCAGCTCACCATGCTATTAAAATAATTTACCCTTGTGTAGATTCCTTGCTGAAGTAACGATTAAAGTGATATCAAACTTTACTATCCCGTCGCCTTGGGAGTTTTCTACAGAGCCTACTGGTATTTTAATCTATCATTTGCAAACTTAAAATTCCCATGCTGAAGATTTTGTGATGGAATTGAAACACATTTAAGATTGGAGAATTTTGATGATATATTTTACCCACAGAAACATGAATATCTTGCCATATATGCTTTACTTTGACACAGTTCCTCTTCTGTATTGGCTGTTTCGTTTTTCCAAATCATGTGGCACAATGCTTGAAGCTGTGCCCATAAAGAGTGTTTTATGTCTGAAGGAAGATTGTTCCACTGCCTGATGGCATCCGGAATAAATGTGTGTTCTAGACGAGAAGTTGTACACTTGGTTGGACGTGCAGCGCTGGATTGGTGCAGTCGGCTACCAGTAGGAGTTTGCATTGAGATGTTAGAAAGGTAGGTAGAGGTCAGGCCATCTTGCATCTTAAAGAAAATGGTTAACTTGAAATATTGGTGTCTATTACAAAGGGTGGACCAGCCAAGTTTAGTCAATAACTTGGCATGTGAGCTTTTTTAAAATAATCTATGATCCGGAATAGATGATCCACCCAGGTTGATAGCGGGTGCTAAGGCTCCACGTGCTAAGTAGGAAATACCAGAGATACTGATTTAATAGCATCGAATGTGACCCGCCAGAGTCTACCACAGCGATTTACTTGCGACACATCTGTATTTAGGCGACAAAAAGACTCAACAGGCGTAGTATCTATTTCAAGAATGCAGGTGCAATCGGCAAACAGACGGACATCGCAAGTCAGATTATCTACTAAATCATTAGTGTGAACCAAAAAAAAAAAAGTTGACCCAGAATAGAACCCTGGGGTACACCGGATTCAATTGGTAGCTACAAGGAAAACTGACCAGGAATAGTGACTCTTTGCAATCGGCTGGACAGATAGCTTCCTATCCAGTCAACAAGATGCTCTGATGAACCAAGTTTCCGAAGTTTGGATAGGAGGCCAGGGTGCTACACCTTATCAAAGGCTTTGGATCCATCCGGAAATACCACCCTGGCCTCTTTTAACAAGACCGTTGTATATATTATGAAGTAAGTATGCAAGTTGGTTAATGGCTGATTTGCGAGTGTGAGTGAGGAGACGTTGCTGGGGAAGCATATATATATATATATATATATATATATATATATATATATATATATATATATATATATATATATATATATATATATATATATATATATATATATATATATAGATAGATAGATATAGATATATATACATATGTATATATACATATATATATGTATATATATATATGTAATATATATACATATATATATATATATACGTGGTAGTTAATCATTCAAAAACTTTAGAGACATTGCAATGTTAAGATATCGGATGATAATTATTTGTTATCTGTCGGTTGGACTTTTTGAATACCAGAAAACATTTGACTGCTACATTTTACTTCAAGGGTTTAGAAAGTAAGCTTGATTCAAAGAAGGTTTGAAGATTTTGGTCAGGGAGTGACATACGGAGCCATTCGCGTTTTTAGCAAGATTTTTCCTATAGTGTCGGAACTAGAGGCTGTGGTCACTCTCAGAGAGGATAAAACTTCCTTACATTTACTTCTCCAATAGTTATGTCCTATAATCTAGATTCAGTATGGTATGCAGACTCAAGCAAGGGAGTGGCATCAATATCTGGTTGAGTTTTGCCATGACCGCGGAATATTTATCAACAAGTTCACATTTCTCCCCATTGGAAGCTATAGATAATGGAGGTTTGTTCTGGTGAATATTAGAGCCCGTAACAGACTTTGACAGACTCCACCATTGGTAAGGATTAATTTCAGAATCATCTAATTTTAGCGTATTTTTTAAAAAATTGCACGGGTGGAAAGTCGGATTTTGTTAAAAAGGCGACATGTTGGTGGTTTTTTTTGTTTTTTTTTCTTTTTAGTATAATCTGTAGAATTTATCAATCTTTATATAATCATCAGGACTAAAATGGCGGGGCATGATAGAAGCTGTTCTTGAGCTGTTTCCATGCACGATTTATATGAATGTCCTTCTCAATATCTGTGGTTATTCATGGTTTGTCTTTAGGTTTCAAAGTAACTTCTCGAAAAAGAATAATCCTTATGCATAGTGAGAAACAGATCCGTATGGGACAATGCCTTCGAGATTATCATAAACATCGTGACCAGTGTCCCATGGAGCTATTATGAGAGATGCGTTTAGGATTTGAACATAGGCTTTATAGTTGTCTGACACTGGCCGTCTAAAGGGATGGTCACCACTGTCAAGCACAAGACCCGGAGAGTCTGTAAAAATCAGATCAGGCAAGTTGTTGGTGTGGTCGGAGGTTCTTGTGGATTCTTTGATTAGCTGAAAAAGGTTATTTTGGGATACGATATTTAAAAAAAGCCAAACCAAGGTCACTAACATGGTGTGTAGACTCCCAGCCGACGCATCGATTATTAAAGTCCCTGGTAATGATAAGAATGTGTGGGTTACTCTCGATTGCTGTGAAAATGGAAATGACTACAAATTCTAGAAAGACATTCTGGATTTCAACAGACTGACCGGGGGGGGGGGGGGAGGGGGGCAATTGTTATTTCCGAGAAACAGTTCCCCATGTTTGGGGGAAATTTTTACCAAAACACATTCTGAATTAGGGTCTTCAAGGTTTGTGCACCTCTGGCATGGTAGCGAAGAATGGACGTAAGCTAAAACATCCCCACCATTGCCTGTCAAGTGATCTCTACTACAAGAAAGTAGAAAGTTGTTAATGAGGATGAGTTGATCAGAAAAACGTGCATCCAGCCAAGTTTCAGAGAGTGTAATTATGCTAAAGCCTTCCCTGTTTGCGAGTAACTGAAGCTCGTCGATTTTACCTGGACTTTGTATGCAACGGACATTTGAATGATAGAGTTTTAAATTATTATTATCATTGGTGGAAGTGTTAATAGGTCCAGGGTTTGGATGCACGTCGAAAGTACACTGGAAAAATTTAATGTTTATTGTAGAAAATGCCGATTGCCACTCTGTATTGATCTATACTAATTCCCATGATTTATTGGAGGATGTAAAGAAAAGGAAACGCCATTATTGAATTTGAGAGGTAGTATGATTGGAGTAGTGGGGAACAGGTGGACAAATGGCAGTTTATGTTTAAAACCTATCAGAAATGAAGGTGACATACAGGAATGGGCGCAAGCAAAGGGTTTCTGTGGTGTGGGCTGAGATGTAATTTGGTGTAGTAATGAGGCAATATAACAGGTGACATACAGTGACAGACGGGAAAAACAGAAATGAAACACGACCATAAATAACCACTTGGGTAGGCAGACTGGATAGCCAATGGGATGGCTTTGCTCGCTTCTTCCGAGTTATACCAATTTCAATGAGATTAACAGTACAGCTTGGAGCTTTGCAATTTAAATATGTTTTCTAATATTGTGGTGGTAATGTTGCTTTTGTAGTAGTATTTCAATACTGTAGTATTTAAGTACCTTTCTGTGTTCACAGCTTTAGTCCTTTGAATGGAGCTCTTCCAGTACAATGTCAAAGCAACTATCACACATGCACAATAACTACGAAGCATATTGGGGCAAGTATGGTGCTTGTCAGCTACAGGTCTTCATACCAGTATGGGCCAGGGTCCTGGTCCTGATGCTTCGAAGTTTCTGGGTGGCCAGCACGAATGCAATGCAACAGGTTACCTGAACCTTGCTTGCAGGTGTGCCCTCGTAACCTGCAACTATGACAACATGGTCTCAATCACGACTCTCTTCTCGATTTATTATAGCAGCGACCCATTTTCGCTTGCTATCAACCACAGCCACAAGTCAATCACATAGTGGATGGTTTCCCGCAAGACAGACTCTGTGATTCTCGGGCGCCGAGTGACAGGCAGGACTTAGCCAGAGCACGGCAAAGTGAAGTATACCATGTGTGCCATGATCATGGCACCCAATAATATCACTGCCAGCCATATCTTTACCATCAAATTGAGCTCAACAGATGAAATATTCCCACTCACCCAAGATATACATCTGACATTTTAGGCTAGCTTGTTTTCTGTTAGGTCAAACCCCCAGGGGCCATAGGTAGCAAGCAGCTACTGACGACAGTTACAATCTTGCCTAATTGTACTCTAAATCCTGTTTAGAAAACTTATTTTGACAACATGTTTTTGACATAAATGCTAATGACTTTCATTCTTCTCTGACATGCCTAAATGCACATTTACTCAAAATTGACAGTATTTTCTCAAATGTCACAAACCTGAGACATTACGTTGATACATTGACTCAGGGTTGGCAGTTAAATATAGCTTAATTGTTTGAGGGGTAGGTGTCATCACAGAGTTTGTTTTACGTTTCTGGTGCAGGATGTCCATTGTTTCAGTCCTTGTTGTGATTTCCCTTGGTTTGTACAGGTGAGCTAGCTGCAACCGTTTATTTTACTATCACTGGGACTGACAATAAGGCCCCAGCTTGTTTCCACTTTAGTTATACACTGGCGGGTGGTTTAACTAGGATAAGCTGCCCAGCTAGAAAGGGTACATATTGGTTCAGGGGTAAGTCGAATTGTTCTTATCTGAAACTGTAACTATAGAAATTTAGTAATTATGGTTTGTTTGACAGGCATTCTTCTTTCATAATGAAGCTCTGCATTTATAAGCAAAACTTCACGTATTTAGCTAATTCATCATTTGCCACGTTCATATTTAATCTTTATTATGTGGGTTGTCTTTGCTCAATATTTAGCTTAGACAAGGAGCCGCTACTCAGAGAGAC
Source organism: Hermodice carunculata (assembly GCA_964020975.1). Lineage (NCBI taxonomy): Eukaryota > Metazoa > Annelida > Polychaeta > Eunicida > Amphinomidae > Hermodice > Hermodice carunculata. The sequence goes on from OZ026618.1 coordinate 71,398,658, forward strand.
ATGTACGGGTAAAAGGCTCCGAAACATGTTGAGTAGTTACCCGCTGAAGACCCTTTAATTTATTTGGGCTGATACAGCTTATGTCAAAATTTTACAGAGGAACGTGTGCAATATGGACCATAGTAATTCCATATGTATACAGGTTAGACAGGGACAGGTTAGCTTATGGTAAGTAAAGAGTTCGGACTGCGGAATAGGATATTGACTACTAGGAAATGGTTCTGGCCAAAAAGACATAAATACAATAATGACTAAGAGAACCATTCAGGGAAAGGCATGAGGATATAAAGTTTGTCAAGATTTCCAAATTTGGGAGAGTTGTCGCTATAATGTGCAGGTATTTGTTCAGGGAACTCCAAATCTGGCTTGCATGTGCAAGTTTATCTGTGTCTTCGTTTTTTTAATATATATTTGTTTGTTTGTTTTTTGCCTATCTGTTCATCTATCTATATTTATCTGTCTATCTATTCATTTACCCATCGATCAATTTGTTTCTTCAATCTCTTTCTCTGTCGTCTCTTTCTGCTCTTCCTATTTCATTTTCTCTTTCTCTTCCTGCACTTTCGCTTGCTTCCTAGCTTGACTGATTAATGGAATGATCAATCGGCTGATTGAAGGACGTCTGTCGTAGGGCCCAGCACATTACAATATGCAAATGCAATGCGTGACTTTAAAAAGACATTAGACATTTAACTCCCAGCGACAAATCAAGGACAAGAAGAAATTGAGGAACAGCAATGAAGCAGGTATAGCAGCAACAGAAGTCTTCTGTTTTTTCATTATCATCATCATCATCATCATCATCATCATCATCATCATCATCATCATCATCATCATCATCATCATCATCATTATTATTATTATTATTATTATTATAAGACTGAACATACACTGCATTCCACATGTTAGTTTGCGTGTAGTTTCATGCCCTTGCAATACATAACTGAGATGGTGCATCTAACGTTTAGTGCCACGGAGAGCAAGGGTAAGACCAGCAGCAATACAACTATGGGTAGGAGGTTTGTAAAATGAACATAACCGAATCCCCCGCCGCCCTCTCACCCCCCCCCCCCCAAAAAAAAATGGTGAAGCTTCTTTTGGGGGAAAGAAGTCAGCTTTTTCAAATAAGTGGTTCTTCTCTATTCAACACATCAGAATTTGTTCACATTAGGCTTAATGTTTCATAATCCCAAAGATCCTACAAAAAAAAGAAACCTCTTATGCAGAAGCGGGTGCACATGTCACCTCATTCAGGATCAAGAAGTAAAGAAGTTCTCCTGCATGGGAGGCCTGCGCTCTGCGCCCATAAGCGTGATCTTAATTTTTTTTAGAGTGAAACAGAATTGCGAATGTCAAGAGCAAGTCCTGCCGTGGCTTTGTAGTAGAAAGAAGAGCAGAAAGGAGACCACAGTTTGCTTAGTTCTACTTTTATCTTGCAAGTTTCTGAGCGAGAGTGCCATTAGCTTTGCTATATGTCGGGGTTGGTGGATGGGGGACAATTGTGGATAGGTACATTTGGTAAAATAGAATTAATGTGTTGAATTTTCTGTTGCGTCCTGTTTAGGGTTGGCGGATGCTGCCAGGCTAGTTCATGTGAATAAAAACCATATCTGGTGTGTTCTTATGTACCAATGCATTTTTATGCTAACCGTCGGACAAGCCGAGGCATAGATGTAATAATCATAGAGGACACCTCCATATCAAAGTCACAGAATAGGTAGGATCACTGCCCTACACACGTTTGCTGATGCACATTGAGGCAATTGTCCAGTAGAGAAAAAGAGGTGCATGTGGGCACCAATCTTCCTTCATTTAGTGGTGAACTGAACTGAGATACACTGTGTGCTCAAAATGATTCAGCAGACCTTGTCCCACTTCCTCCAATGTTATTCTTATTTCTATTGCAGTCCTTACACTTTTACATGTTCCATTACGTTACGAGCTGATTCAGTGATATTGGTATCACCGGCGACTAGTAATATATCACAGATTGACAATAAAATCATTTCCACACAGGGAAAAGGTAGCAGTCCAAGGATAAGGCCTTGTGACATGTGCGTGCCCTGATTGATGACCATAAAGTTGATTTTTCGTCCCAACCCGCTTGATCTCTTCAATGAATAGATGTCGACACTTGCTACTATGGGAGCACAGAAACCAGGTTGATTTAGAAAGGAGACCTCTATGTCAAACCGATCAAAGACCTTTGCTTCGATGCATCTAAGGAAACCAACCTGACATCATGCTTACCCCTATTGCTCATGCTATTACGAATTGTTTACTTTGTGAACATATGTTACAAATTGATTCCTTTTTCACCTTTCCCGTAGCAGCAAGAACTTCCATATGTTAAAACTGAAGGCTCCGAAACATGTCGAGTAGTTACCCACTGAAGACCCTTTAATTTATTTGGGCTGATGCAGCCTATGTCAAAATTTTACAGAGGAACATATGCAATATAGACAATAGTAATTCCATATATATACAGGTTAGACAGGGACAGGTTAGCTTATGGAGAGTAAAGAGTTCGAACTGCGGAATAGGATATTGACTACTAGGAAGTGGTTCTGGGCAAAAAGACACAAATACAATCATCAGCAACCAGATACTGGTAAAGAGTTATCACAGATTTAATTATTGAAAAAATAAAATATGGGAAACATTTTGCAAGACAGAAAAGTCGATAATTAGATGTTATATATATATATATATATATATATATATATATATATATATATATATATATATATATATATATATATATATATATATATATATATATATAAATATATTTATATTGTACATAGACTGTAAGTTTTAATTTTTTCCACGGCCATAGGAATGTGCAAGAAGTCAAACTATTTGTGTCAAAATAATCCATGCACCATAATACTGAAACGTGTCCAAATGACATGAACCTCACTTGGTAGTTACTGCTAGCACGACCCGAAGATTTATGTATCTATAAATCATCAGGCAATTTGCGACCTTTGTTAAACAAGCAATTTCAGTTAAGGTTAATATTCTTGTTTCCGCCTCCAATTTGTTACTCAAATCTCCATTACAACCATAAAAAACGGGGGGGGGGGGAGGGTTAAAGTGGTCATTACTGACAAATTATTTTAGCGGTAAACGAGAGGTGTATATTTTTCTGTATTCAAAGTCTGCAGACACCCTTGACCTTTTTCTCTTCATTCGTCTATCAGTAATGACCCGTGTTCGAAAGCCTTTGACATACGCTACTGCTTGGATGTTTAAAAGACATGATTGACGTGTTTCTCTGTCCAGCACGCAATCAGGGATGACACGTAGTGTCAAAACATGAAGGCTCTGCATTAAAATAATTTTGCTGCATTCATCAAAACTTTAATCAGAACACGTATGTTTTATACCAGGAATTTTATATGCAAGAATTACACTTTTTTTTGGCCAAGAACATCAATGGTGAGGTCAAACCGCGGAAGCACAGCATGAAATCGAGGCTTGCAAAGATCGCACTTGGTGCGATACGTAGCTCACATGTTTTATAATGGTATAAGATGGCTTTTCATGACTTCAAAGTTTTCACATTAAAAGAGAATCACCACCTTGCAACTTCATGGAAGGCAAGGTCAGTGTGCACGCACCTTTTTGACTGATAGTCCCTGTCCAGTAATACCAGGTAGAGCAGACGGGATAGAGTAGTTTCATTGTTAATCAAGTCTCAACTGTACCATACAAGTATGCACTGCAATTTAGGACGAACACTGCCCTATATGGTCTGCTATGTAAGGCATTATTATTATTATTTGTTTGAGCAGAAAAAGAAAAATGCTTATTTTATACTGACATTGAAGTATAGAAGGAAAGACTCATTTCAGTTGTCTTGTAACTCACCGTTGAAAGGCAATAAATCATGTTGATTTATTCTGAATCATAGTGGATGACCAAAAAGGAGTCATTGAATCAGAGCCCACTGATATGGGAAAAATACAATTTGAAGAAAACTTGAATGCGTGAAAGTGGACAGTGCATCAAATGACACCATGTTTACAGATTCTGGTTTGTGTGCTTGCTAGTCTCACACAGCTCCACTCCGAATGCCACAAATCGGCGTCCACGTCGTCCTGCAGCTTTCCAATTGCGATAAAAATAAAAAAAAACTCCATAAAAGTAAACATTGCATTATAAACCGTGCAAGCAGTACTGGCACAGTAAAAGTTATACTTTAATCCATAGAAATCTAATCTATGAACAACGCTAAACATATTCTAACAGTAATTAATATGGTCACTCTTTATTGGTACCAAAACTCAATTCTTTATTTGCTCGGCTTAAACCGGTTTCTCCTTGAACTTTGTCAAGCCCCTACAAACCCTTACATCTGAGGCCAGTTTAGGCCAAACGAGCACTGGGGTGACCAAACGACGAAAGGAACAAGCACTTGCCTTTCCAACTCAAACAAACTTTACTTTTTAACCTTAATATAAGAGCCAGCTATATTTAACGAGCACAGTACTCCAGGAGCTCCACTGCCATACATTGAACCTGGGACATTTGACATTGTAAAGTGTAGCAAAGTGGTCAGATAAATAAATTCACCATGCTTTGCCTGTTAAGACTTTTTAACTATGATTTGCTGCATGTCGTTCCAATCATTACATCTACTAAACAAAAAACAAAAACAAAAACAAAAAAAACAAAAAAAACAAACAAAGACAAAAATAAAAATACAAAAAACAAAAACAAAACAAAAAAACTTTACTCACTTTCAAGAGTCTGAGTACCCAGTCCGTACGGATATTATTATTATAATTCAAACATTGCAACTTGATTTTTCAATCAATTTATACACTCTGGACTGTTTGCTATGTGATTCTTTCCGCCTATTCGTTGTCAGCGGACCATTTTTTTTCCTTCCAGAGTTCTCTTGCATCAGTCTAATATATCGCACTGGATCACTAGTTCTCCCTTTGTAGAAATTTTTAATGATTCTTCGTCGTACCAAGTTCATTTTACTTCATTTAATTTCTTGTTTGATGTTTTTTATCACATTTCGTATGAATGATGTCACTGAAAACCACGCAGGCAATTTCTAGGTCATGATGCTTGACACAAAGTTACTCATTCAAGAGAGAGCCATGTTACTTTCGGAAAATGGGTTCAAAAAAGTTAATTGCTTATTTCAACTTGACTCTCTCAGATGGCTTTCTAACAATTAAACATTGACCTTACCTGCTTAGCAGACCCAAGAACAGACCTAAGGCCCTTGACTGTTGGACAAGCCATATGTCATAATTTCCCAGGAGTTAATAGGAGTCAACAAAAGAGGCAAGCAACGACGTAATTCTAAATGAACAATGGCGCCCTTTACTGCTTGCATTTAATTTGTCTTACGTGCCAAAGAAATTAGGACCCCGTTGCGACCATCACATTTCCTTGCAGAACTTAATAGGTACCTTTAAGAAGTTTAATGTGACGTATCTCAATTTTTTGTCAAGGGTACTTACTATTCCAGCCAGCAAACTCCATTACAACCCAGCCATGAGACAACCTGTTTTGTCTCTTTGTACCATTTGTAGTCTGCGGAGAAAAATCTCATTAAAAAAATTCAGATTTAACTTATTCACTTACCAATCCCCGTAGAGAGACAAACTGTGTGCACTTCAAATTCCATCGTCCGAAACACAATTACCCTATAATATTTGTTCTTCCAATGTATGCACAGCGAGCCAATAATTTTGTTATAGCTGTCTTCCTTACCCCGGCCAGTACATTTGCAAGACACAGTACCTATTTTTCCCAGTTGTAAAACATGCAAATTATCGAAAGTATCAGTGGGGTTCGAAAATGTCAATACAAAGAGATCTAAAGTGAATGCGTAATGACCTTATACATACGTATGTGCGACCAATATTTAAACCCGAATGTCCAGTTACAGCAGAATCTTCAAGCCTTCATGTCTAACTACAGCACAATCTTCAAGCCTGTGTGTCTGGCTACAGCACAATCTTCAAGCCTGTGTGTCTGGCTACAGCACAATTTTCGACCCTGAATGTCTGGCTACAGCACAATCTTCAAGCCTGTGTGTCTGGCTACAGCACAATTTTCGACCCTGAATGTCCGGCTGCAGCATAATCTTCAAGCCTGAATCTGGACTATTAAAAAGGTAGATTGGCATATTTGCAGCCTAAAAAAAGTGTTTCTCCTGATATTCTGAAGTGCCGCCGTGAGAGGACTAGCCACCGTGGCTACATAAAAAACCCCAGAAACTAAATTACTCTGTACCAATTTATCACTATCCAAATCAGCTGGACTTAACATAACCAATCTACCATTTTTCAAAACAGTTTTCTTTGGCAGTTAGTACAAAGACGGCTTTTTACCTTAATTCACTACATTTAAAAACATCATGGTTAACCTTACGCCGTTTTTTCTTTTCAGTATATGACAGATCACTTGATAGTTGTCAGTTACTTATCTTGTTGTTGTCTTGTTTCATGAAAACGCCACGCTATTTGTTCTTCAGTGGACGGATACGCCACACGAGAAGCGGAAGACATGTCTTCTCATGACGTTGGAAGGCTTGAATCGGCGCCGATAGACGAAGGTTGATGACTTGTTGCATGTCTTTGCGCCATGCTACCAGACAATGGACTTCAATGGCACAACGTCCATTCTCTTCTTTCTTCTCTCCCCTTTAGCTAACGTATGGCACGTGGCTGCAGCTTTGATAGCTCTCTTCTCGCCACCACTGTCATCGTTGAGCTAATGTTAATCACGTTGTTTCCGTCTTGCTAAGAAGAACCTACGAGTTTTAAGAAAATTTCTTTATGCAAGACCACAGGCATACAGTTCGAAATTTTCACTTTGGCAGCTTGGATTGACTTCAACTTAAAAGCGTCCTAAGGTTTGACAGCTTTCGAATGGTTGAAGTGTTCAAACGATTCGGCATCCCAGTTTGCAAATTTTGAACTGTGCCTTAAATTTTGTTATCAATCGTCACGAAACAAAGGACAGTATCAACTGCTCAAAAGCTATGAAACTTTGATGGTATGGCGTATACCGACCTAGAGTGAGCGCACTGTCCTGAATCTAACTTGAAATACACGCCTGCGCCCTATCATTCTCTTATTTCCAGTACACCTCTGATTGGTTACTACTAACCAACTTGAAAATTTTTTTCGCTAAACTACGTAATGTGGGTATATTTTATATATACGCTTTGGTGTATGTCGATTAAACTGTCACAACCAATACACGAAAAGTCTCGGCCTAGGGTTATCTGACAGTGTGGGCACTAACAGTAAGGATGGCATCGGGCAGAAAAAAGTGGACGCGCTTTACGCCGTTGATTTACGTGGTTTTAGTGCACCTCATGGTGCAAACCGCCACAGCCTTGTACCTGCAAGGGACAGAAACATCGTACGCCAAATACGTCAAATGGAATGCTTGCACAAATGCCTCTCTGAGTTTCGAATTCAATACATTGCAGGCTGAGAGCCTTCTCATGTACACGGACGACGGTGGTACTTATGATTTTTTTGAAATTATACAGAAAAACGGACAGATTATCCTTACGTTTAATATTGATAAGAAAGATGGAAGCAAAAAGATTAACGTCGGAAGCAATGTCAACGATGGAAAGTGGCATCGTGTCAAACTCAGCAGATATCATAGGAAGACCACACTGACAATAGATAATGAATCGAAGAGCACACTATCTTTTGGTTCCGATTTTCATTTTGGTAATTTATCTACAAATTCTGAAGTTTTCTTTGGGGGAATGCCAGTAGAATATATTTTACAGAGGATGCACAAGCTGGCTCTACCTTCAGTTTTATTCAAACATCCACGTTTCAGAGGGCGAATCAGGAATGTCCTTTACCGAAACTGTACTTGTGAGACCATTCGGGCCTCATACGTCAGCGGCGTGGGAGTTGGCACTTTTCCCCAGGAAACGTGTGACGTCAGAAACCCCTGTCGAGATGGTTGTGTGTGTATTAGCAAGGAGCAGGGCCCGGCTTGTGATTGTCATGAACTAGATAAGTGCGGCATGGGTAAGTTACAGTAAGCAGGACCCTGGTTTTTCCAACATTTGAAGAAATAGGATGCTTATATTGAGGCAGAAACCAGAGATAGCATGATACTCACTTCTCCGGTGTATCAATGTATGGGCTTGCTTCCACAGTCATTGGGTTATGTTCCACCGATAGTCCTTTCAGAGATAAAGAACATGCATAAGGGATTTGTCGTTTATCATTCAAATTCTCTCTCTCCCTCTCTCTCTCTCTCTCTCTCTCTCTCTCTCTCTCTCTCTCTCTCTCTCTCCCCCTCTCATTTTGCAGCTGTGAATAGAAGATATGCCTATCTGAAGAAACACAATGGTTGCACATTCAAATTGTCCACAAAAGACCTTCTAATTAAGTCCCAGTCTTGAGGAGGGGGGGGGGGAGAGAATAGGATGCGTCTGACTTTCGCCCATGAGCTTTGGAAACGTTCATGGAGTGCCGAGGAAAGTCGATGACTTACCCTACAACCCATCACTGAGCTGGGTATTATGTTAATAATAAAACAATTTGTTGCGTGTGATGCTCATATGCTTTACGTCAGTCTAAAATTTGACACATACGTTTTATTGCAACATATGATACTTTTTTTCTGACCTATTACGGTTGTATTTCTGTCTTTTAGTCCAGAACCACTTCCTGATACTCATTATCCGTTTCTGCACTCCGACCTCTTTACACTCCATACGCTAACCTGTCACTGTCTAACCTATGTATATGTGGAGGTAATATTGCTCATATTGCACACGTTCTTCTGTAGAATTTTGAGAGAGGCTGTATTTGGCCAAATAAATTAAGGTGTCTCTATCTGTTAAATACTCAGAATGTGTTTTGGAGCCTTTAAATTTAAGTTCTCCCATAGTTACCCATGTGAAAGCACACTCGTTCTCAACAAATGCGTGGAACGATTTTACGCCCGAAATTAAATAAAAGGGAGTTTCCTATTGGTTGTTGAGACAATCTGACTTGCCCGTGAATAGTACTGTTCCCTTGCTAGCTGGATATCTTACTTTAGTCAAATCACTTGCCATCGTATAACTAAAGTAGAAACAAAGTGGGGCATTTTATTCAGTCCCAGCTATAATAAAATGAAAGGTTGCAGATAAACCACCTATTCAAACCGTGCGAAATCCTAACAATCACTGCAACAATGCACATCCTGCGCCAGAAATGAAAAACAAACCTCACGATGACACCTACTCCTTACTTTGAAAGTCTCTAAACAATAGAGCTGTCTTTCGCTGCCAACCCTGATTTAATGTTTTAACGTAATGTGTGAAGTTTGTGACATTTCACTAAATATTTCCAAATTTGAGTAACAGTGTTGACATTGAGTAAGTGTGTGCTTTGGCATGTCAGACAAGAGTGCAAGACATTAGTATATAAGTCAAGAGAATGCTATCAAAATACAATTTTTTTAACCAGATTCTAAGTACAACTAGCCAAACTTGTAACTGTCGTAGGCTGCCGTTTGCTACCGACAGCCACTGGCAAAAACATGTAAGCGCACAATTTCTGAAAGGTGACTATTAAAACACAAGGACCACAGAAGGTGAATAAGTAGCAAAACAGGCAAGTCTAACTTAAAAAAAAATTATTGCAGCCAAACTTTCTATCAATCTCTGGATCTTAATAACAAAATATGTAAGGCATGTCAGAAAAAAAATAAGGTCATTAACTTTTAAGTCAAGAAAATGTAATCAAAATGTGATTTTTCTTAACCAGATTCTAAAAACAATAAGGCAATTATGTAAATGTCGTAGGCCACTGCTTATTACCTCTAACCCTGGTTTTAACCTGACAGAAAGCATGCGTGTCTACAATGTCTGAAAGGTGACTCTTAAAACAGAATGATGTCAAAAATTTAAATTAAATCGGAAAACAGACAATTCTAGACTTATTAAAATTTTGAAGCCAAATTTTCTAACAATTGTTGGGTGTTTACAGCAAAATGTTAAGAAATATTTGATCTAATGTACCTATTTGAACCCTTTTGATTCAAGTTTATTGTGAATACACTTGGGTCTAGATGCGAAGTCCCGAAATTTAGAACAAATACAACCAAACCTTAAAATTTGTGACAAAAATATATTATAATCGATAGCTTCCGAAGTATTATTGTCAAGAAAAAATAGTTCGCTTGTTCAGAGTTAAAGGTGTCAATTTTGTGATAGAGTTAAATGCAAAACCTGTTACTAGTGACCTAAATATATAAGTCCAGAACCACATCTCTGAAACCATCCGAATTGTTACCTTCCAAAGGGATATCACTTGGCAAATTTCTTTAGCACCTTCACTTAAATTTTGTAGATTATTTCACCAGCAATATCATCAAGATATCTTGCGTTGTCTGATAATTTTTTAGCCATCCTAAGGTGCTTTTTTGTCAGTTGATCCATGCACTTAAATTCCAGCCAGGTTATATATAAATCAGCAAGTAATGGGGAGCAGTTGCTACTAAATGGAATGCCTTTTATTTGTTGGAAAACCAATGGTCCGCATTGATCAAAAGTGTTATCTAAAAGCTATTTTATAGCATCTATCAAAGTCTCAACACTATACGATTAACGTAACATTTCGAACATTTAACATGTGACTAATATGGTTCCTTTGAATATGAATTAATATTTATGTATGGTTTACCAATATGTTTACACATATTGCGTATCAACTTACCGTTATTACTTCGGTAGTTACCGACATATTGATACGTCAGGTCTAATTATACTAAAAAGTAGAGGGAAAGTTTTAAATTGCTTTGTTTTTTTCATTTTACGTTCACTACCTCGATCCATTTTTCATTATATGGCCATTCATAAATATTTACGATTATAATTTTCAGAAAATTAAGTTAACAAAATATGTACCTTCCATATTATATGACGAACCCGTGTAACATTAAGGACAAGGGTGAACTATTGTTATTCTTTGTGATACATATACAAACTCACAGTTTTTTTTGTGTGTGTGTTTTGTTTTTTTGTTTTTTGTTTTGTTTTTTTTTTTTGTTTTTTTTTGTTTTTGTTTTTTTTTTTGTTTTTGTTTTTTGTTTTTTTTGTGTGTTTTTTTTTGTTTTTTTTGTTTTTGTTTTTGTTTTTTTGTTTTTTTTGTGTGTTTTTTTTTGTTTTCTTGTTTTTGTTTTTGTTTTTGTTTTTGTTTTTGTTTTTTTGTTTAAAAGACACTCATGCAGGATCTACTCTAAAATGCAAAAAAATGTCAGTTAGACAATGGCAATATGCTTGTAGCGATTCTTTGTCACGTTCAAATAAAAAAACCTATGTGGACAAAGTTTACTCAATGAGAAAGGATTTTAGAGCTAGTAAGTCAAGTAGAGAAAAATATGCTAATTTACTCACAACTTTCGAAAAGTGTGTTCGTGAATTATATCGATATCTTGGGACTGTTACTGAATATTTACAGTTGCCAAACGTACGTATACTGAAGCTTATTCTCAGTGTATTACACACCTTTCACGAAAAGTATATTGTCTCTTCATATCACTTAGTTTCCTCGAGCCGAATCGGCTGTTAAATAATACTTTTGGACCAAAACTAATTTGGTTCATTTTGCTGTGCTTAGTGGTACCATCTGAAGCCATTCGATATGATCTGTTAAATCTTCATTTACTTGTGTCAGAAATAAAACACTCATATGGTCAAAGAGAAAGGTACAGTTGTAATGAGGGTTTTGTTTCCCAACTCTAGTGTCACAGAACCTGATCTTGCACAGTATCCTATAACAGATTTAAGTCAAACCTCCAAAACTGCTTTATCTTATCTCTATAATCAATATTCCCTCTGATTTTTATGTTGCATGCAAATTTAATTTCCTCCATAAAGTTTAGCAGGAACATTTAGCTGTACGCTAATAATATTGTGAAAATAAGTAAGGAGCTTTGGAGTCACTCTGTTGATTATAATTTTTGTTTTTAAATTCAGACCTTTCAGCACTTTCGCATCAGCTAGTCAGTAAGGGTTTTTCCTAATTTTATTCACGAACCAGTCACCTTGACGGTAGAAAGCGCTAAAATATGAGCCAGAACAGATCTCATGGATTGTCCAAATCCACAATGCTTAGAGAGATTAGTGCGGTACATACATTTTCATGTCAAAGCTATATACCTCAATCGTCTCAAGGAAGGTCCTCTGTAAATCAGTCGATGAACCTGTTTAACCCTTTCCCCCTCAAACCGGCCAAAACTGGCTGGTGGTCAAATGTCGTCTGCTTCAGTGTTTTCAACTGATTTGAACAGTTATGAAAAACAATTTGTCGGAGAAATGTACATGCGACTTATCAAGATCACATGCCCCAAGTCAACAGCTTTCCTTGGCACTTAGTGCCCAACCCATGCCAAGGAAAGCTGTTGACTCAGTCTTAATTCAAGGGGGGAAAGGGGTAATTTTCTTTTCTGATGGGCGTTTATGTACTCTTCAAAAAATTTTGAGTGGTCATTCATGCCAATTTTTTACAAAGTATGAACCATATAACGACCAATTTATACATTGTCGCAAGTAAACAGTGCCTTAACTACATGCAGGGGTCTCTCTTAAGGTTGGTTTCTAAAAACCACCATGAGAGGATTTATACGTGTGCCACGCGTTAAATAGAACCTGTAACCTCCACTTGACAATTTTGAAAAAGACATTCCGCAAGGGGTTACGCACAATACAGAATAATTACAAATAGGGAATTATTTACATAATATGCAAGATGCATTCAAGCCAACACAGCAAAGCTGCATGACCAATAAGAGTTTGTACGAGCTACGATATTATTTAACTGCAAGGAAAAAAAATAGGTAAGGGCGATTGAAATTATGAAACTCCAATGCACAGATACAATATGACAAAAACCACATTGAGATTAATACAAAAGAGGTATAATTACTATAGTAGATTGTCCATATGGAACAGTAAGTCGTTCAGTGACGTTAACAACCGCAAACTTCGTCACACTCCTTTACAAAAGAGAGTAGGGCCTTGGAAATGCACCATGAATCACACAATTAAGCGTGGAAATACATTTTTCTTCAAAACAGGCATACAAATGTTTTGATCCGTCGTGTTACTTCTTGGGATATGATTGATTTTGTTGTAGAAAAAAACCTTGCATGGCTGCATACATAATTGGCTGCAGGACTTCGTGTACATTCGGACATTAGAATTACATCAGTTAAGAAGAGTTCAAGAACAATGGAACATTATGGGGCTGCCCCAGTGTGAACTGCTCGTTGATTAGGCAATTTGCCGTTTCACCCTGGTATTATTTCCGTATTATACATGCATGAATAAAACCAAGCTGATTCGTCATTATACTACCACATTATTTCATGTTTAGAATATGGTGATTAATGGTATCCAAACTTGTTCGAGTATCTAGAAAACATGTGGCAGTGATGAAATCATCATTGGTATTAAAATGCCAGTCGTCAGTGACCTTGCCTAGTTGGTTTTGAGGTGACTAATTCGTTAGGGAAGCACTTTAGGTGGCACCACCAAATCGAATTTCCAATAGGAGACCATTTTAGCACATCCTGGAATGTTTAAAGGAGAAAGTTTTAACTCCGAGGAAGACCATGTTGAGCAATTTAATTAAACTCTAATTTACAGAATAAAGGGCCTTGTCAAAGGTAATGAACACCAATTTTATGACTTTTTCCCACCTAAAAACAATTATATTGGATTTGTATACGTCCATACTCCAACATTTTATCATAAATATGACTTGTCTAGCCCCCCCCCCCCCCTTAAACAAAAATGTCCGTGATTAATTATACAATTAAAAATTAACACACCACATAACTACTTCAATAATTGAGAAAAGGGGCAAAGTCTTATTGGAATCCCTCTTGCGAAAAAAGACATATGCACTGGACAAAACTTGACGTATTAGACAAATATTAAAATAAAAAATACAATGACGTAACAGATAGTAGGGCAATGTAATTTCATATGATATTAGGTCTGTAAATAGTTATTACCATCTAGCAGTGTAACAGAGTCCAATACGTGTTCGTTTCCCCATTACTTTAACCAATGCCTGCTGGTGTGAAGCGGCCAGTCTCAGAAATAAACTAATGTACTGCTGGAATTTACAATATTTTATGTAAGAAAACATTCCGGATAGCCGTACAAAACTGTCTATAATGTGAAAGGAGCATACATAGTATGTAGAACTGATCGCTGAACAGCATAAACAAGACAAATAAAAAAGTTCTGCCAAACATCTTCATTAGATATACCACAGACACATAAATGTGAATCTTTCACGCCGATCCTAAACAAGTAATAATTTAATTCACTTGCACCTGGGCGTGGACGCGTGTGTTGCACCGCGAGAAATTTGCTGCCAAAATTGTATAATTAAAGATAGTTGATAGATGTGACAACTGGCTTCTTACTATTTGATTTGAATATTTTGGCTGATGCTAAATAAATCTTATTAAACTGACTCCACAGACTAACAGTCGACGGAAAAAGGTGAATTTCAAAGAGTTTAGTAGCTGCACGGAAATGAGGAAGATTGAATTACTGACGCGCATGATCGGTTGGTTTACCCGCAGTAGCAGCAGTAAGAGGAATTGACCACAATGAATGAGGGACGAGCTTGTTACATTCGTTAGAGTTCTCAGGAATGTGATCAGACCATCTGAAATCGAAGCGTATTGTAAGTCTAAGATGTTATGATGGGTAACATTTTGCAATACATGACCTTGAAAATGAATAGGTGGCTGGTTAATATGGTTTGCCTTACAAGAGATGAGCATGGAGTCAGTTTTTAGGGCATTGAAGGTCCCAAGCCAATCTTAACAACATACAAATACAGAGAGATAACATCGGCAGGCAAGTTTATGTAGGAGAGGACAAAGATCCCCAATATTGTTGATATAAATGAGAAACGTAAAAAACAAAGCACGGAACCTTGAGGCACCCCAGCAGAAAATTTACCCCCCAACTGGGGGATTGGCCTTGGATAACTACGCATTGGTATAAATTATGCGAAAATCAATCGTAAGGATCTCCGTCAATACCTGCTATCTATAATTTGCACAAAAAGACCAGATTGCCAGCCCATGTCAAAAGCTTTACTTATGTGTAAACAAATTCGCACTACCTTTTGCTGATCCATGGCTAAGTTTGTTCGAAATGGTCACGCTCCATTGATTTTTTTTGTAGTGAGTCTGAACTAAGTTTGCTCGAATGATCCTGGTGCAATGATATTTGTAATTTTATGAATATATGTATATATATATATGACAAATCTATTAAAAAAAAGTCTTCTCCAAAACCGCTCACCTAATTGACTTGGAATCGCACAGGTACAGTCTTAGGGACCCGTAGTGGTTAATTTGTTCACCAGGTGGCGCTGCAATTTTTTGAAAATGAATTTCTATTTTTTTTTTCTTCTTTTAATCCCTACCTTCATGGCTGAGATTGTTTGTCCACTTTTCACCGGGAGTAAAACATCTAACATGTTGGGCAAAACGGATTCGAAATGCGCAGGCAGTTTCGCTTTTTTGCAGAAATGGTAAGATTGAGGAATTAAAAAACAAGACTTGGACTGATCATTATATGACAGATATGGCTTCAATAGTGGTTTTATTGCTCAGATATCATTTATTTGTGAATTTGTTTGCCATTTCCACAACATTTGTATAGACGTTGTACATATGTTTACCGGTCCCATGGGAAGAGCAGAGGTAACTCTGACTGGGTGTAAGAGAATAAATATATTCAATTTTTAATATTTGTTTTTATTATTACGCGATAAAGAATTCGAGGGACTCTCACTTTTATTTATTAAAAAACAAGACAAAGGGCATGTATATATTTTTAGGGGAGAAGCAGTAAAGCAAAAAGAGTTATAGTTCCCCCTTGGTGCCTGGTCAATGCATCGTCGGCTACATGTTTACAAGGTAAGCCTTGTGAAACGCAGTGACACAACGAATAAAAACACAGCCAGAATCTCTGATTTTTGCCAGCGACTGGAACATCGCCCAAGTAGGAATGTTGGCCAGTTATACTTCACTCCCCGTAGCGGAACAGGTGGTGAACGTATATGTGGCATTCATCGACCTGAAGTGCCCCGATGTCAATTATCGTCAGCAACAATATTTTACATCAATTACTTGTTTAGAAAACAATTTGAACGAGGATTGCAGAGGATATCTGTTGGTTTCAGACTTACCAGTCCCACAATTATCTCCAGGACAAAAATTTGTCAGAGTAGTCCTGTCAGAAACAGAAGTGTCTATGCGCGAAAAACGCACACTAATGCGCTGCTTATAGCTCCAGAATAAATCATTATGTCTGTGTCTCAACACTGATATATTATTTTTCTTCTATTCCTTCTTACTTTCTTTTTCTTTCTTTCCTTCTTTCTTTCTTTCTTTTCTCCTTCCTTCCCTCATTCTTTCTTTCTTTACCGGCAAATTTGTTCTACATTTCACTTGAAATATATTATGCGCAGAAATCCCAAACTTTGCATGGCTATACTTCCATACTTGAGGTTTTCTAAAGAGATTGAAACTAATGCAAATTAGGACCATTTGAAAAGATAAATCTTGAATATCTCGAAAACTATGATGAATACAGGTAGCCCATCAAACTTCCCTTCATAGGTTTGTAACACTGCACGTCTTTGTATTTTACAGACCTCTAAATGTCAAAGGTCAAGGGCAATTTTGCAATTTGAAATATCTTTCAGCCATAACTCAGTCATTTTTATTCAATTTTGATTATATTGGGCTCCAATTGTAGATGTTGAAACATTGCAGATTTTCAAACTCACATATGACCTCTATAGGTCAACGGTCAAGGCCATTTGAACTTTTGATTTTTTTTTCGAATTGTAAGCCTGTCTATTTTCATCAAATTTTAACCATGTTCATCCCAAAATGTAGGTATTGCAACATTGCGCATTTTTGTAATTTACATGTGACTTCCAAAGGGCGAAAGGCAATGCATTTCGCCATTTGATTTTTTATTTCTAGACATAAATTGGGCACTACTTATCCGATTTTGATTATGTTAGGCTCAAATGGTAAATATTTTGAAAGGGGCCAGCCAAAATTATCAACATTTTCACATTAGTACATGAGGTACATTGAGTACTATTTCATATGGCCCCTCTCCTCTTGAAATTAATACTTCAAAATGTTGTATTGGACTTGGGTATTAACATAATCAAAACGGACATTTCAATGTCAATCTAGCCATAAGCTTAATGGAACGTGAAGTACCAAAAGCTTTAAAGATTGTATTTCATGACTGGGTTGCATTGTATTTAATCTTTGTTTCTGGGGGGTAGGGGTGGGGGTGGGAGGTGGGAGTCGACCGATGAAAAGTACAACTTGTGCAGGCACACAAACAGATACGCTCTGAAGAAAATCTTCATTTCTAGCTCATTTTTTTGTGATAGTGACTACATTAATAGCTTGCCAGGTAAAACGCTCACAAGTCATGACACATGGTTATTCCCTGGATAATAAAGAACAACTTGCTTATGATCATCCCCCTAAAATCTGGGGAAAAAACAGTAACAGCACTTCTTGTATGTGATACCACAGAAATGTACAAATACACCGTGGTGTCAATAGTTTTGCACTTTATTTTTGTCCTTCGTTACAAGAATCACATGACGAGTTATTTCGTATGCTATAAAGACTTTTAGCTGTAAAACCTGACCAATGAAGCTTGACCTTTTCTTTGGTGTGAAAGCTTTGATATGTTTTTTCGTGTGCTCAAGTACATATCCTGAATAATTTGTCCTGCATTAAGCTGAATCACAGTGACCTTTAATCATGGGCCATTTTTGTTACATTGTGTGTGTCGATCGAACAAGTACTGCAAGTAATGATCATTTTTAGGTGTACTTTGATAGATTTTTTTCAAGTTGTGTTGGAGAGCTTCCAGATCAGGTAACTATGTAACTATTTGGCAATCCAGTAGAAATTAATATGTTTACAACGTGTGCCTTATTTCAGAAATGTAAATTGTCGTCTGTTAATGACGTCAGCATCGCTCAAACATGTTTAGTTTACAAAATTATCTTTCGGTAACGTTGCTAACAGTTAGACATGCGTACACGAACTGATCTCACATTTAAGCTCAAAAGAGTTTATGCAAGCTTCTGTGCTTTCTTTCTCTGAGTTTCATTTCGTGAATCATTAGCGATGGTTTTAGCGTGGCCGTTTTGTATTATTGTATACTCACTGTAAACACTTCATATTTGTTACAGAAGTTCATATTCATATCATCTATGTTGAAGCAATTGGATTGTTCTCTTTTTTATTCTCCGGGGGTGTATGTGTAATGTTTTACAAAACAAACAAAAAAAATATAACATCTATAAAGCGTTCGTGGGATGAGTAAAACTATTTCTGGTTAAGGATTCGTCGAAGCTGCCATACCCTTCATGTTAATACTACTTTGTCATTATTGTTGATCAAGCGGTGGTTCATGTGTGAACAGATAGCGCCAGATATGTGTTATGTAATCAACCTTGGGAGAAGATATGTCTCGCACGATGTGAAGTAATGTCCGTGGAAGAGTCTGGCGGTAGATAACTACTACTGCAGTCAACTTCACCTGCTTTTTTTTTCTGTCAGCATATTTGACATAATAAACATCGGGTGCAATGAAAAAACAATTACAGTATGCTACCATAAATACTTTTGAGAGGCAGAGGAGAATTCGTGCAAAACAATATCAACGGGGGTGGGGGTGGGTATTTTAACTGTTTGGATGACATGGTAAGACATGTGAACTATTATCACAAAGAGAGACCATCTGGGCAAAGATTGTCGGGAATGCACGGTGCTTTATATTTCAAGGTAAATTTGTCAACGTAGAACGAAAAGATGAACATCCCAGGCAGAATGAAACCTTTCACGCATTGAATGATCGCGGGTATCCGCCACATTTGTAGACATTGCAACGGTGTATTATTTTTTGCCTTGCATGCAAACTGCGATAAAATCAAAGAGAATCCAACTTGTGCTTGTACAGTGGGTTTTTTTGGGGGGGGGGGAGGGGCATTTTTTTTTTTTTTTCTTTTTTTTTTGTTCTCATTTTTTTTTTTTTTTTTTTTTTTTTTTCTTTTTTTTTTTTTGTTGTTGTTGTTGTTGTTGTTTTTTGTTTCAGGTCAGAGGTCGGAGTGAAGTGGAGCTTAGTAGTTCGCTTTTATTGCTGTGGCCCCATTCCCACCGGAACGCAGCAGTGACCCACACCCATGCATCGATACCCTGCACCACACAGAGTTTATTAATTTTATTTATGAATATATTTACCCTGGGTAGCCCTTTCAGAGCAAAGCTTTGTTCTTACAAGGGGCCCAGCATAGTTTATACATTCTGAAACTACCCACTGCTTAAGTTGCTCATATTGCAGCTGCCATGAAATATTTTCATAGTCTTTGTAGATGTGCAACAGCTGCAAGGAGATACGGATGGAGAGTATGTTTAACTAAGCGAATCATGATAAATCATGGTACAGTGTACTTGTACCAGTTCACTATTTTGAGGCTTCGATAAATAACAGCACGCTAAATAACATGAAACTAATTGATGGTTTCCCGCTGATGACCCGTTTATGAGTTCATTTGGCTGTTGAGACCTTCAATTTTCATGGGTTTTTTTATCGAACGTGATACTTTTGATAAATTCACAGGTTTAGACATACACAGTGATGAACTGGCTATTGAGCGCAGATATTGGATTTTTATTTTTTTTCTTCGTTTTTGTTCTGTTTTCTTTTATTCAAGGGTACATGGAAGATGTAGCACTGTTGCTTCTGTTTGCACATGTATAGAATAGACCCACCTAAACAGAGTATGTCTTATGACTTGCACGTGTTATGATTTTCTTCAATTATTTGGTGTAAACAAACGCGCAGAATAATTATAACGACCGTTTCAAACATATAATAATAATATACGGGGAAACGAAGCTTTTTATATTTTGTTAAATACTGCATTGAAACTTCCTATGAGGTAAAGTAGACAAAATAAAGACAGTTTTGGTCCCTGGACACATAAACAAGATATATGCATGGGACGCACCCAAAATAGACCTATCGTCTAATGATGTTTGTATATACTATGCATCTTAATAGCAAAGCTCCCGTCTTCCCGTGTTACCGTGGTGAATTCTTAATTTATGATATTTTCCAGCATATTTAAATCAAAATGCTGGATACCAGTTATTTGTATAACGATAATCTTGCTCCTGGTTCACATTTTTTGTCAAAAATTGTCACACATTCAGGCATGTCGATAACCTACATGATATGTTCATGCTTTGCGTCACGCGTCTCAGAGATGGGTTCCCCCGCCTCTTCCATAAGCCTTTGCGGTAAACACGTTGATACGTAATGGGGCTTGGGGGCAATAAGCCGGTAATAGAACCATTCTAGAAACGTGCGTAGGCCAGCTGAAAAGTTCTAAGCCTAAGCGGGATATCTCAATTGGATTGAAACATACTTTTGCCACCGACAAGTACAATCATACAATGAATCATAGACATAAGAACTGCAACTGTAGTGTGATTAGTGTTTTTTGTACCAGACCATCTTGTGAATCTACCCATTGAAATCACCAGTTTGGGCAAAACTGGCTATAAAGCCGTCATCAAGTACCTGCAACTGAAAGGGCTCACTCCAACACAAATACATGCCGTAATGGTCTCCACTTTAGGGGATGATGCCCATCCCTTTTCCACTGTTAAAAAGTGGGCTGCGGAATTCAAGCGTGGCAGAGAGAGCCATGACGATGACGCGCGTCCACGAAGGACCTCAACAGCTACCATTGCCGAAAACATTACCCGGATGCATAGTACGGTGATGCCTAATCGACGATTGACCACTCGACATATTGCCAGTGTTTTGGGCATCTCTCATGAGAAGGGTGAGCACATTATCACCAAAGTGTTGGGAGTGACAAAATGTTCTGCAAGATGGGTGGCAAAGCGCTTGACTGCGAATCAGAAGCGTGTCAGATTCCTGGCGTCCCGTGACAAATTATGCCGTTTTAAAGCAGATCCCGATGATATTTTTGGCCCGATTTGTAACCATGGGTGAGACCTGGATTTATCAATTTGAACCATAGACAAAAAAAACAAAACAAAAAAACAAAAACAAAAAAAAAAACTTCTAAACAATGGAAGCATTTGGGAACACTACCACTCTCCTGCAAAAGGCCAAGTTGGTTCCTTCTGCTGGAAAGGTGATGGCTTTAGTCTTTTGAGATTCCAAGGGTATTCTGCTGATTGACTATCTTGAAAAAGGCCAGACTATCAATGAAAGATATTTTGCTGACGTATTGAGACCGTTGCGTGAGGCTATCAAAGCTAAGCGACGGGAAATGCTCACCAATGGAGTCCTGTTCCACCAAGATGATGCTCCTATTCAGAAATCGGTGGTTGCCATTTCAACATCTCCCCTATTCATTCGATGAAGCCCCTTCCGACTTCCGCCTTTTTTTCTAAAATGAAAAAGGGATTAGGCGGTCTACATTTTTCTTGTAATGAGGACATTATTACCACTGTGAATGACTTTCTTTTTAGGATGACTGAAGAAAATTCCTTCTTGACTGGCACCTGGCCCTTGTAGCGTTGCTGGCAAAAGTTTTTAAACCTGGTATGGGACTATGTACAGAAATAAAAGAAAACCATCGACTTTGTGCGGGTCTTTCACAGTACCACAAAAAAGCAAATAGCAGGTTACGCTAGGAACACGTACCGTGACTATAGTCACACCGATATTAAGAAAAAAACAAAAGAAAAGAAAAGAATTCTGGTGGGAAATGACCATGCCCTGTGTCCGTTGAGGGGGGGGGGGCGCTAGGGGGCAAGGGGCCCGAGTTCAACGAGACTGGCAGTTGTCGGGCAGCTTACAGCATTGCTCTCGCTAGCGTGGCTGCACGCAACACCGATAAACACTTCCCTGAATTTCCCGAGATGCATTGAGCATCCTCCATTTGCTGCGAAAGTCACTTCTGGTTTGAAACTTGTCAAGGTCTTGGAACAGTAAACCTAGACCTTATGCATTTACATGTCAAACAGTGACATCGACTGGCTTATTTCTTCAATTTGAAACGGAAAATCACAACTGCCTTGGTATTTTACTTCAGGTTTATACCGATAGCAGCAAGTTAAAACCAAGAAAAAGGGGGGGGGGGTGTGTGTGCTTAGACTTTTGTTTTTTTGACACGTTTATTTGTATACCTTTCCTTGATGATTGAAGGTCCCGCGCCAAATATATCTCCAAAAATACACAAAGTTATCAAATGATTTAAAATATTTCAAGAGTAACGATGCCTATCTAAAACTTACACTTGATCAGTATTTCCATATACAAAATTATCATGGGACTTAATTTGGGATGCTCTAGTCCTGTGATATACACATCCAATTGACACAGAAACAATATTCATTACTCGATCAAAAGTTTTGGATCAGTTGACCTGACTTAACATGTAAATGGTCCAAGGCCTCAAGGGGAAAACACGCTTGAATCTTGGTCTGCGGGTTTGAATTTTTCTACAATGATGACAGTGACTGGCTAGATTTTTTTTATTAGTTTTAGATCATGTATTTTTTTTTTTTTTTTTTTTCATTTCCTGTTATACAGTTGAAATTCTCTATTAAGACCACCTATGAGACTGAGAAAATATGATCATTATAGGAAGTGGCCTTTGTGAAGAATAAATTATTTAAAGATAAACAAGAATGGGTGTGTAAATTGCTGGACTTATTGCACTGCAAGAGTAATGTATAGCAACAGGGAAACAAAACGTCTTTCAATTTTATTTACAAATGTTTTCTGACAAATATTTTCCTTCAATAATTGAAACAGGATTCTGCTCTATCATTTCACGCACCTCAATATAGACACTAGAAAAGACCATTCTACCTCTTCTAGTCTCCAGAAAAAGGTATAAGAGGTTTTGGAATAGTGCTACAGCTTCTGGGGGCTCTGCCTCTGACCTCCGCCAGCGCTCTAACCTGGACCCAGGACGGTAGCTTGACCCCCCCCCCCCCCCATTCTTGTGACCAGCAACCCGCCTGTCAAATATTAAGATCCGCACTTGCCAATGGGCTCATAAATCACAGTGCCCGGTTTTTTAAAGGACATTTGATTAATAGAAAGTTGTAACAACAACGGTTCAAATTAATATCTTTATTTGATCCTTTTTTTTAAATTATTTTTTTCACCATATCTTAATCCACAGTATTGATTACAATGGAAGTCAATGTGAGTTGCAAAGGTCAGTCCCAGAGTGGAATTTTCCCAAACCAGCCACCAGATTCGCTTCAAAATTGGTCAGGGTGTACATTTAGTGCGCCTCCACTCATTTTGTTTCAATGAGCATGCGCTAGTGACTTTTGGATTTTTTTTTGTTTTTAAATCTTAGAAAAACTCCAAAACCGCAAACCAACTGCTTTAAAATTGCACAGGGATAAGCCTGGAGACCTATACATCTTAATTTGTTCAACAGGTGGCGCTATATAAAGTCCGAATAATCCCAGTTAATGACATAAAACGTCCGCTACCACTGGGACTACATAGGTGATGATCTTGCTTTTGGAAAGAGACAAAAAACTGGTAAAATGGAGAGGTGTGTTATGAGGAAAAGGATGCTATGGCAAAACTCATATAATGAGTGATTAATTACTGCATACATAACAATTAACAACGTTGCATATTTCTGAATAATGAATGATCAAGTGTAGTTTCAAACCCGGATAATGAGTGGGTATAAAATTTGTCTGCAATACATGGGGATGTCCTTTTGAGGAGATGTGAGATAAAGTGAAATATTGGACAGAATTACGAGCTTTGTTTCTTTTTGGAGCAGGAAGTGGTGCTTTATGTCTCAATCTGGTTTGGTGAGGATGATTAATTGGTGTTATTGAAAACATAACAGTAAAGCATTCTGGCTGTTGGTTTTGTGTGTATTTGAAATGATATTTAAAAGCTTTCGGTTTTAAGAGGTCCTGAAATGTCAAGAGTTGTTAAAATTAAATCGGAATGGGAGTAGTATTTTGCATGGCATGTTATGCAAACAACTGACTTTTGAAGCTTGGCATACCAAATTCAGTTGCAAGAGTAACCCTAGGCCAGAATACAATAATTCAAGTGTGGTAAAAACAATGAGTTATACAGGAGTAGCAGAGTATTGGTCGGTAAATATTTAAGAAGCCTTTTAAAGATTTCTGTTTATTTTGAAAGTTTCGTGCATATTTGATTAATATGCGGCTGTCCGCTTAATGTCTCGTGTATCACCAAGCGTAACAAATTCAACTTGATGTTATTTTTGAAACAAAGATATTGTCACTTTTAAGGTTCAGAGATAGATGATTTCTTTGCTTGGGAAAGTGAAAGATCATGTACTTGATTTTTGCAATACTTAAAGATATTTTACAGCTACCCAGCCATGTAATTTCTTCACTATTGAAATTGTGTGACAAATTGTCGTTGTTGTCTGCATCAATACTAGAGTTAAGGATCAAAGGGGATTGATTAAGGTTGTCTCATCTGCGTAAAGTATGGTATCAAACGTTTGCGATGGAAGGTGCATATCATTAGTATAAATGATGAACAGAAGAGAGCCGAGTATAGACCCTTGCCGAACTGCAGTAGTGAATGGTCAGTAACCATAAAATATATTATCAAAAGAAACAAAATGATGCCTGTTGGTAAGGTAACATTTATACAAGTCAAGGGAGGTGTTGTATATAAGCTAATACTCTACTTTTTGAAATAGAATTTCATGATCCGAAGTGTCGATTTAGAAAGGTCTAGATAGATGCTGATGGGTAATTAACCTGAATCAGAAAAATTGAAGATTTTGTCAACAAATTCTAAAGCAACTGTTTCAGTTCAATGAGATGATTTGACACCATGTCTGCTCTTGTAAAATAAGTTTTAGAAACAAAATACTTATATAACTGTTTGTTAACAGCATTGCCATATACTTTTGATGGGGCTGGAAAAGTCAAAATTGGTCTTTAATTATGTAATAAATAATTATATCCTTTTTTGAATAATGGTAGCACCTTTGCAATTTTTACTTTGACATGAAAAATTCCGATGGTTAAAGATTGGTCGACAATTGGGGTTGGCGGTTTCGAAATTGAAAAGATAATACCTTTAAGAAGTTTCATTGACAGACCGTGATGGCCTGTGCTGAAATTTGAATTCGTTCATAATTGAGGTACTTTCACAGGGATTTTTAGTTTGAACGTAAATATATGTTCAGATTTATTTGTCAAATAGAACAGTGGACGAAAATTAAGATAGGTATGAAGTATTTCTCTGATTTGCTCATTTTAGACCTATGTTTGTGAAAATGTTGTTAAAGGTCTCAGTTATTTTCATTTTCTGGTTTTCTGTCAGACAAAATTGACGGAAGTCGTTTTTTTCGTTTAGTCATGTTCAGAAGGGTTTTATTGGTACCTAAGTTTTTATATCATCTTCATACGTTTCAAACTGTGAAAAAAGGCATTCTTGCATTGATTGACAAATATTCTGTTTAAAGATTGTATCCACAAAGTATGCTGAAATTTTATTGTACTGTTTTATTATATGTGGGCGAAACCGTATATTGCATTATTGCACTAAGCGTCAAGGATTTTTCAACTAAGGTCCAGGTCAGCACTTTTTGTGAGTGTATGGCCCCCGCCGTCTGTACCGTCACAGCCATGGAGGATTCTTGATTACATGTCGATGATAACCAATGAGAAAGGTCGTTTACTATGTTATGTAATGCCATTTTATTCGATAAAAAGGTATCATGCATATCGAAAACTAACAGAGGCGTATCTTAAAATATACTGAATCTTTATGTATAATTTTTTTAATTGAACTTTTGTTAATCACAAAAGTACATTCGGTTAAGTTGCCATACATACATGTGGGGAACTGAAACTCCAAAGAGCTTATAGTGTTCCCCAAGAGGCATTAAAATTACACAGCAAAATATACAAGCCAGGTGGCATATCTTGGTTCCTTCTACATATACATGTACTATAAAAAAAGGCTAGTTAAACGAAAAGTTAATAAGAAAACCCATTATACACTTTCAATTAAGTTCTTTTTCAGTTCCCTTTTAAATGAATGTAATGAAGATATTTTTGCAGATAAATTGGTATAGTATTCCATACAATGGGTCCATGACATTTAATTGCAAACTTACAGCGTGTTGTTTGGTACTGTGGAATATATTAACTGTTTGATTGTCTGGTAATATAAGAATGTACATTAAATAATGGCGAAACATATCTTGAAAAGTAGTAGGTATGAGGTTATTAATTACCCTAAACATGAATACAGCAGTCATATAAATATTTATTTCATTGAAAGGCAGCAAATTTAAGTCTTTGGAAATGGGAGATATATGGGCATTAAATTCAGCACTGCTTATAATACGTACTAATTTCGTTTGTATTTTGATAAGTTTATCTAGATTAATGATATAATTAGCAGCCCAGGTAACATTGCAGTAAATAAGATATGGGAATGCTAAGGTGTAATATAGCTGAGTCAAAATATTTTTCCCAAGTTTCCATCGAATTTTGTTAAATATGCCAACTACTTTGCTTAATTTACTGGAAATTTGAGATATATGATACCTCCAATTCAATTTATCATCAATCCAAACACCAAAAATTTTACAATTTTCTGTTTGTTCTGAAAATACATTATTAACTCTTATTGACAAGCTATGTTTATCAAATGTACAAGACTTATTTTGAAAGAACATATAGTTACTTGCATCTAATTTGACTGATACCTTATTGGCCGCGAACCAGTTAATCACAATGTGCATTGACAGGTTAAAAACTTGTTCTAAAGTGTTCAAGTTATTTTCAGTGAAAAGTAAGCTTGTGTCATCAGCAAATAGTAAAGAATAGAAATCATGAGATAAAGTACCAAGGTCATTTATACAGATAAGGATAAGAAGTGGTCCAAGTATAGATCCTTGTGGCACTCCCCAGGTCATTTTTAAAGGTGCAGATGCAAGATTGTGAAAATTAACAAATTGCTGCCTATTAGTCATATTACTTTTGAGTCAATCAAACGCCAAACCTCTAATACCATAGTGATGTAATTTAATAAAAAGAATAGCATGATTGACTGTATTAAGAGCCTTGGAGAGATCGAGAAATATGCTGACTCCATAATTTCGTCTGTCCAAGGCCTCCAACACTTTGTTAACTAAGTAACTTACAGCCTGTGCTGTACTTTTTTGTGAAAACCAAATTGGAAATTATACAGAATATTATTAATTTCTAGAAATTCTATTAATTGATTACACATAACTTTTTTTCAAAAGTCTTTGTGAAAAAGGGAAAACAGAGATAGGACGGTAATTGTAAAATTGTTCAGGGTCACCTTTTTGGAAAAGAGGAATTACTTTAGCTGGCTTTAGCAAATCTGGAAAAATACCTGTCTGTAGTGACAGCTTTATCATGTAGGTAAGGAGAATGAGAATACCACGAAAAAGGGGATTTAATGACTTTGGGATTAATTTCGTCCCAGAATTACGCAGAGAGTTAGTCATAATTTCAATATTATCTTCAACGACAGGATAGAGGAACAGTGAATTGGGAAAGTTTCTCTTCAAAAATGAAGAGGGATTGTCATTTGTATTTGGTTGAGACTGAGCTAATATTAGTCCAAAAATAATTAAATTCATTAGATATATCTTCCTTGTCAGTTATGATATTCCCATTGCTTTTGAACGTATTATTAAATAAAGTCATTTTACTCTTACCAATAACATTATTTTTAACTTGCCACAGTTTAGGTAAATTTTGCTTATTATTTTCTATGTAAGTGGCCAAATATTTCCTTTCAGAAATACGTAATAAATGGTCAAGTTTATTGCGATTTTGCTTATAATTTGAGGATTTATCTTGAATGTTATATTTGGAATGACGATAAATAAAATATAAGTTATTCTTCCTGCCTGTAGATTTAACCAAACCAATTGTTAACCATGGCTGATTATATTTATAGTGAGCTCTTATAAGTTTCGTTGGAATACAGACATTATATATATTTTTTCAAATCATTCACAAAGGACGTCATAGCTGTATCAGCATCATTAGACTGCAATATGTGCTGCCACTCATGTAGTTCAATTTTACTTTTTAGGGCACTGAGAGTATTATCATTAATAACTTGTTAGTACACAGACACGGATATCTTATTTGGCGTCACAGTATGACTTGAGTGATGTACAAGCAGGTGGTCATATATGTCACTGTACAGTATACCATTTTTTGTATTTTCTATTAATACACGGTAAGAAAGAATGACTATAAATAATGTGCATAAAATCGGAGGTTCCCGTACGCGTTTCAGAATTTAAAATGTCAATATTAAGGTCAACCATAATGTAACATTTTTTCTTACAAGTCTAGATAACATTCATTAAATTGTCCAAAGAATCATTAAACATAGGCATATTGGTACCAGGAGGTCTAGATCTTACCCCTATAATAATATTATGCTTGTGATCACTAGCATTACAGGTAATTTCAACAAACATTGATTCCATGATATCATTGAAAATACTCAAATCGTCTCTCACTACATATTGGAGGTCCTTGTCAACAAAAACTGAGACACCGCCTGTGCTACGATCATTTCGAAATATTTTAACATGATGATAATATTCAAATCACTAGCTTCAGTATTAACCATATCATTAAATGTTTCCTCAGTAAAATATTAACTGTGACACATATATTAAACTATATCAGGTTGATTAAAAAAGTTAAAATCAGGATCACATTCATAAATAGGTAATATATGTCATTAATAGGTAATGTGGAACTTCTGGTTTCAAACGGAATAAATATCTTATTAGTCAATGAAGCAAAATTTATCTGTGTATCATTAAACCATAATTCAGACAAGCAGTTTATAAAAAGATCGTCATCATCAACATGGTTAAAAGGAAGTTCACTTTGTAGAGAAGATGGACATAGCCATGCATCATCTGTATGATTTATTTCTGAGAGACTTTTAATATGATAATGTCTCAAACAAGATATGCATGGAAGATGATTACGATTATGAATATTAACTTGTTTGTTACATATTTCACAATGGATCGTAGAATTAAAGGATAAAATAAATTGTATATATTCGCATAGAAACTCGGATCATTTAAGAGAAATGTTTTTAAATAATGCAGATTACAATCTTTATAAAAACAACCCTGCAGAAACTGGATGGGAAAATGTCTGTTATCAAATATGTAGGTTCTGTTTTGTTATATATATGGTTAGCACATATAAACATGTGAGGATAAGATGGAACAAAAAGAAACCTTGTAAAGTCAAAGTGATTGTGAGTAATAGCAAACGAAAAGATGACAACAACAAGAAGTATAACATGGTCATACATGGTGATTGAAGACTTAATTCATACTTTGGGCAAGGATGGAAAAAATTCTACTACATACGAGTACCAGACAAGGGATATATGATTCCATATGTGCAATGTAAAATTGCATTGAAGTAAAAGGATAGAAACCGAGATTCTTGCATATACATGCAATAATTTGACTCAGTCAATAAATAATATATAAATATAAGCAAAATGAATAATATTTTTTTGTTCACTTGATTTTCACAAAAAGAAAAAAATGCATGTGGTACTAATATGCTGAAAATGGAATAGAGTTCCACATGTGAATAAAACCCAAAGAAAAAAAGACAAGATATAGTCAGCAGAGTACATAGTCCATATATAGATCTACATAGTTGGTTGAGCAGCAGGTTCACTTAATGTTACCAAGTCCAGTTCATTGGAGATGGGGGAAATATTTTTTAAATTTGTCCTTTACCAAAATTCGGCCATTGTAGGTCCAAGCATCATTTATTTTGCTGTCACGTTTCATTATCCTGGCTTTGTAAAGAAGCTGTATTATTGGCATCGTCTTTGGCATTTACGAACAGGGCAGTTTTGTCAACAAAAGATGGTATTTTCAATAATAGACCACCCAAACATTTTTGACAAAAACTGTCCCATAATGGAAAGTCTAGTGCCTATTGCCCCAGCTGCATGAAAACACTAGGATTAAGCAGATTGACCTGATTGGCAAAAAGCATTTTTGCTGTATATGCTATAGAATACTGTGCTTCAAAATAAAAAAGGTCGAATAACAGCTATTATTCAGTTAACCTTAGTCATCAATAATCATAAGTTACCTTATGATACCCATGAAATAAAAATCAAGGGCCACAAGGTAAGGTGGACCAGACTTCCTTGAACAACATCCGGGTACACCCCAGCATTAATAAGTGTGGATCGATGCTCATGGACATTGTAAAGGCATAGTAAAGCTTTCCTAGCCAGCCACCTCCTTCAACTGAACAACTCTGGAGGCTGAGGGTCTTTTGTAAACCCAATCTTAAAGAGCCGCCACAGGTCAATGGTTACAGTCTTTACTTTCTGTGCGACTTGTAGAGGCTCAGCTCCTGGCCGATCAAAAGGGATTCGTCCCTTGCTCTTTACATTCAGTGACCACTTACCTGTTGATAGGCTTAGTGGGGCATGTTTCTGTTACCTGTATCTGATTATGTCTGCGGCAATGATAGAGGCTACAAGTCTCTTGACTTAGAAGTGGTCGCTATGTGATATAGACGACAGGTTCCCACACACACGTGTCTGGTGTGTGTGCGGGAACCCTCGCAAGAGGGCCCTGGAGAGGAGGGTATCAACCTAAATTTCTTTTAACCCCTGTGTGGATCTCCTTATGCTGAAAATTTCTCTTCATTCAGCCCAGAGAGGTTTCACTCTATCTCTAGATGAGAAATGGGGCGTTTACACATAATTATATAGCAAATTTCATTGTGCATCAAATAAATATCTTCAAAAACAGGATAGCTTGGCCAACCTACGGTAAAGTGACCACTTTGCACTAATGTGGTACTATTTAAAAATGCTGTCTGTTTTGAGTCATTGGGCTTTTGAGGCATCATTTCACCCTGGTGTGTAGCACATGAGAGGGGTAGCTTCATCGCTACCAAGCCTTCACAGGTTTTCTGGAGTCCTGATTGCAGTGCCCTCTATATTTACAAAAATATATTTCTGCATTAAACAGTGTGTGTAGCCTGTTGATATAACGTTACATAGACTGATCCAAGTTATGCAAGGTTCACACATTTATCACAGAAACCAATTAAATTGCTCACTACTGATTTTAAAAAGTTACAAGATTCTTTTTTTCTCATATATATATATATATACACATATATAACAGGATCATCAAGCAGATCCTCCTCGGCAGCCCATAGTGCTTTTATTTTGTTTTTTTTTTCAGTACACCTGTTTCAACGTATGCGTTGGACCAGAGGGCTTCTAAAACGTTTGAAGGT
The DNA here is from genome assembly GCA_964020975.1 of Hermodice carunculata. NCBI lineage: Eukaryota > Metazoa > Annelida > Polychaeta > Eunicida > Amphinomidae > Hermodice > Hermodice carunculata. The sequence continues at coordinate 71,430,101 of OZ026618.1, forward strand.
ATAACGTGCCGGGGAGACATTGAGACTTGAGGCCTAGACTTTTACATATAGCTTTATATGCTATATCACATTACAGACGCTTCAAACCCGGTGTTGGTGCCACAATTGTGCAAATGGCTTTCAGATCACACTGAAAAAAAATATTGCACATAAAGTTCTCTCTTAAAGAATGTGTATGAAAACAGACTATTTTCATATTGGTTACATGTTTTTGAAGTCAGGTTTTAGCTTTTGCTTTGAATTTCTATTCCTTGAATACTTGTCATATGTATTATATAAATACATATATATATATAATACATATACATATGTATTATATATATATATATGTGTGTATTATATATATATATATATATATATATATATATATATATATATATATATATATATATATATATAAGCTGACGTTCCTTTAAAAGGTTTTCAGACTTTCTCATTAAAGGTTTCTAGGGTCTCAGATTTTTCTTACTTTCACAATTTGGTCTGGGTCTCAGACTTTTCTTACTGTAACAGTCTGTATGGGAAGTCTGACGTTTCTCCATTTAACAATCTGTACAGGTTTTTGGTATATGAGGAACGTTGATGTTCTAGTTTTGGATGTCTCAAGCCTCCCACCCATAGCGGAACTCATAACGCATAGCATCCCCATTTAATGTCTGATCAAGAGGGGGATAAGTCGTTTTAACCACAAAACTATAGCAAGCCTGCGTGAAGGCACACTGGTTGAGTGTGTCAATTTCAGATATTGCATCTTCAAAGGTGGTCCTGTTTCCATACTAAGTGACCTCAAGCTTACAATATGATCACTTTGTAAATATGGAACCTGTGAGGTAGTTTAATTCTGACCACACCGAAATCATCCCAACGGACACTAGGATGCGTAGCTTGCATGTCTGTTTATACTTACAGAGCTGTGTCTTTCAGCTTTTACTTGCAAACGTTTATAAAATGTGCACATTTTCTTTACATGTTCAATCGATAAATATAATGAAGGGACAGAGAACCAAAATACAATCATTAAAGCAAACTACTCTCATTGTTAGAAAATCTTGCAGTTAATGAGCTACATGAAAGATCCAGGTAATGCGATCCTTAACACGGTTACAACACACATGAATGGATCGATTTTTTTTTTAAGTGTGTTTGTCCCCATATGAAGGTTGCCTTAGCAGGTAAAGTTCAGGCCACATATATTTGTCCAAATTATGTTGCTTAATGATAAAAAATGAAAATAACAATTTCACCACAACAAAAAATTTAATATTTGCCATAACAACAAATTTATATGATTGCAATATTATAGTCCTTCTGAAGTGAATAAATAAAATCTATGCGACTATACACTTTTTTTCACTGAAAATGATTTTTGTCAGAGGAGAGTGGTAAAGCTTGCTGTTTAAGCATTGGTATCAAAGTAGTCCCTGTACAGATTGCCAAAGTGACGAAAGTCTGAGAGCCCTGCACAAATTGCTAAAATGAGGAACGTTTGAACCCTTTAAACATTACTAAAGGCAAGACATGTCGGATATCATGTACAGATTGTCACAGTGAAAAACTTCTGAGACCCTGTACAGACGGTTGAAATGAGAAAATTCTGAGACCCCAAACAGATTGTGACAGTGAGACACGCCTGAAGCCCTGTGAAGATTGTACTAGGGAAACACGGCTGAGACCCCGCACAGATTGTAAAAGAGATACAAGTCTGATGCCCTATGCAGATTGTTATAGAACATGACCAAAGAAAACTCTCCACTTTAAATACTTTTCAAAAATATATACTTTGTTTGACTACTTTTTAGTTTATTGTGTTTTATGGCCCATTTTGGGGACACCTCTGATATATATATATATATATATATATATATATATATATATATATATATATATATATATATATATATATATATATATATATATATATATATATATATATGAATATATATATATATATATAGATATATATATATATGCATATGTTGAGATAATTAAGCAATCGGGAGTCAAACGAAGAAAGATAATAGAGGGATTTATAAGTCACTGCAGACCTGTTCTTGCTACCTATGTCGCTACAGAAGTATCCAACTTGATGAGGGCATTTTCATCAATTTTTTTACTAAAATTTCTAAAAATTATACATTTTCTTCTAAACAAATGAGTAATTCTAAATATTTTGAGCAGCAGTTTATGTTTTGAACCACATTAATAACTTTTTGTATGCTCTTGCTTTCTCTTATTGCTTCTTTATTTTTTGCACCAAACATATTTTGCCCTACTAAATACATGAATCCGTCCTCCTTCCGTCAAGTTCCTTGTCGCAGGATAGAGGGCAGCACGTGACCACAGTTACTTTAATACCTCCTGTTAGCAGACAATATGCTACCTCTCACAACGTGTTACGAATTTCATCACATACCTGGTTTGTCCATTACCCAAGCTAACGGGAACGTCCGATCACGTTATGATCGCTAATTTTTATCGTTTTGGTTACGTCAGGTAACCAGATCATGCCAAAGTACATATGTAGCTTGAGTGCATCTCAGGAGGAATGTCACCTGAGCACCCACATCCTCCATAATTTTACCCATTAGTTATCTTTTTAACAGGGAACAAAGAGTCAAAGTTTTTGACACTACACGTTCCTGGAACTTCATTCTCAAGGGCTTCCCCCAGGGCCCTATCTTGGGACCCAAAAATGTATATAATTTCCATGTATGACGTCTTTTGTGCGATCCAGGGTGGAGCCCTTTCTAACTACACTGATGACAACACTGTTCTAGTTAAGTCCAGACCAAAGATATTCGAGCCAAAAAAAGGGTTTTTAAACGATAAGTCTCCAACCTTTTGGTGGAACTGAATATACATCCAAAATTATCAAATCTGCTTCCAGATGATTAAATTACTGTTTACGTTTCGGACGCTTCCTTGACACAAAAAGCAGACTTCTGCTGTTCAAATCATTTGTACTCTACAGTCTAAACTATTGCTTTGCAGGTTGGCACTTTTGTGGTGCTCAAACTTCAGCCAAATTGAAAAAAACGTCAGTACAAAACTCTTAAATTTGTTTTGACATGCGAGATCTGGATTACAGGGTTCTTTCACAGATGGCAAATATGCGAACTCTGGAGCTTTCATGTATCAAGAGTACAGCAGCTAAGGTCCTAAAGGCTGAGCATGGCCTGAATCCAGCTTATATTAATAACATTTTTAAGCTTACTTCACATGGGTACGACTTTAGAACTGCAAATACTTTAAAATCTGATTTAAGTAATACAACCAGAGGATGAGTCCATTTTTCCGGGCGACCAATCATTAATGGACCGTTGGCACCCCACAACATGGCCATCAGGAATGGCACCAAGAAGTGTCAGTGTCAGGACAGGTTTCTTCTCATGCAATATGTGCAGTCTATAACCAAAATTACACGAAATTCAAAAATTAGTCCAAAACTGTTAGCCTGATATCTTATTCATCAATGAAGTCTGGCTTAATAATACAATAAATGATGCTAAAATCGAAATCCAGGGTTATCAGGCTTTTAGAAAAGATAGAAATAGAAGGACAGGTGGCACACTGTTATATCTAAAGGATGCTATTATAGTTACAAATGGAACCGGTCTGGTACCTTAACATGGACATGTAGAAGCATGCTGGATTGAAATCAAGCCATCCAACTAACCTGCCATATAAGGGCTCTGTACCCCTTCAGCTAATGATGAGTACTAAGAGTCATTGTTAGACAATATAACCATGAATTAGCCTGAGAATAAGTACCTGATTATCTTTGGCGATTGAACTTTGATTGTAAGATAAATAAGCATTTATCTAAGAATGCTGTGTACCACACGGTGGATTTGTTCTAATTGAAACAGCTAATTCATGAACCTACCAGGGCAACATTAAGGACAAGAACCACGATATACTTGATATTGACTAGTGTGCCAGATAGATATACTAAGTCGGGTATTATGAGGTATACACTAAGCTGTCATTATATAGTTTATGCTACTCTTGATATAAAATTTGAGGGTAAAAAACACAGAGAAATAACTTTTAAAATTATAAGAACTTTGATAATGTCAAATTTCATTATGATCTGGATAATTCATATACTTCTGGACAGGTCATATTCATTCCAAATGTTCACAGTGCATGGAAACTATGGAGAGACGGGATGCTAACGTCAAGTAACAAGCATGCAGTATCAAAATAAAGACTTTGAAAAATAGGCCGAGCCCATAGGCTGATGCTGATATAGTAAAGATGGTGTATGCCAGAGACAGGCTACACAAAAAAGGCAGTATAAACAGATGATCCCCATATGTGGTCTGAATATAAGAGCTTGTGAAATTCTGTAACCAGTTCAATTAATCTGGAAAGGATAGAACCATATTGTAATTCATAGCAAAAAACATAAGCATGATTTATGGAAAGAACTGAACAAGTATTTATTCCAATAAGAAAAGCCAAAGTGCAACACCTCCAGACACTACTCCTGAACAGTTCAATAATTATTTTGTGGAGGTTGGTCATTTGGTAGCGGGTAGGACTTATCAGTCAAATACTAATACGGACTTCCTACAGAAAGGACTTCCCAGTATCTATGAATTCAATATGTCTGTTTTCGAGACACAGGAAGTCATATAGAGATTGAATATACTCAAAAACAAAAGTTGCTTAGATATCCTGAGTTTTGATACCAAATTATCCAGGCTAGGGTCACAAATCCTACGTCCAGCGCTCACACGTATATTTAGTATTTCTCTGTTACTGTCTGTAGTTCCCGCTGATTGGAACTATCAGTTGCTGCCACTACCACCAACACCAACACCCCTTTATAAGAGACAAGGTTAAAAAAATATAATGGGTGATTACAGAGCTATTTCAGTTGATATTCATGATGGTAAAGCTATGGTAAAAGGCATACAAGAAGAACTTCTTTCTTAGTTCGACCTGACCTTGTTACCACTAAACAATCTGCTCACTCGGAGAAACACTCAGACCTGTCTTTACAAAGTAATAGACGACTGGTTTACCGACATTAATGATGGCCTGATTACAGCTATTTGCTTTTTAGATATAAAAAAATATTTTGACACAATGAATCGTGGTGTTTTCGAATTTAAGTTGTGAAGATATGGTATTGTAGTCAATGAAATATCTTGCTTTTATTCATATTTAGTAGATAGACTGCAGAAAGTGATGTGTAATGGGAAGTCGTTAAGTGAGAGTACAGTTACTGTAGGGATTGCCCAGGTGTCTATTCTCGGACACTCCCTCTTTCTGTTATATGTAAGTGACATGGTACACATGTAAACAATGGGTCTTGTGACTTATTCGCCGATGATATTATTTTTATACAAGCAGTGACCCTATACAAAAAGTAACGGATGCTCTACAGGAGAATTTAGGCGATGTCGATCACTGGTACACAAGAAAAAAAATCAGTTAATGCTGGTAAATCCGAATCGATTCTGATCAATCAAATCGGGAAAAAGCCGGATATGTCAAAAGGAAATCTGAACGGTAAAAGAAATTCAACAAGTCCAATATACGAAATATTTGGGCATATATTTGGACTGAAATATTAACTGGGATACTCAACTGGAAAAGCTACATCGTAAAATCATGTGTAAATCGGCTGTTTTAAGAAGGTTAAATAAATTTCTATCAAAGAAAACATTAGAAATGATTTATAATACTACGATATTACCAAGTATTGATTATAAATAAAGCGTACATTGAAAAACTGCAAGAACATTAAAGATGTTTCAGCGGTTACAAAATGCTGCTGCTCGGGTAATCACAGGCAATTATGATTATGTAAATGTACGTCGTACTGATCTCGAGATAGCAATAAAGTTGCAAACAATGTCAGAGCGGTAACGGTTGCAAACGGCTGCACTCATCTGCTCATAGTGGGGCAGATAAATGTAAGATTTGGGCTGACCTGCATTTGTTGTCCGCAGTTTTTTTTGGGGGGGTTGTTTTTTTGTTTTTTGTTTTGGTTTTGTTTTGTTTTGTTTTGTTTTGTTTTGGTTTTTTCTGGGGGGATTGATTTTGAGAAACCTTTGTATATACTTCCGAAAAATGCCGGACGACATCCTGTCATTCTTGAGCATTTTGATGATTTTGCCTGGTTTACCTCCCCCCCCCCTTAAAAAAACAAAACATAAAATATGTAAGCTTGCAATAGACAACCAAGTACCCCAAAACACAAAACTAGAGTATCGGGTATTAGGGATCTATTTAACCATTTTTACCTGAAGTGACCTTGACCATGACATGATCTTAACGTCAAGGAATACATGTTCCTACACTTGTCAAACTGATTGTCTGCCCAAATAAACTATACATGCACCTACACTACACAAGCTGGTTGATCTCAAATCGTCAAGAATTTTTTAAACGTGTTACAAAATTAGAGTCTAGATGTTCATGTATAGCTTCAAAAATACATATTGGAGTTAAAACGTAAAGCAGGAAGATCATGATGATTCTGTGCTCTACTGACAGGAATCTGTTTTTGCAAGTGCAGACTTATATGTAACTAATCGATACATGAACTGTACTAGTACTTCTCAATAGTTGACTGAAGGTTCAATTATAACCAAGATATAGGCCAATATGTCAGTGCGAGCTATGAAAGTTATTCAAAATCCAAATTAAGAGCACCAAAAGAAAACCCATAGGAACATTCCTATTAATGTTCAAGAATAACCGTGGGCCCAGGATCCACCGTTACAAAGATATGTGCCAATGTGTTTGCTTGGTCTTCCACGGTCATTAATGATGAAAATCAACAAAATCATATGTACATTTCTAGTAGTGTTTAGTAATAGCCATGGGCCTAAGATCCACACTTACCAAGATATAAGTCAATATATAAAACTCATGGCGTCGGGAGGAAAAAGGCTTAAACTCTACTTAACATTCACTGTCAAAAGATAACGGGTAAAAGGCTCCGAAACATGTTGAGTAGTTACCCGCTGAAGACCCTTTAATTTATTTGGGCTGAAACAGCCTATGTCAAAATTTTACAGAGGAAGGTGTGCAATATGGACAATAGTAGTTCCATATGTATATAGGTTAGACAGGGACAGGTTAGCTTATGGAGAGTAAAGAGTTCGGACTGCGGAATAGGATATTGACTACTAGGAAGTGGTTCAGGGCAAAAAGACACAAATACAACACAGTTTTGCTTGGCCATCCCGGATAAACGTA